>JBAMMX010000024.1:8475871-9073371 GCA_037126225.1 Dillenia turbinata
ATTAATAGGCTCGGCCCTTTATGGGCCCGGCCCATTTTAAAGTAAAATATTTGATTTTTTTTTTTTGATGGGGGACAAGGTGGGTCTGCAAAGTTGAGTGGGATATAAATATATCTATAAATATATATATATATATATATATTGGTTTTACATAGGTGAGAGAAAGAGGGGTCTTGTCCCTTGCACGTATGTCAACACTCTCTTTCCTCTCTCTCACTCTCCCTCTCTCTCATGCTCACTCACTCTCACTCACGCTCTCTCTCTTCCCTCTCTCTCACTCTTTCCTCACTCTCTCACTCTTCCCTCGCTCCTGCTCCTCGATCACGGCTCTTCTGCTTCTCCAGCCATCGCTCACTCTCCCATTCTCTCTCCTTCTTGTTCATTTTTTTCCCCTCGCTTGCTCTCTGCTTTTCGCTCACTTACTCTTCCCTCTCTTACTCTCACTCTTTTTTTCCTTTTTTTCTCCTCCCTCCCTGCTCTTCAGTGTTCTTTTTCCTTCTTTTTTGCCGGTGAAGATCAATTCAAGGATGAAGATATCGAATCTGAAACGAATTGATAGCTGGAAAAGCAAAGAAGCCAGTGAATCTCTTCAAACTTGGCTGTTTCCTGTTGTCCTTCAACTCTCTCAGTCTTGCCCCTTTTTTTTTTTTTGGATTTTTTGGTTAAATCGAGCTCGGGCGTGGCCCGAAATGGGCTCAAGGCCCTTTTAATTTTTTGGGCCGAACACGAGCTTGGATTCTCCGAACTTATTCGAGCCAAGCCCGGCTCGGACCAATGAAATTTTAAACGGGCCGAGCCCAAGCTTTACAAAGCCCAGCTCGTAAAGCTCGATTGCCAGGCCTAGGCTGTTCCATGAGCAGACTTCGACAACACTATAGCATCATAAATATTACTACTATCATGTAAGCATTACACACTACAATACTGTGAATATTAGCCTCACAGTGGGAGGTAGCAAACTCTGGCAACTCACCTTAAAAATTCTAGTAACATCAGCCAAGACCAACTGGCAATCCCTCCATTTGTTTCTACATTAAATTGGACTAAAATTCCATTAACTTAGGGTTATCTGCAGATCCTCTGAATATTATATTTTGAAAATGGATCATCACATTTCAACCACTCATAAGAGAAGCTCTACCGCTAGTTTTGTCAAAATACTTGGAAAACAGGGTTTTGGATCTATGCTTTATTTAATCACTAGATCATTTATCTAAACAAATTCTAATAACATTTTGCCTCACAATTTTTCTTCAGTAAAGTGCTATAATGGGTTTGAGATTTCATGTTTAGAATGTTTCTAAAATACCCTAGAAGTCATATGTGCACCATATGTTTTCAATGAGGTCATATGTTTGGAATGATCCCAACGTTTAGGTAGTAGGATCTATTTCACAAACATTTTAATTCCAGGATTTGATTTCAAAAATTGTCTAAGGGGTTTGATGGGGGAGAATGCTAGCTTAAGGAGCCCCAACTGAATTGATCTTTTCCTGAACATTTTTCAACCTTAAATTATCTCATCCAGAATGATAGAATCAATCATTTGTAAGTTACGACAACTGATACAGTTGCAAATCCTCATTGATCACAAATTCTTCTGCAGTCATCCAACTGCACCTGAAATTGATAAAAAAAATTTGGCCTCTTTGATTGACCAGTTATAAAGAAGACAGTTGTTCACGAGAAATTTATGCAATCTCTTCAATAAATTTTTAAAAGACAATGACGAAAAGAAAACACATAATCATGGATCGTCATGCTAAACTCTTTTTAAATCTTGTTCTAATACAGTTATGCTTAAAATGAATGTAACAGAATATTCCCATGCTAAAACTCTCTTCCTATCTTGTCCTAATGGAGATTTATAAATAAAATGAATCACTCTGTAGCAGAATTTTTCATATTTTCTTTCCACTTTGTTTAATGTTTAGCTTCATTAATAATTTTTCTAACTATTTATGTTTGCTCATATAATTGAAAAACAATCGGTGGTAATTTGTTGACTCACATTCAGAAACATAATTATAATCTGAGACGGCGTCATTTGAACCAGCAGTCTCCTTTGATTCCTCAGCATCATTGGAGTCCTTATGGATCATGTCAACATCAACCTCTGTAGGGGTCTGGGCATTGTCTCCAATGGCTTCATCTTGTGCAAAAATGGTACAAATATCTTCCCAGTTTTCAATAACCATTTTCCTATATGGCCTTGCATCAGGATGACTATCCCAAAGAAAAAAGTGACAAGCTTAAATGATGATCAATTAAATGGTTAATTAGATATTGGCATGATGATCAAATCATCAAAAACTTACTTCACAGCATTCTATCCATGCAGATTCATTTGCCACTTTTAATCTATTCTTGTCATGTTCCCATGAGAAACTTGGGTGCTGTAGTATGTTTGCGTTAATTGAATAATGCCTGCTCAAAGTCCTGAGACGGTTCTGAACATTTGCTTTTGTCACCACAATGTTAAGCTCCTCCTGTAAACCTTTGATTGCAGCAGGCCAGGTAGCAGCTCACTATGAGAGTTTGTCCCTCAACTTGTTACCAAGTTTCATCTGGTCAATCATTACTGAACACAGAACATGATCCATAACCGCTGTCCATGTTACGTAGTTTGTAAGTTGGCCATTCTTAACAGGCTCTCCTCTGGACCTCATTCCTAATATCCCAAAGCATGTCATCAAAACAATGTAATTCACGTAAATTATTTACAGAAGGAATAAATACAGCAACAAGAACATTACTGTAACTAAAATGTATGTTAAAAGGAAAATAAAAATGGAGTTGGAGCGAAAGAAAGAGATTTAGGAGGATAATGATCCGTACCAAAGCCAGTTGAAAAGGCCCACCAATCTATGTAATCCTATAACTAGATTACAGGAGTAGACAGATGGTTAAGAGTTTGAATAATTTCTTCAAGAGCTAGACTAAAAGAATTGAAACAAATGCTAACTTCTCATACAAGAGATGAAAGGCACTCCATGGTAGTCCAGTTGGTAAAATTATGGTAAAAGCGTGTATGCAAATGGTGTGAGTTGGGAGGGGGATCCACTTTGAGGTCACTCATGTGTCCTTGTTGTTTCTATTGCTGGGGGAATAGGTACCCATGTGGGACATGGACATCAAAATACTAAAATTCTCATTAAAAAAAAAAAAAAAAAAGGAATATGACGCTGCAAGAAAGCAATACTAAGGTTACTTTTATTTGTCAAACAACAAACTTTGATATTCAACTCTTTTTTCTTTTAAATAACTTAGGTTTAGAGAATATGCAATTCATTTAAACTATAACACACATAGCAACCCACATTACCTGATTTCTTCAGATTGCCCAGAGGGTCGGACAACACATGGGCATCGGTATGGGCGTTGAACAATTCATTTTAGTGGAAATCTAGTCAAAATGAGTTATGTATTCATGCGAGGTATGTATTCATGCGAGACACATACCCTCACCCAACACTACCTGGGCCCATGTAACAAAGGCAGCAACTACAGTCGCACCACGCACCTTAGGGGGAATATGATATACCCAGAGTTGCACTGAGCACAATACGAATAGTATTCGGTACAGGTAAAGGTACAGGTATTTACTTCACAACCCTCTCCCCAGGAACGTGGTACAAGGGGGTAGGCTTAGTACTAGGGTCAATATTCCAGGCCATGGTTTGTTTGTAGGTGGGTCATACATACATATAAGTCACATATAATAAAGAAATATGTCAAAATTCAAATAAAGACAGAATTCTCATTAAAGATTAAAGTTTATTATTCATATTTACAACTTCAAGTCTCAGAATTCCAAATCCATAAAAGTTAACTAGTATAATTTAAATATTAAAGATAACACATCACGGATTCATGGGTCAAAATGAAAATCTCTAACATGATTATTTTTAGAGACAGAAAGATTGGTTTGGTGGTGTTATGAATGTCAGTGTGTTTGTTGTTTAAGTAAAAAACAATTATTGTCTTTTAAAATTTAAAAGAAAATTTTAATTACTTAAAAGTTTTTATGGAAGAATGGCATAGAGATTTGCTTTGTTATGGAAAAATAGCATAGATATTACATCCCTAGGAAAGTCCCTTGATCTTCTCCAAATGATCCCCCCACCTCTTGAAAGCAACGTAAGTTTCTGCATGATCTTCTCTCAAAAGTTAATTATATTGGTTCTTTTAAAAGGGAGGACACTGAATAAAACTTTACATCTTATGTTATCTTGTATTACACCTAAAACAGTGATCTCTAATTTCAAAGATCCGGATCATGAATGCACCAGATTAGGGGTTCTGCGATCTGGGGGATAGAGGGAATTAGGTAACCATGTATACACCAAATTTGAGTTTGAAGGGAACCAATCTGAACTGTTAGACACTAGTAATACTATCTTGTGAATTGCTTGATACAACGAATGATGCAAGCAATCCTTGAGGAGTCCATGAATAGAATTCTAGGGCCCGACTCTCGTATGTTAATTCCAATGGGAGGTTGCCAGCTTAACCTATGAGAATTTAATTATTCCTATATAGCGTCTAGCTTTGCTGCCTCAACTACAATATCCCCTGCCATCACATGATCACTGTCAGACCACTGTGATCACTGCTGCATTTTTGCACATTCATCAGTACCGTCCATCATAAATACCAATTCCACATTTTGCTAACAATGCCACTATAACTTCATTAACACATTATGTTTCTGACCACCACCAAATCTACCACAATGTAATCATCACGCCAGCAATTTTTTAAAATCAGAAACACCAGCATATTAATATTTATTACTAGAACATTCAACAAGAGAGTCATCAATACTGATGTTGCTACACTGATGCCACCCCAGTATTAGATAGAAAAAAATGATTATTTTAAAAAGAGAAGAAATCCACACTGATTCTTTGACATCAGTCAGCTTACAAACAGGAGAGAGGATAAGAAATTTCTAAGACTGAAAAAATAACATACAGAAACTAGATAATCATTGCTTTCCAACCTCCTTTTACAGCTGAAATCTTTCAAGATCCTTACAACATGAGCCCCGATAAAAGCATAGAAAATCATAGAAAATAATCTTATGACATTATAAATGGAGATCCAAAGATTGATTCATAGAGATGCTTGCATTTTGCTCCATCCATGTACTCTTAACAAAAAGCATCCACATTCACCAACAGAAAGCTATTAGTGAAATTGTCTATAACAAATGAGTGTCCCTTTTATATTCAGTCTCTAAAATTTGTCAGACACAGATCTCGCACACTTCTAGGACAAGCCCTCTCATCACTATAAATAGCAAACAAATGATTCCACATCCTCCATGCCACACAGAAACGTAAAAGCAAATGATTCTACATTTACAATCGTAACAACAAATGACACAAATATGAAACAACATATTTTCAAGTCATGTATTGTCATTCATTTTCTGCTCTCATAGAACTCTAGATTCCCAATACAGAAAAATGGGCCATGAGAGGAACAATAAATTAATTTTATTTTTTATGTATTCAAATCCTAGACTAACATATCAATTTTAAAAAGAAAATATCAATCTAGCCACCACAAATTATTGCCAAGAACAAATCAACATTCATATATATATTAGCCAACTAAAGAGTTATTTATTTTGACTTCTTTGTCTAGAATACTTCAGATTTTGCTGTCATCCTATTTAAAATAAGATTTTGTAATTTAAACAGCTTTTCTCTTGTATGTTCATTATTAACGAGTTTCTAGCAAAATATAACTCAAAAAAAAGAGGTTGTGAGGTTTTCAAGTATATTACTATTATTGTTAGATTTTAAAATAATTTTCAATCTCTCAAAATAGTGATTACATTTGATAAATTCATGCAGGATGCACATTGTGACTACATTCTTTATTTTTTAGTTGATACGTCATTCTCTTTTCCTATTATATCTCTTCCTTTAAAAAAGAGAAACAGCCTACAGTCACTACTTCCAACCAATGAAATTTTGAGCAAAGTAGAACGTTCATGAAAACAAAAGTCCTTTATTTTGTCTACAATAAATTTGTAAAAGTAGTGTGTAGGCATAAGATGATTATCTTATACCCAAACATACCCTAAATTCCTCAGCTTCCAAGTCTGGATTCAAGTAGTCTCCTACCACTACATATGAAATAGGTTTATCTTTTTCTTTCTAAGAGAGCTTGGCAACAATAGGGGGAACAAAACTTGAATTCTAAATCTTTATCACCCACAAGGAATTCAAGTCATTTGGGTGATCATTCAAGCCAAGCTCTCAGTCACATATGAAATAATTAGCTACGTTAATCTAATCTCCAAAAAGATGAGCAGTAAAGCAAAACAGAAAGACCATCATGAAACCAAAGAAGGGAGATGAACTAGATTTATACAAAACATTAATTAGAAATCTAACAAAACCAGATTAAGCAATAACTTATGATGCTATGACACGTGCAAGCAAACGGCAATTCTATAACAAAAGCAATCAATTGTACCATGATGCCAGGGAGGTAAAAGATCACCCTTCATATTCTGCATGCTGTCATAAGCTACCAAGTAATGTCAAACCAGATAGTCATTTAGACTGCAGGCCCCCCCCAAAGATGATGGTTTGCCTCAGGCCAAAGTGGAAGCTACATTATAAAAGGAAAAATAATGGGAAGAATGAAAGCCACGAATTTTACCTAAAATGCAATACGTATGTTGGGCTACGCTAAGTCAATCTACTACTTGGGATACGATCACACTCGATATTTTTTATTTGGTAAATGACTTACCACCAAAGATATAATATTTCTTGGATTAAATTCTTCCACTACCAGAAAAAGGTTCTTCAGCGACGGAAATTACCGACGGATAAAAATCCGTCGCTATTAGCAACGGATTTGCGACGGATTACCAACGGAAAAATCAATGACGGATTTAGCGACGGAAATTTTCCGTCACTAAATCCATCGCTAAAATATTTTCGGACAAAATTGCGATGGATTAGCAACGAAAAATTTCCGTCGCTAATCCGTCGCTAAAAATTAAAAAAAATTATGTTTTTGTTAAATATAATTTTTTTTATTAAATATAATTTTGTATTTTATTTTATTTTTATTAAATATAATTTTATTTTTTATTAAATATAATTTTATATTTTTATTAAATATAATTGTTTCTTTTTATTAAATATAATTTTTTTATTAAATATAATTTTATGTTTTGATTAAATATAATATTATCTATTTATTAAATATAATTTTGTATTTTTATTAAATATAATTTTTTGTTTTTATTAAATATAATTTTTATTTTTATTAAATATAATTTTGTATTTTTATTAAATATAAATTTTTGTTTTTATTAAATATATTTTTTATTTTTTTAAATATAATTTTATTTTTTATTAAATATAATTTTGTATTTTTATTAGATATTATTTTTTTTAATATAATTTTATGTTTTTATTAAATAAAATTTTTTATTTTTATTAAATAAGTGTACTGTATTTTTAATATTGAGAGTTACAAATAAAGTATAGAAATAAAAAAAAATGAACTAATAATACAAATATAATGGTGACATGGTGGTTAAAACTCTCAAGTTCCTTCTCTCACACCCGGGTTCGAATCCGGGTGGGAGCAAATTTTCAAAACATTTTCATCACATTAAAACGCGAGCGGCGGGCAGCGGAGTCCTGTCGGGCACGGCAGGGTTTTGCATTTGGGTTTGTTGTTACTAACTTCAGCGACGGATTAGCGACGGAACTTTTCCGTCGCTAAATCCGTCGGTAATTTAAAAATCCTAAAAAATATTAACGATAGATTTAGCGACGGAAAAATTCCGTTGCTAAAAATCTGTTGCTGATCCGTCGCTAAAATTAGCGAGGTAACTTTCAGCGATGGAAAAATCCGTCACTGAAGTCGTGTTTTCTGGTAGTGTTCAAAATTAACATTTTTCCTTTTTTTGTCTAAAATATAATGACTTTTTTTTTTATTGCTTCTACATGTTTATCCAAGTTTCACATTTAAATGATTCATTTTTTCGTATAATATGACATCCAAAAAATCAGCACCCAGGAGGGTTAGAGGAACGTGTGAAGCTTTCTATTGTGATCAAATTCAATTTCAGAAACCCCCATAAGTTCATAAAACCTAGAAAAGCCTCTAACTCAAATTAACAGGAAATCAAGTCAAAATTTCTTCACTATCACAACATCGGAGAAAATGCCAAACTGAGATTAGTGCATCAAAATCTAAAAGATCAAGACCAAAAATCTAGATTCTCATTGAAACACAACATTGTGCATCAAAATAAATCCCATCTAGTGTAAACAAAAGCTAAATTTCTTACTTTCATAAGAGAGAGGGAGAAAGAGGAGAGTAATACTCACCGAATAGCAGCAACTGAGTAGGAAGAATCCAGTGTAGAGATGATGATGATGATGGAAATAGCTAACTAAATGCAATCAAAATCTGCCAATGGATGAACTGAATTCCAGAGTCAGGGATTTGGTTTTGGATTTGGAATTCCAAATAACCATGTTTCTCTGCGTTTAACTATGACTGGATTTGGAGAGAAATAATATTATTTGTACTGTAAAAACCAATTAAATCCCAACTTTTCTTTTTCTTTATTTGGAGTTTGGATTTCTGATGACATTTGTGTTTTGTGGAATTCTCTCTTTTCTTTTTCTTTTATTATTTTATTTTTAGGGGGGGAAAATCACTATTTGATAATATCTAAATTATATTGAAAAACTAGGAAAGAAAGGTAATTTAATTTAACAAAAAATTGAAAAAAAAAATAACTTATTATTATTATTATTATTTACAAATAATTTAATTATATTTGCTCGAATTCAATCCGCGAAGAAGGAAATGGTATCAGTTAAGATATATCTTATTGATTGATTTTTATAACCAAATAAATAACTCATTACTTAATACTTTATAATTAAGAAAATATTAAATAATTTATAAAAATAAATATTTAAGAGTAATTATAGCTTTTAAATCATTAATGAATTCATAGTATATCCCATTTTTGGTTATAAAAGATTATTGTTAATTTCATTATTATTTTGCAAAATCCAAGAGGATCTTCATGCCACAAAACTCACTTTTCTCGTTTCGTATACTTTATTTTCAAAAATTTGACTTTTCTGCATTTTATATAAATATTTTCGATTTGAAATCTCTATTGTTTTATATTAAGTGTTCCAAATCATAACAGAACTTTCAGGAAGAAATAATTTTAATAAAAACAATAACCTTCGCATAATGTTTTGGATAGTAGGGTTTGAAGGTCTTGATAGTTCAGATGCTTTTACTTGTAAATTTTTTCTTTAATATGTTATTATTCTTCCGTGTTGTCATTCTTTTCATTTAAATTAATTTTAATTAGAAATTAAAAAAGAAAATACATTAGGACAAAACCATGGTCAAGAGAAAAAAATATAGTATGTACTTTTACTTCCCCATGAAAACATCACTTGATATTCTTAAGGTATACTGACTTCTCAATTGGTGGTGTTAGTAATGCTTTCATTGTAACATTAGCAATCGAGCAATGTTGAACATTAGTATTATCATTTTTTTAAATAACATGAATGAAGAAGAACTTTGAAAAAACTTATTTCATTTTGAACTGAGCTATTTATGTTATATTATCTTTATATATTATATTGTCATAATCTTTTCTTCTTATGTCAAACTACACATTTTGTAGATATGTTGGGTCAATAACATTTGCCAAAGACATTATTTATTTGCCCCATATATTTCAATTATTCTTTCATTATTTAGAAAAGTAGCAACTAAAGTTTGTTTTGCTTAATACCATGATTTAATTATACCTCTGTATTTGAATAAATAACCTATTTAATATCGAGTTTTTATGTGGATCAGATAAATATTCAATATCTGTATAGCCAATTAATTGGGATCTGGATTTATTTGAATAAAATCACTCTTTATCAATAGTCCCTTGAAGTAATCTAAATAAATATTGAATACAATTTCAATATGTGTGGGAGAAAAATTAAGTCTTACTAACAAATTTATAGCAAATCCTATATCAAGTCATGTATTGTTTTCTAGTACATAGGAATACTTAAACTCGAGACCTTTAAAGGGGACAATACCAGTTAAACTATACCTCATTTAAACTATAACTCATTTGCTCAAGTCATGACCTTAGGTAAAATAGAACACCACCTATGTGTGTAGGATTGGCAATTGGGCCTGGTCTCCCCAAGCTCGGACATTTTTTTGGGGCTGATCTTAGCTCATTTTTTGGTCAGGTTGTGTTCGGATGTATTATCTAGGCCCATGTTAATTATAGGTCGAGTTTGGACATCACTAGACTTGGTCCGTTATCGACTTGGCTCGTTTAAAAGGGTATGGTAGGGGCGCCACACTAGTATAGCTACCAGAGGGAACATTGGGCACAGGGGGGATTTAATCAGGCTTGGGCCTTTGAGTCCAAGTTTGGGCCAGCTCGACATCAATGTGAGCGAGAGGGAGAGAGATATAAAGAGAACGGAATAGAGAGACCAAGGGACAACGTGATTAAGCGAGAGAGACGGAGTGAGAGAATATACGAGAGGGAGAGAGACATAGAAATAAAGAGAGAAAAAGGTGGAAAGAGAGTAGGGGAGGGAATGAAATGGAGCAAAAGAAATGGGAAAGTGAGTGAGAGAGAGAGAGAGAGAGAGAGAGAGATAACAAGAGCGAGAGAGAGAGAGGAAGCAAAAAAGAGAGAGCGAGAGGGAAAGAGAGAGAGTGGGAGGCAAGAGAGAGAATGGGGGTAGAGAGAGAGAGCTAGAGATAGAGGGAGAAAGAGTGAGAGAGCGAGAGAGGGATAGAGCAGAAGAGAGAGCTAGAGAGAGGGGGCGAGACGGATAAAGAGAGAGTGTAAGAGAGTGCTAGCAAGAGAGATAAGGGGAGAGATAAAAGGAGGCAGAGAAAAGGGAGAAAGTTAGCTAGAGAGGAAGAGAGAGAGAGAGAGAGGAGAAAAAAATGGAGAAAGAGTGAGAAGGAAAGAGAGCGAGCGAGCGGGAGACAGAATGAGTGAGAAACAAAGCATAAGAGAAGGAGAGAGAGTGGGAGAGAGATAGGGACGAAAAGAGAGCAAGAGACAGAGAGGGGAGTGAGCAAATGAGAGAGAGCAAGAGAAAGAGAAAAAGCGAGAGAGAGAGAGAGAGAGAGGAGAGAGAGGGCAAGCGATGGAGAGAGAGGGTAGGTGAAAAAGAGAGAATACGGAAAGAGAAAACAACAATAATCTATTCTTAATCCCAACAATTAGGGTCGGTCATTTGAGAAATACATATGGAGAAAATTTCTATATTTATCTCTCAAATTTTCATTTGACAAAAGATTTTACGTTGGATGTAGATCAACCGCAACCCTACACCTTTACCCAGACTTGGGATCGGTCGTGACAGAATTCTTCAAATAATAATATATAAAACGAATTAAAAAAAAAAAATAAAATATATATATCTATAATAATAATGAAGTAATAGATTTTATATTACAACATACTGCTATAGATTCGGCGGACGGTAGGCAGATCTTAGTCGTCTGGGGCTCGGAGGAGGGTGGTTTTCTTAAGAGAAGGAGATGGATCGAGAGAGAGTGAGGGGATGGAGCAAGATCTAAAGTAAGCAATGAACGAAAGAGATGAAGCAGGGGGGTCTCGTGATCGGTGGTTTGAGTTATATTCGTAGAATAAAGAGAGTGTGAAGAGTGAGAGATGAAGCAAGAGAGAGAGAGATCCTCAGATCTGGGTAGACCTGAGGTCTGAAGCAAAACCTGAGGTCATAGGAGAGAGTGCAGTTCTGAAGCAAGCGATGATAAGATTGAGCAAGAGAGAGAGAAAGAGATCCTCAGATCTAGGTTAGATCTGGGTATATCTGACATTTGAAGCAAAATCTGAGGTCGTAGGAGAGAGAATGTAGATCTGAAGCAAGCGATGATGAGATTGAGCAAGAGAGAGATGAAGCAAGAGACAGAGAGAGAGAGAGAGAAAGGGAGAGAGAACGAGGGAGATAGAGGAAGAGCGAGAGAGAGAGATTACTTACTTGATCGAGTAGCATAGGAGAGCTGCTCGAGCGATCGAAGTGGTGTCGTGGCGATTGCTGTGAGTGAGATGAGATAGAGTGCGCGTGTGCGAGAGAGAGAGAGCGATCGAACTGAGGTAAAAAAAGGGAAAAAAACGGAGCAAGAGAGGTAAAGAAAGCAATAGCGAGAGTAAGAGAGAGGGAGAGAGAGGGTGAGAGAGTTGGGGAGAGTAGAAAGTGAGAGAGAGAGTGACAAAAAAGATGAAAGAGAGAAAGAGTGAGAGAGATATAAAGCAAAAGGGATAGAGGGAGAGAAGAAAGTGTAGGAGAGAGAGATCGAGTGAGAGGGAGTGGGAGAGAGGGAAAGGAGAGAGAGATAGAGAGAGTGACAGCAATGGGGAAGAGAGAAGTAGAGAGAGAGAGAGAGAGAGAGAGCTTAAGGAAGGCAAAAGGAGAGAGGGAGAGAGGAAGACATAGAAGGAGAGAGATGGGCAAGAGAGTGAGAAAGAGAGAAGGATAAAAAGAAAGAGAGAGAAGGAGAAAGATCAAGTGTGATATAGAGGGAGCGAGAGGGACAGGGAGAGAGGCAGCGAGAGGAAGAGAGAGCAAGAAAGAGAGAGAGAGAGAGAGAGAGAGAGAGAGAGAGAGAGAGAGAGAGAGGGAAGAGAGAGTGAGAGTGGGAGAGAGAGAGAGAGAGAGAGAGAGAGAGAGAGGGACAGAGAGAGGGAGAGAGAGAGAGAGAAAAGAGGGTGGGCGATAAAGAGCAAAAGGGAGAAGAGAGAGGGAGAGAAATGGAGCAAGAGAGGTACAGACAATGAGAGCGAGAGTAAGAGAGAGAGCAAGAGGGCGGGAGAGAGAGTGGGAGGGAGAGCGATGGCTAGGGGGGAGAGAGCGAGATTGAGTGAGAAAGCCAGAGTGAGAGAACGAGTGAGCAGGGGAGAGATAGAGACAGAGAGAGTGCAAGAGACAGAGAGAGAGATTGAGAGAGAGACTCTGAGAGGAGCAAGACCAAAAAAAAAAGACAAGAGAAGACGTATGAGAAAGCAAAGGGATTGAGAGAGAGAGAGACCAAGAGAGAGAAAGCGGGCGAGGTAATGAGGGGAGAGAGAGGGAAAGAGACGGGGCAAGAGAGACAGAGTAGCGGAGAGAAAGCGAGAGAGCGAGAGAGAGAAAGCGAGAGAGCAACAAAAAAGGGGGAAATATAGTAATATGAAAACAATTGAAAATATCTAAATGACTAATGACTAATAAAAAATAGACAAAAGCTATACAATTATAAATATCAAAGTCGAAGGAGAGGAAGCTTAGACGAAGAATAGCACGTACCAATGGAATTTGCTACTATGCTCTTTCACATTATTAGAACCAACTGACCTGATATTGCTCCCAGCCTGCAGTACCTTCCATACTTGCTCAATGCTATTAACTCTGGCTTCCACAATTCCAGCTAAACGATGAAAACCTTCTCAAGCTTGCTTTATCTCTAACCATGACATGCAAAACTAAAAAATAAAATCTGGGAGTTAGTTCCTAGGCAAATAATTGTCTGGTTAGATGAGTTCTTGGTGCCGAAAAGCTATTACGCCTTCAAATTTTGGCAATAAACCATGAAGAACTTTATTTTACCTTTTAAAAGTTGGAGATGCCCCAAGTAAGTCTCTGATCTGTTCATTGTAAACCTCAAGCACACTGTGTTTCACATCTCTCCTTAGCAATCGAAAACAACTGCTCAAGAGTTCTATAGTTGATTCCTCGGTTCTGCTCTGTACCCTCCAATGTGAAAGTTTTTCCTATTCCAGTCTGCTCATATGAAAATATACAAACATTGTATCCATCTAACACCAAAATCACCATTGGTGAGGCATCTGCAAAGACGTTAACTGTTGAGGAAACAGAAAAGTCACAACTTGGTTTTGGTCCGAATTCAGATTCCAAAATAATTACACAATTCTGCATGCATTAAATAATATCTATTTGGGTTACTAAATTAGTCCTCACAACTTGATCAGCTTTTGGGGTGTAGATTCTGTCAAATCTGAAAATCTTCTTGCTGTAGCCACCTGTCTAGATCCCAAAATCTCCATCCTTGACTGCATCAAAGTCTACAATGGTTGCAGACCCCGGATGATATTTCCCCATATTTAGTGGACGACAACAGCAGAGCACCCTTATATTCCCTGTGATTATTAAGCAGCCATAGCTGCTGAGTTACTTAAACAGGAACGATAGTTAATATGTTAATGAGTTACTTAAAAATCTGTCACACATGCCTTTTGCCTCTTGAACTTGGTTAAAAGGCTTCTTGCTTTTTGCTTGCTCTTCACTGTCCTTCACTTTGAGATCTTCACACTAGCCACTGAAAAGTGATTCCATTAAGCACATCTAAGCCAAAGTACTGTAGTAACTTACCCCTGAACTGCAAATACCATTTTGTTCAGCTCAGAAATTGAACCAACACACTCGGGCTTCACGGGCAAGCTGGGAGTATTCCCCTTTCAGTATCTGCAAAAGATTCGAGCTAACTAACATGAAATAAGAACCACGATGCAAGGAACTTTTCTACAAGGAAAAAAAAAACAATATCCATTTAAAAAAAAAAAAATTATGATGTTACCTTTATTTTTTCTTCTAAATTTTTCCTGCTGCAGTCGAGAACTTCTTATCGTGCTCACATATGGTAGAAATGCCCCTCAATGTTTCTTCTTGTTTCCCAACAGTTTGATCTAAGCAGCAAAGACTCGTTAGGAAAGAGCAACTGCTGAATCATAGAAGCAAAGAACTTAAAAAAATGGACGCTCGTAGATATTTTCCTCCATTCCTGGAAGGTCTCAGCATTGGCCCTGCAACTTTCATTGTCTATCCTTCAACAATGAAAAAACTGGAGATTTCAAGAATGAAAGGGAATAAAGAAAATCCTTACTATACAGAACTCGTGAGTTGCTCAGCCATATATCAAGCTAGAAACATATTGGCTACAAATACAAATCAAATTATCAAATAAAAAGTGAATGAAAGGAAAGAAGATGACCAAAATTTGAATCAATTAAACTTTTAATTCTTTAGAAAAAAAGAAATGGAAATTATACCTGAATATAAAAAGTCCCTGTGGCTGCGGCTAAAGCCATGTTTCACAAGTATTTCACTGTGTCAAAACAAAAGAGGGGGAAAAGAAAAGCATCAGCTGGATTGCCCTGAAATGTGTGTCAGAATATTATACAGAAGAGAGGAAAGCACCTTATGGCCTTGACTGTGTCAGCATGGTCACTTGGCTCACGAAAGGCACTTCCATAATTAAATCTTCCACTTGAAACTCCAGCTTTACTGCCAAGAAGCTCTATCATCTTCCCGACAGTCATTCGACAAATTACAAACAGATTTGAGTCATTAAAAATGGTCAATAAGAATATAAAGTTACTTGAACCTCTAGTTGTACAGCATGAGACATACGAAAATTAAAGAATATTTATACCATCTGAAACAATACTCTCCAGGAAAACCATAAGTATATACATTGAGCTTTATCCAAACAATGCACATTGCAAGGTATAATCTTGTGTTAAGATCCCTGTACCTCATTTTCCTCAGTTCTGTGCTCCACAATATTAATTCTAGCAGCACTCGGTTAACAACTCAAAGGATTAAACTTTTGAATGTAAAATTTTAGGTTTCTTTCTGACTAATTAATTAAGATTGTCACCATGCTTTGTATGGCCATCACGACCACAACACAAGCATCCTTACTACCCGTGATGGGCTACAATTGGACTGATTTGACCATGACAACTTCCATGTCGTCGAGAATGTGGATATGCCCATCTATCCATGATAAGCACCTTCCACTACATTACGCCACCACTGCAACTGCAACTGCAACTGCAATTGCAATTTAAATCTATTCTTTGAAGATATGCACATTCTCTACAACGAGCCCTTCAGCCCTTTTCAAAATTGGTCATCAACACATGGGTAGGAACACTAACAAAACTCATGTTGGTATTTCCTCCCAGGCTTACTTTTCTATTTCTCACTCATGGACTTAATCCTAAAAAGGGCTCATCCGGTGCACAAAGTGCTCCCCGACTTAGTGTGGGGGTAGGGGAGGGTGGACATATATGTACGCAGTTTTTTCCTTGTATTTTTGCAAATAGGCTATTTCCGCATCTCGAACCTGTAACCTCGAGGTCACCAAAGGAGCAACTCTACTGTTGCGCCAAGATTCGCCCTTGATAGCGATATTTTTATACATTTGAATTATTTTATTTTATTTTATTTCAACCTTTATTTATGACTTTTAGAATTACTTTTAGGTTTTAATTTCGTGATTTTATACTGATTATTTTCGTGAGTCTTGTTTTAGGATTATTGACCTTATTTAAAGATATTGGATTGTGCAGACAGCTGTTAGTATTTTGGGTATAACTTTTTGCTTTGATGTCCGATTGACCTGATTCTTGCACCATTAGAAAGAAGACTTCATGCCTACAAATCTTATGAAGACCGCAGAGGTTGGGTCAGACCAGAAGATATCCGAAATTTGAGTCGAAATTATTGCAGTGCTGAAAATCAAGACCCATGAGTTCTAAAAACCCAAGTCCAAGTGAAATATCAAGCTGTTATAAAGATCCACGAATTTTTAGTCATTTATGACTCTTAAGACTTAATTTATAAGAAGAAAACATCTTTTGCACTTAGGGGAGAGAGGAGAAAGCTCTAACAATCGCCTCATTTAGAGGTGGATTCCTTCGGGTGCAAAGGGGATGTTTTCTTTACCTTTCTTACTTTTCTGAATCATGTTTAGTTGATTTCTTGTTCCTAAAACTTGATGGATTCTGTTCTTTGATTAATAATATGGTTTGATTTGTTTCTTTTTCCTAAATATTTATTGGCATATTCATTGTTTGATGAGATTTCATTGTTGAATTTAATACTTCATTCATAAAGGGCGCTATGATTTGATGATTTGCGATTATATGCATGAAATCGATAGAAAATTACATGAAATCTGACTAATACAATAATATCTATACAAGGTTATGGGATCGACGGATGATTAACTCTGTGTGTGGGGATGTCGGGGGAAACCCTAAATTATAGATATTCCATAGATCTTAATGCAGTTTAGCCTAATCAATATTGCGTGACCATTGAGTTTTGGTTACTCAAATTAGGATTTCATTGTATAACTATTGGGTGAATCTAATTTAGGAAAATATGTCATCATTAAGAATGAATTTTTAGTCAATAAAATTTAAGGGATTTGAAATATTTTGACCGTGTGAAAAAATTAGAGACAGATGAAATTGATGTCCTATGGTTTTATAAAACTAGAGTTTTTATTCATCAATATTCTATTTTTGATATTTGCGTAATTTTGATATCTTTGCAATCTTGATTCATTTTGTCCAACGTAGATAGAGTATTTTATAATTGGTAATACATAATATCCTCGTAGGAACAACACTTGCTTCGCACTTTACACAACATTTGACTAGAGTATACTTGTCTGAAATCGTGATATACAAAAATCGCATAACAGCCCTCCCATGGACTTAATCCCAGAGCTGTACATAATTTGTGCATGCACTTTTACAACAAAAGTTAAGCCCTATTTTTTCAGCATATCTTCAAAGTTTAGAAACAACCATACCGGAGGGATTAGTACAGTGAAAATGAAGATGATAGCATGGTAATACATACCTAGGAAATCCATGAGGATTCATAATCAAATCAGGGCAAATAATGTGCTCAGAAAATTGGAAATCTTACTGTTGAATTATTGTCCCACAAACATCTTTCTGTCCATGTCTGCTGCTGATTTTATCGTCAACCTGATAGGTCAA
The DNA here is from genome assembly GCA_037126225.1 of Dillenia turbinata. Lineage (NCBI taxonomy): Eukaryota > Viridiplantae > Streptophyta > Magnoliopsida > Dilleniales > Dilleniaceae > Dillenia > Dillenia turbinata. Next base: position 8,493,762 of record JBAMMX010000024.1, read on the forward strand.
GAGGAATGAGGCCATGAGAACTACAATATATCCAATACATACATATGTAGATAAAAATATATATATATATATATATATATAATATATTAATACATGTATACATATTTATAGCAGAATTAAAAGGAAGTCAGCCACCATAGCTCATAACAGCGACAGTTGTATTCTGCCCAGCACCAAGCTTATTGTATGCTCCCTGAAAAGGAAGTCATTAGCTTCATTGAATAGAATGCTTCGGTAACACCAAAATATATAACACCAGCCAGCTCAATTGTCCTTGTTGTCAGCAATAGGACTGGGACTAGCAGATACAGTAACATATCCATCCGAGATAGCTGCAGAAGCTTGTGCTAAGATGGGTTAATCATTAGAGGCAAGGAAAACAGCTATAAAGAATTATGCTTGCCAATCAGACCAGATCAAAAGAAACAAAAAATAAAATCCCCCTCCCCCAGCAGAAAAAAGATTGTTCCCCCCTTAAGCCCGCATTCATATGTTGCTTAACAATGATTTTAGATTCTTCACTAGCTATTTAAGAAATCATCAGCTTCAATCTAAGAAATGAAATGGCAATTACAAAGCAACATATTCATTAAAAAAAAGAAAAAACATTACACCAAGTGCACATGCATTAGCACACGTCAAACAAAGCCAATACGCTTATATGCAAACATTAAACTACAAAATGCAGGCATACATTAACCTGATGAAAAGAACCGACTTCTTTTCTCTTTTTTACCTGTTTGTCATTTACAAAGACACTAACAAACTCGCCAATTTTCCCAACCCTCCTTAGCTTTCTCATTGTTGTGGCAAAGTGCTGAACAAGGTGAACAATAATATAAGATGTGAGAAAATACAAGAAAAATGAAAGCTTGCAACAATTCAAGCACAAGCATTTATGCACTCCTGACTGAGACAATGACAAAAGACTGTTGTTACCTGTAGCCTCGTATGTTTGCTGAGAATTAACCCATTAAATATTAACAAAAATGGATTTGGCGTATGAACCTCTTCAGCTGAGAGTAGTTCCTCTTCAACCCCCAAACAGTAGCACTCACGAAACAGCAAAAAAGTTAGACCAAAAAGTGATATAATAAGTACATAGAAGTAAACTTATTGTCAATTCCATTCATATTCTTTAATTCAACGTTTGAGTAGCTGTATAGAAGTTATAGGATCAGTATAAGGCCCATTCATCAGAAAAGAGACTGACAAACAAATAATTCCTTAAAAGTGCCAAATTCCAATTATGCACTCAAGAATCTGAAATGGATGTATGCAGACCTATCATGGATCAAGTTTTAATCTAGAACCAATTTGAACCTTGCCACCGATCACATTCAGAGGTGTTGTGCCTACTACTTGTGCCAAAAACCCAGATAACCTCACAGCTAAAAGACTTAAAATACAATACCTAATCAGATTATACAATACCCAAACAGATTTTCAGTTGGATATTCATTGGATTACTATCATCCGATATTCAATTTAATGTGAACTTGATTTAGATGTCATCTAATATCCAATTTGAAGGGCAACTTGAAATGTACAAACTATGAACTTCCCCGATCAAACAATATTGCAGTAAAGGGCAGCAAGAATGCAAACCATACAAAACAGCAGCAACCACCAGACACGTAGTGAATCATTTGGTGTTTCCATGTATAAAGCGAACTACAAAGCAAAGGCCACTATATCCATGAGGCATAACAACTATAGAAAGCAGTCATGTCCATATCGTGTACTTTCTTGGACACGACACTTTCATGACACGTATTGGACACATCTTACATTTGTCCATATCTTAGTTTTCTCTATCTCTCCATCCCTCTACCATCTCTCTTTCATTTTTACTCTATCTATCTCTCTCTTTTGATCTCTTTCTTTCACTCTCTCCCCCCTCTTTCAATCTCTCTCTCCCACACATTCTCTCCCTCTTCCTATCTCTCGCTCTCTCTCCCTTTTGCTCCTCTCTCTCTCTCTCTCTCTCGCTTTTGCTCTCATTCTCCCTCATTCTCTTTCTCTCTCCCTCCATCTTGCTTTCTCTCTTGCTCCCTTTCTCTTTCTCACTCATTTTTTATTTTCCTTTCTCTCTATCTTCTCTTTTACTTTCTCGGTGGCTCTCTCTCTTTCTCTCTTTCTCTCTCCCTCTCACTCTCTCTCGCTCTTTCCTTCCTGTTCTCTATCTCTGCTCTCGTTCTCTTGTTCTCTCTCTCTCTCATTCTCTCTTTATGTCTCTCTCTCTCTCTCTTGCTCTCTCGCTCTCCTCTCTCCCTCTCTCACTCTCTTACTTTGTCTCTCTCCCATGCTCTCAATCTCCTCCTCTATATCTCCCTCTTGATTTCTTTATCCATTGCACTCTCTCTCTCACTCTCTCTCGATGGCTCTCTATATCTCTCTCTTTCACTCTCTCGCTCCCCATCCCACTCTCTCCCGCCGCACTCTCCGTGTCTCCCTTCCCCTCGTGTTTTCCACTCACTCGCTCTCTCTCTCTCTCTCTATTCTTCTTGCTCACTCTCACTCTCACCCTCTCTTGATCTCGCTCTCTATACCTCTTTGCTCTCCCTCTTTCTCCCTCTCCATGTCTCTCTCACTCTCTCTCTCTCTCTCTCTCTCTCTCTCTTTATCTCTCACCCTCTCTCTTTCGCTCTCGGTCTGTCTCACTATTGCTCGCCCTATGTCTCGCGCTCTCACTCTATCTCTCCCTCACTCTCCCTCATTTTCTCTCTTTTAGTCTACCTTTGCCTCTTTCTCGCTCACTCTCTTTCGCCACTCCATCTCCTTGCCACTCTCTCTTTCGTTCTCACTCTTTCTCTCTCTCCTATTTGCTCTCTTTCTTTCACTCTCTTGCCCCCTTTCTCTCTCCCACATATTCTCTCCTCTCTTTCTCACTTTCTCTCTCGCTCTCACTCTCACTCTCTCTTCTCTTTCTCCTTTCTCTCGCACTCATTTTCTGTTTTCCTTTCTCTCCATCTTCTCTTTTCCTTTCTCTCTGGCTCTTTATCACACTCTCTTTCTCTCGCTCACTCTCCCTCATTTTCTCTCTTTTGGTCTACCTTTGCCTCTTTCTCGCTCACTCTCTTTCGCCACTCCATCTCCTTGCCACTCTTTCTTTCTTTCTCACTCTTTCTCTCTCTCCTATTTGCTCTCTTTCTTTCACTCTCTTGCCCCCTTTCTCTCTCCCACATATTCTCTCCTCTCTTTCTCACTTTCTCTCTCACTCTCACTCTCGCTCTTTCTCTCTCCTCTCTTTCTCCTTTCTCTCTCACTCATTTTCTGTTTTCCTTTCTCTCCATCTTCTCTTTTCCTTGCTCTCTGGCTCTTTATCACACTCTCTTTCTCTTTCCCTCACTCTCACTGTCTCTCCTTTTCGCTTTCTCTACTCTCTCTCGCTCTCTCATTCTCTCTCATTCTATTTTTTTTGTCTCTCACTCTCTCTTCCGCTCTCATCTCTCTTCCTCCTCCCTCTCTAACTCTATTTCTCTCCCTCACTCGTTCTCTCTCTCCCCTGCTCTGAATCTCCCCCTCTCTGTATCTCCCTCTTGATTTCTTTATCCATCGCTCTCTCACTCTCACTCTCTCATTTTCATTCTCTATCTCTAGCTCTCTCTCCATCTCTCTCTATGTGCCTCTCTTTCACTCTCTCTCCCTCCCTATCTCACTCTCTATCCCACCACATTCTCTCTCTCTCTCCCCCGTCTCTTTGTGTTTTTCTCTTTCCCACAAAAAGAGAAAATGAGAAAAAATGAGCGCAGATAAAAAGAGATGGAAGATAAGGGAGAGACATGAGCATGGTGGCAGAGTGAGACGGGGAGGGAGGGAGAGTGAAAGAGAGACACATAGATAGAGATGGAGAGAGGGAAAGGGAGAGGGAGAGAGAGAAAATGAGAGAGTGAGAGAGAGAGAGCGATGGAAAAAGAAATCAAGAGGGAGATATAGAGAGGGGGAGAGAAGGAGAAATAAATTTAGAGAGGGAGAATGAGGAAGAGAGATAAGAGCAGGAGAGAGAGAGAGAGAGAGACATAAAGATAGAATGAGAGAGAGAATGAGAGAATGAGAGAGGAGGGAGAAAGCGGGAAGGAGAGATAGCGAGGAGAAAATGAGAAAGAGAGTGCGAGAGAGAGCTAGAGAGAAAAGGAAAATAGGAGATCGAGAGAAAAAAAAATAGAAAATGAGTGAGAAAGAGAAAGGGAGCAAGAGAGAGAAAGCAAGAGAGAATGAGAGAAAAAGATGGAGAGTGAGAACGAAAGAGAGTGATCGAGAGAGAGAGAGAGAGAATGAGAGAGGAAGATGAAGGAGAGAGTATGTGGGAGAGAGAAAAGGGCAAGAGAATGAAAGAAAGAGAACAAATAGTAGAGAGAGAGATAGAGTGAGAGCGAAAGAGAGAGTGGCAAAGAGATGGAGAGACAATGAGTGGAGAGAGAGAGCGAGCGCGAGAGAGGCAGAGGTAGACCAAAAGAGAGAATGAGGAAAAGCGTGGGAAAAAGGGAGAGGGGGAGAGATAGAGTGAGAGAGCGAGACACAGGGTGAGCATCGGTGAGAGAAAGAAGAGCAAAAGAGAGGGGGAGTGAGAGATAAAGAGAGAGTGAGAGGGAGAGAGAGAGACCAAAAGAGACATGGAGAGGGAGAAAGAGGGAGAGTGAGAGAGGTATAGAGAGCGAGATCAAGAATGGGTGAGAGAGAGCAAAGGAATGAGAGAGAAAGCGAAAGAGAGAGAAAAAGAGAGGGCAAGTAGGAGAGAGGAAAACACAAGGGGAAGATGACAAAATAAAAAGGAATTTCTGAAAAATGTTTTCTACTCTATTTCACTAAGAGAATTACAATATATAGACATCAAGAATGATCACATCCCTTAATCCTAGGGTCTAAAATAGTAAGTATAATCAGATCCTTTAATTCTAGGCCTATTATAGGAAGAAATATAGTAATAATTACAGTAAGAATATATACAGCAATAATGAAAGATGAATAAGGAAAGATGAATATATTGACATCCCCCCTCAAATTGATGTGGCTAAGTCTATCAGCATCAATTTGCTACTGAGAAACTTGTGTCGTTGGTGTGTCAAAACTTTCATAAAGACATCAGCTATTTGAAGATCAGTAGTAAGATGAGGAAGAGTGATAACACCTCGAGTAAAGGCCTCCCTAATGTAATGACAGTCCACCTCTATGTGCTTTGTGCGTTTATGATATTCTGGATTTGCAACTATTTAAATGACACTAGTATTATCACCATGAAGTGGAGTAAGATCAGTCGGAGGAAATCCAAGTTCGGAAAGAAGACCACGTAACCACACAATTTCAGAACAAGCTGCAGACATGGATGTATACTCGGCCTCCGTGGAAGATTTAGAGACACAATCCTACTTTTTACACTTCCAAGAAATCAAGGAATCTCCAAGAAAAATGTACCAGCATGTTGTAGATTTTCTAGTATCCGGGCAGGCAGCCCAATCTGCATCACTATAGGCAGTCAAATAAAGAGCATATTTTGTTAGAAAAAACAACCCACGAGTAGGTGACCCAATTAAGTATCGAATAATGCGACGAATTGCAGCAAGATGAAGATGTCGAGGTGAGTGCATAAATTTGCTAACTATATGGACAACATATGAGATATCGGGTCTTGTAATTGTTAGGTAGATAAGACTACCAACAAGTTGCCTGTATAAAAAATGATCAGGCAAAAGCTCGCCTTCATCTTTGCAGTATTTCACATTTACCTCCATTGGTGTATCAACAGCAGTAGCATCCTTTAAACCAACTAACTCAATGAGATCTTGGATAAATTTATGTTGATTTAAGAACAAACCATGATCTCGAGAGTGAACTTCCAGCCCCAAAAAATGTGAGATGCCCAAGATCTTTCATTTGAAATGTACTATTCAACATTTTTTGAAACTTAGTGATCAGTCCATTGTCATTACCAGTGATGATAATATCATCAACATAGACTAAGAGAAAGACCATACCAGTGGTTGCCTTGTGAAAGAAGAGTGAGGAATCATATTGACTTTGTGTGAAAGAGAAAGTGAGAAGAGTACTACAAAACTTTTCAAACCAGACTCTAGGTGCCTACTTCAACCCATACAAAGAGCGTCTTAGCTTGCAAACTTCATGAGAAGCCATCATTGACATACCAGGTGGAAGTTTCATGTAAATTTCTTCCTTAAGGTCCCCATTCAAGAAGATATTTTTTACATCCATTTGATGTAAAGGCCAAGATTGAGAGGATGCAATAGCAAGAATGGTTCTTACCGTGGTCATCTTAACAACTAGTGTGAATGTTTCTTCATAATCGAGGCCATATTTTTGTTTATTGCTAAGAGCAACCAATCGAGCTTTGTATCTATCTAGAGAGCCATCTGACTTGAGTTTCACAGTATAGACCCACTTACTACCAATCGGCTTAATATTTGGAGGACAATAAACAATGTCCCAAGTATGGTTTTTCTTAAGTGCTTGAAGTTTTGCTTCAATTGCTTATTGCTAACACTCATATTCCATAGTCTGCTTATAACAAGTGGGAATGGAAATAGAAGACAAGGTAGTAGACATAGCCATAGGGGTTGAAAAACCATACTTTTCAGGAGGTCTGTGAGGTCTAGAGCTTCTACGAAGAGGAGTTGGATCATCGGGAATGGGTAGAACAGGATCAGATGCCACGGGAAGATGTGGAGGAACTTCAGTGAGACCTGTAGGAGGATCCTATGCAGGAGGAGTGCGCCTACGATAAACATAACCAGGTTTAAACCTTTGTACTGGTGTTGGCGACTGAGGAAAATGTGGTAAAGTAGATAGAGAATGGAATTCAAAAGTCTGTTGGGTGCTAAAGAAGGGCTCATTTTCAAAAAAAAAATGACATTCCTACAGACACGAGTTCGACGGGCATAAAGATCATAGCAAAGAAATCCTTTTTGGGTTCCAGCATATCCTAAGAAAGCACACTTGATAGATTGGGCAGTAAGTTTATTTCTCTCATATGCAGGAAGGTGAACAAAACAAGCACATCCAAAAATATGAAGATTGGAATAATTTGGTGATTGCCCAAACAAACGAAAGTAGGGAGAATCATTATTCAAGTTGGAAGATGGTAATCTATTAATCAAATAAACAGTAGATAAAGCTTCACACCAAAAATGAGAAGGAACACAAGACTCAATTAGAAGAGTGCGAACAATATCAAGAAGATAACGATTCTTTCTTTCAGCCACACCGTTTTGTTGTGGAGTGAAAGGACAAGAACGTTGTGATATGATCCCATGACTTTGAAGAAAAAATTGAAATTCATTTGACATATATTCACCACCTGAATCAGACTGCAAGATTTTGATTTTGACAGAAAGTTGTGTTTCAATTAAAATAAGAAAGACTTTAAACATAGAGAAAACCTCACTCTTAGACTGAAAAAATATACCCAAGTAAAACGACTGAAATCATTGATAAATGTAACAAAGTATTTGTAATGTTCATGAGAAATTATAGGTGCAATACCTCATACATCAGTATGTACCAACTCAAAAGGGTTTGGTGGTGCGGGCTTTATGCAATGAAAAAGGAAGCATTTTGCTTTTACCTAGTTTGCAAGATGCACAATCAACAATATCATTATTAAAAAAAGTTGAATTTTTATTTCCAAGTAAACCAGATTTAAGAAAGACTCGAAATATATGAGAATTAGGGTGTCCTAAACATCTATGCCACACCTGATTATCACATTGAGCAACATTACAAGCAACATAATTCGACACCGAAGAAAGAGATAGAAGTAAAGGAAAGAGATGTCCCACTTTAGGTCGCTTCGCGATCATCTTCTGGGACACTTGATCCTACATAAAACAACCAGTATTTGAGAATTGAACAGTACAATTGTTGTCAACTAATTAGCCAACAAATATCAGATTAGTGGACAGTTTATGAGACACAAAAACGGTATTTAAAGAGGCTGAAATACCACCAACAACTGTGATAGGTAAGGAATTACCATCACTAGTATGAATCTAAAGATCTTCGTTATATTTTTGAATATTATTTAAAGGTAAGGCAGTGTTGGTCATGTGATTGGAAGCACCAAAATGAAAATACCAAGACCTAGGATTAGGATTTTTGTTACCTGAAAGGCCTAAAGCAGAAAGGGCAGAAACTATCATTTGTTGGACTATTTCAGGAGTAATAGAAGACTGACCAAGACTAGGGGTATTCGAGGGACCAACCGAGACATTGTAAGCTGTTTCAGATTTCTTTGGAGGCCGAGTGAAACAATCTTTGATGATATAACTGTTTTCTTACAATAATTACAGAATGTTTTAGTACAATCAGTAGCAATGTGCCCAAATCCTTTACAACTATAGCACTAGACATTAGTCATGTCTCTGCCTCCTTTAAACCTCCCTTGAGTAGCGTAGGCAACAGGAATTGGAGTAGAATTTTGAGCATTCTGCTCTAAGACAGCCTGTGTAATGAGCCGTTGTTCTTCCCTGAGAAGCTCTCCTGTACAAATAGCCAATGAAGGAACTGGTTCTCTGTTCATCAAGTTGGACCTGATTGCTTCAAACTCCCTTCTTAACTTTACTAAAAACTGGTTACGCTTACTAGTCTCATGCACAGTTTGGATAGCAATAAGTCATTCAGGAAGTACACTTGCATACACTATATCAGTTACTCAGCCCAAAGATTTCCAAAGGAAGAATAAAACTCTTGGATTGACATACTTCCTTGACTGAGTTGACCCAACTCAAGTTCCAATTGAAACCTTCGTGCTGCATTGCTTTGGTTGTAAATTTTCTTCAAGTAATCCCACATTTCTCAAGAATTCTTATAAGGCTTGAGATTGAGAAGTATGGAGGGTTCCACACTTCCAATGATCTAAGACATAATCTAAGCATCCTTCACCTCCCATTTCACATATTTCTCCTTCTCCTTCTCGCTGTTAGGTGCAGGATCTATCCCATCAATATGACCCCATAATTCCTTTCCCTTGACAAAGATCTAAAATTGGAATGCTCAGACAAATGGTTCTTGCCATTAAATTGAACAAGAAAATGTTCAGATCATTTCAAAGACATGACTCAACCAGAAAAAAAAAGAGATCAGATCCAAGAACAGAATATAATAATACGAAAAAAAGGAACAAGATTAAAACACTAAGATCTTGGAGCCAGACAAGGAACCGACACAAGATGGGATGATCTAAGAGTTTTGGCTCTGATACCATGACAAAATAAAAAGGAATTTCTAAAAAACGTTTTCTACTCTATTTCACTAAAAGAATTACAATATATAGACATCAGGAATGATCACATCCCTTAATCCTAGGGTCTAAAATAATAAGCATAATTAGATCCCTTAATTCTAGACCTATTGTAGGAAGAAATACAGCAGTAATTACAGCAAGAATATATACAACAATAATGAAAATCTTGGAGAGGAAATCAAGGGATATACAGCTGTACAAAGACTAAATAAGGAATGATGAATATATTGACAGAAGAGAGACGGGGACAGTGCGGCGAGAAAGAGAGTGTTTGAGAGGGGGGAGGGAGAGAGTGAAAGAGAAAGATATAGAGAGGCATGGAGAGAGAGCAAAAGATGGAGAGAAAATAAGAGAGCAAAAGAAAGAGAGTACAATGGATAAAAAAATCAAGAGGGAGATATAGAGAGGGGGAGATTGAGAGTAGGGGAGAGAGAGATAGAGTGGGAGAGAGAGACAAAGAGAGTGAGGGAGAGAGGAGAGTAGCAGAGAAAGAGAGAGAGAGCTAGAGACATAAAGAGAGAGAGAGAACAAGAGAACAGGAGTGGAGAGGGAAAGCAGGAAGGAGAGAGTCAGAGGGAGAGAGTCAGAGAGAAAGTAAAAGAGAAAATAGAGAGAAAGGAAAACAGAAGATGAATAAGAGAAAGAGTGAGAGAGAAAGCAAGAGGGAGAGAGAGAACGAGAAAGAGAGCGAGAGGGATAGAGAAAGAGGGGAAGAGAGAGTGAGAGCAAGAGAGAGTGAGAGTGAGAGCGAGAACAAAAGAGAGAGGGAGCAACAGGGAGATAGAGACTAGGCAATAGAGAGATACAAACAAAAAGAGAGAAACGACACTAGAAAGACAAAGAGAGCAAGAGAAAAGGAACAAGAAGCAAAAAGGAGAGAGAGAACAGAAGTGGGAGAGAGATAGAGAGAAAGATATAGAAAGCAAGACACAGAGAGATACAGGGAGGGAGTGGGAGAGGGCCAGTGAGAGAGACATTAAGGGGGAGAGGGAGACAGAGAGAGAAAGAGTGAGAGAGAGAGAGAGAGCAAGGGCGAGAGCAAGAGCATGAAAGAGAGTACTAGAGAGAGAATGAGAGGATGAGAGAAAGAACAAGCGAATGAGAGAGAAAGAGAGTGTAAGTGAGAGGGAGGGAGAGAGAGAGAGAAAGCAGAAGCGTGAGGGAGAAAGGGAGACAGAGCAGAAGAGAGAGCGAGAGAGAAAAAGAGTGAGAGAGAGAAAGAGTAAAATAAGGAGAGAGAAAGAAAGAGTGCTAGATAGAGAATGAAAGTGAGAGAGCGAAAGTGGGAGAGAGAGAGAGGGAGAGAGTGAATGGGAGAGAAAATGAGAAAGGGAGCATGAGAGAAAGGGAGGGAGTGAGAAAGAGATATGATGGAGAGAGAGAGATGGAGGGAGAGAGAGTGAGCAAGAGAGAGCAAAAGAGAGAGGAAGATAGAGAGTGGGAGAGAGAGGAAGTAGGTCAAGAGACAGACAGAAGGCAGGAAAGAAAGCGACACAAAGGGAAAAAAGAGGAAGAGAAACAGAGCAAGAGAGGTAGAGCATGTGAGCAAGAGAGAGGGAGTGAGAATGAGAGAGAGAACTAAAGGAGACACAGAGAGTTTAGAATGAGGGAGAGAGAGATCGAGCGAGAGATACAGAGGCAGAGAGGGAACATGAGAGGGAAAGGGAAGGAGAGAGATAGAGCGGCAGAGATATATAGAGAGAAGAGAGAGAGCAAGAGACACAGAATGATAGAATGAGAGAGCAAGAGACCGAGAAGGGAGAGGAAGAGAATATGAGAGAAAGAGAATGCCAGAGACAGATAGAGAACCAAAGAGAAAGAGTGAGACAAAGGGAGAGAGAGCGAGAGAGAGAGGGAGAGTGAGAAAGTGAGGAGAGAGTGAAAGACAAGGCGAGGCAAAGAGAGGGAGAGTGAAAAATTTTAATTTTTTTTAAAATCAATTTTAAAATATTAATTTTTAATTTTTAATTAATTAATTTTAATTTTCTCTCATGTCTCTCCTTCACACTCTCGCTCTCCCTCTCTGGACCTCTTCTTTGTAAAATCCTGCATCTCAAACTCTTCAATCTCCCACTTCCTCCTCCTAGTTTTCTTCGCCAATCTAGTCAGTTGCATTTTGTGAGAAAGTCAGACTATTAGAGAGAGACTAAGTCTGTTGGAGAGAGAATCTTTACTTTATGTCCTTCAATGGAGAGAGACTCTCTCTTTCTCTCTCCCTCCCTTTCTCTCTCTCAAGCAATCTCTCTCTCTGTATATCTCTATCTCAAGGCTCTCTCTCTCTCTCCCTCTCTAGTCTATTGCTGTGATCACCATCCTTATCTTCGGCCTCCTCCACCGTCAGCATAACATCGAAGCTTCGCTTCGTGATAAGTGAACATTTTCTATCTTTTTCACCCTTTGAAGTCATGATCCCCCTCGCATGTCTCATTCTCTCTTTCAAGCCAATCGAAGCCCCATCCCAAACCTTAGACTCAAAGGCAAAGAATAGGCAAAGTCGATTTTCGAAAACTGATGGCCATTGTCGACAATGATGAAGATAGAAATCAAAGTGCTAAAGCAGCGAGTCAAACTTGGTTAAGCAGACAAGATACGGAATAATGGCAGATGAATCTTTTCATCAAAATTAATGGTGGACAAGGCGAGACCATGACCTCCATGAAATGTCATGGTTCGGGGCTTCTATTCAAGATTCCGTTTGCAAAACCTAGTCTTCTGCATAACCTTCGTCTGCACGCTTCTACTTCTCTATTTTCAATTCACCTTGGCCGCCATTCGATTCATCTTTAATTTTCCATCTCCATTTTCGATTCATCTTTAATTCGGCATCTCTATTTTTGATACAGCCATCTCCACCATTATCAGATCATCCCACCTTTGATTTCGCCTATTATCTTCGAAATCGCATTTAGTCAATTATGGATCAAACGAAGGCATGCAAATGGTGAAGAAAACGAGAGGAGGGAGGTTGAAATGGTTGAGATGTAGGATTTTGCAAACAAGATGGCCAAGGAGGGAGGAGAGTACAAAGGAGAGAGAGGAGAGAGAATTAAAATTAATTAATAAAAAAATAACTAAAATTAAAAATTAATTATTTTAAAATTAATTTTAAAAAATTAAAATTTTGATGATATGACTTCAATGTGTCCCACTTGTTAACGTGTCGCCTGCCATGTCAGCAATTTGTTTATGCGTCATGGATAATTATCAAAGTTATTGATATGACACCTACCACATTTGCAACTTGTTCTTCATGTGATATCAAATCAGCAATTATCATTTTACGATAGATGTCATGTAATGTCAGTTCATTATTTAATGGCCCATGTGTCATCATTACAAACAAAAGGACCATTTTGTTGCACTTCTGAATTTTGAGTTCTCGAGTATTATATTTTGAATTCCAGGGACAGCGTATGCAAACCCCATAGTTCAGCTAGTAAATATATAATTTTCTCGAAGAAAGAGAGCAAGAGAGTGGAAGATTTTGAGAGGGAGAGAGAGAGAGATGAAAAGAGCAAGAGAGAGAGCGAGGGAAATAGAGACCAAGCAAGAGAGTAAGAGTGTGGGAGAGGGAGAGCAGGATAAGAGAAAGCGGTAGAGAGATAAAAGCAGGGACAGAGATAGTGAGAGAGAGAACACGAGGCAAGGAGAAAGAGCAAGCAAGAGACACTAAGGGAAAACAAGTGGGAGAAGAGAGGGTGAGTGAGAGACGGAGAGTGAGAGAGGGTAAGAGAGAATGAGAGAGAGTGTGAGACTAACAGAGAGGGGCAAAAGCTAGACGAGAGAGGGAGAGAGAGCGAGCGAGCGAGAGTAAGAGTTCTAAAGAGAGTGTGAGAAGAAGAGAAAGAGAGAGCAAGTGTGTGGGATCAAGAGAGAGAGAGAGAGAGGAGAAAGCGAGAGAGTAAGAGCGACAAAAAGGGGGGAAAGAGAGAAAGAGAGTGATATATAGCAAATAGGAGAGAGGGAGAGAGATAGTGTAGGGAAGAGAGATCAAGTTAAGAGGGAGAGAAAGATAGAGAGCGAGAGTGAAGGGAGGAGAGAGACAGAGAAAGGAAGAGACAGAAAGAGTGAGAGAAACAAAGAGCGAGAGTGAGCGAGGGTGAGAGTGAGAGTGAAAGGGAGAGAGAGAAGTAGAGAGAAAGAGGGAGAGCGAGAAGGAGATCGAGACACCAAACGAGAGGGAGAAAGACAGATGACAAACGAGAGAGGGAGAGCAAGAGACAGAGAGAGAGTGAGCAACAGAAAGAAAGAGAGGGTAATAGCGAGGAGGAAGAGAGTGCAAGTGAGAGAAGCAAAGGGAGATTGAGCTGAAGAGAGAGAGAGGGAGAAAGAGAGAGTGTGGGAGAGAAAGTGAGGAGTGAGAGAGCGAGAGATATGGAGAGGCAGAGAGCATAGGAGAGAGACTATGGGAAAGAGAGATCGAGTGAGAAAGAGAGAAAGGGTGACAGAGAAAGAAAGGGAGGAAGGGAGGGAGAGTGAGAGAAAACGAGAGTGGCAGCAAGATGGAGAGAGAAATGGTGGGAGAGAGAGTGAGCAACAGAAAGAGAGGCAAAGATAGAGCGAGAAGAAGAAAGGAAGGGAGATAGAAAAAAGGGAGGCAGAGAGGGATAGAGAGATAGGATAAGAGAGAGAGCAAGGGTGCGAGGGAGTGAGAGGGTGAGAGAGGGTGAGCAATGGAAAGAGGGAGCAGACAATAAAGAGGGAATGGGGGGAGAAAGAGGGAGAGAAACCGAGTGAGGGAGGTAGAGAAAGCAAGAGCAAGAGAGAGTGAGAGTAAGAGAGAGAGAAAGCTAGGGGAGAAAGAGTGAGCAAGAGAGAGAAGGATAAAGAGAGAGTGGGGGAGAGTAGGAAGTAAGTAAGATAGTGAGAGAGAGAGGGAGAGAGAGAGATATAAAGATAACGGAATAAGGAGAGCGAGGGACAACGTGATTGAACAAGAGAGAGTGACTGAGAGAGAATGCAAGAGGGAGAGAGACATAGAAATAAAGAGAGAAAGTGGAAAGAGAGTAAGAGAGGGAAGGAAAGGGAGCAAAAGAAAGGGGATAGTGAGAGAGAAAGATAACAAGAGCGAGAGAGACAGGAAGCAAAAAAGAGAGAGAATGAGAGGGAAAGAGAGATTGAGGGTGAGAGAGAGGGAGTGGGAGGCAAGGAAAGAGTTGGACACAGAGAGAATAGGGGGAGAGAGAGCTAGAGACAGAGGGAGAGAGATTGAGAGAGTAAGAGGGGGATAGAGCAGAAGAGAGAGAGTGAGAGAGTGGGGTCAAGAGGGATAGAGAGAGAAAGTGTAAGAGAGTGCTTACAAGAGAGAGAAAGGAAGCGATAGAGGGATATGAGAAAGGGGGAGAAAGTTAGCTACAGAGGAAAAGAGTGAGAGAGAGAAAAGGAGAAAGAGATGGAGAGAAAGTGCGGGATAGAGAGAGGGAGTAAGAAGGAAAGAGAGGGAGCGAGCAGGAGATGGAGAAAGCAAGAAACAGAGCGAGAGAGAAAAGGAGATAGAGTGGGAAAGAGATGGGAACGGAGAGAGAAAGTGAGAGACAGTGAGGGGAGTGAGCGAACCAGAGAGTGAGAGAGAGAAAAAGCGAGAGTGGGACAGAGAGAGAACGAGAGAGAGAGGCGAGCCACGAAGAGAGATGGTAGGCGAAAGAGAGAGAATGAGGGAAGAGAGGGGAAAAAACAAAGCGAGAGAGGTAAAGAAAGAAAGAGCGAGAAAGCGAGAGTAAGAAAGACAGTAAGCTGGGGAAAGAGCAGTGAGAGAGAAAGGGAGAGTAGAAAGTGAGAGAGAGAGTACCAAAAAAGATGATAGAGAGAGAGAGAGGGAAATAGATATAAAGCGAAAGAGAGAGAGATCGAGTGAGATGGGGTGGGAGAGAGGGAAAGGAGAGAGAAATAGAGAGAGCAACAGAAATGGGGAAGAGAGAGAAGTAGAGAGAGAGAGAGAGAGCATAACGAAGACAAAGGGAGAGAATGAGAGGGGAAGACAGAGGGAGAGAGATTGAGCAGGAGAATAAGAGAGTGAGAATGAGAGAGAAGGACAAAGAGAAAGAGAAGAGAAAGATAAAGTGTGAGATAAAGAGAGGGAGCAAGAGGGAGAGAGAGACAGAGAGAGAGCGAGAAAGAGAGCATGAGTGAAAGGGAGACAGAGAGAGAGAGAGACAGGAAGAGCGAGAGTTGGAGAGAGAGAGAAAGAGGGCAAACAACGCACGAGGTAAGGTGGTCCTTGACACGTCAAAAGAGACTGAAAAAGTATAGTTGCGCAAGGAACCATTTTTTAGAATACCACAAATAACCAATGGGTAATATTACCATTTTGAAGTTTCCAAACCACCATATGTAACTGTCTTGCAAAGTGGAGTCTTGAAATACTGATTTCATAATTTTGTGACTGGTTTAAATGGATGAATTTTTACTCACAATTTATTTTTGTGAAACGGGGGTTAAAGAAGGTAAGGATCCTTATCATTCCATCCCCTCATCAGAAGCCTACCACAGTGAAATAAAAATCCAATTTCCAGATTGGGAGATAGATGACCGCTGTCTTAACTAACCTATTGTCAGTGATACCTGCGATTACTTTCAAACAATCCCTTTGCAGTATTAATGAGAAAGGTCAGGTAGCTCTGATCATACATTTCCAGTGAAATGCGCAGAGAATCCGGTAGATTCCTCCCTGGTATCTATTTTCCACATGGCACCCATTCTAGGAATCACCACAATAAGAACAACATGTCTAGCATCATTGGTATGATACAAGTTCAGGAACATAAATAATATCTACAATCAAACAAACAACACTAATGATGATATTCGAAGGTAAGTAAAATCGGAATTCTAGTAAAAAAGTAAACTATAAAGTCATTAACTCCACATTTAAATTATGACTATCAAAAGAGATTTAAACTCATACCTTTCTTTCCTGTCCTCCGAGTTCTTCATCTGCTCCTTATAGTGCTTTTCTATATACTGCTTGGCAGCTTCAACCTTCTGCTTGGTGATATTTGAAGGTGTCTCCTCAGAGGCCGCAGTTTTGCCCCCTTCTTTCCCACTACTAGTGGCCTCCTTCTTCTTCGACAACTTGCCCTTATCCCTGGGCTTAAATTTACTGAACAAGCTTCTTGCTGATTCCATTGTAATACCTCAAATTCCATTGTAATGCCGCAAGAGGGAGGGAGAGCGATGGCTAGCGGGGAGAGAAAGAGAGAGATTAAGAGAGAAAGTCGAAGTGAAAGAATGAATGAGCAGGGGAGAGAGAGCAAGAGAGAGAGAGAGAGAGAGAGAGAGAGAGATTGAGAGAGAGACAGAGGGGAGAAAGAGATTGTAAGAGAGAGAGAGCTAGAGACAAAGTGAGCAAGAAAAAAAAGGAAAATAGATAGATAGAGAGAGACGAAGAGAGAGAAAGTGAGCAAGATAACAAGAGGGAGAGAGAGAGAGGGAAAGAGATTGGCCAAGAGACCGAGACATAGGGAGAGAGAGAGTGGGGAGAGAAAGCGAGAGAGCAATAGAGAGAGAGAGCTTGACAAAAAAGGGGGAGAGATATAAGTGATGAAAATAATTGAAAGATATCTAAATGACTAATTACTAATGAAAAAAATAGAAAAAGCTATATGATTCTAAATATCAAAGTTGAAGGAGAGGAAGCTTAGACGAAGAATAGAACATACTAATGAGATCAGCCAACTATGCTCATTCATATTATTAGAACCAACTGACCTGGCATTGCTTCCAGCATGCAGTACCTTCCATACTTGTTTAATGTTATTAACTCTGGCTTTCACAATTCCAGGTAAATGATGAAAACCATCTGAAGTTTGCGTTATCTCCAACCATGACATGCAAAATTAAAAATTAAAAGCTGGGAGTTAGTTCTTAGGCAAATAATTGCCTGGTTAGATGAGTTCATGGTGCCAAAAAGCAATTATGCCTTCAAATTTTGGCAATAAACCATGAAGAACATTATTTTACCTTTGAGAAGTTGGAGATGCTCCAAGGCTGACTTTTCTATTTCTCGCCCATGGACAAAAGCCAGGGCCAAATAGCTGTAAGTTGCATTAATACCATACCAGAAGAATTAATACCATGGAAAAGAAGTTGATGACATGGTAATACATACCAAGGAAATCCATGAGGATTCATAATTAAATAAATCAGGGCAAATACCATGCTCAGAAATGGGGAAATCTTCCGGTTGAATTATTATTCCACAAACATCTTTCTGTCCATCTCTGCGGCTGAATTTATCACCAACCTGATAGGTCAAGTGGAATGAGGCCATGAGAACTACAATATATCCAATACAATCATATATAGATAAAAGAAATGTTAATACATATATGCATATATATTGCAGAATTAAAAGGAAGTCACAGCCACTATAGCTCATAACAGCAACAGTTGCATTCTACCCAGCACCAAGCTTATCATATGCAACCTGAAAAGGAAGTCATTATTGAACAGAGTGCTTTAGTAACACAAAAATACACACCAACCGGCTCAACTGTCCTTGTTGTCAACAATAGGTGTTGGGGGTAAACAAGCATGAGACTGAGATGGGTTAATCATTAGAGACAAGGAAAACAGCTATAAAGAATTATGCTTGCCAATTAGACTAGACAAAAAGAAACAAAAATAAAATAAAATCCCCCTCCCCCAGCAGAAAAAAGATTGTTACCCCCTTAGCCTACATTCATATGATGCTTAGCTATGATTTTAGATTCTTCACCAGCTATTTAAGTAATCATCAGCTTCAACCTAAGAAATGAAATAGCAATTGCAAAGCAACATCTTCATTTAAAAAAGGAAAAAACACTACACCAATCGAAAATATCTAAATGACTAATGACTAATAAAAAAGGGGGAAAAGATATAAGTAATATGAAAACAATTGAAAATATCTAAATGACTAATGACTAAAAAAAAATAGACAAAAGCTATACAATTATAAATATCAAAGTCGAAGGAGAGGAAGCTTAGATGAAGAATAGCACGTACCAATGGGATCGGCTGCCAAGCTCATTCACATTATTAGAACCAACTGACCTGGCATTGCTCCCACCCTGCAGTACCTTCCATACTTGCTCAATGTTATTAATTCTGGCTTCCACAATTCCAGCTAAACAATGAAAACTTTCTGAAGCTTGGTTTATCTCTAACCATGACATGCAAAATTAAAAATCAAAATGTGGGAGTTAGTTCCTAGGCAAATAATTGTCTGGTTAGATGAGTTCATGGTGCCGAAAAGCTATTATGCCTTCAAATTTTGGCAATAAACCAAGAACTTTATTTTACCTTAAAAGTTGGAAATGCTCTGATCTGTTCATTGTACTAGCTCATGCATTAGCACACGTCAAACAAAGCCAATATGCTTATATGCAAACATTAAACTACAAAATGCAAGCATACATTAACCTGATGAAAAGAACTGACTTCTTTTCTCTTTTCTACCTGTTTGACATTTACAAAGACACTAACAAACTCACCAATTTTCCCAGCCCTGCTTAGCTTTCTCATTGCTGTGGCAAAGTGCTGAACAAGGTGAACAATAATATAAGATGTGAGAAAATACAAGAAAAATGAAAGCTTGCAACAATTCAAGCACAAGCATTTATGCACTCCTGACTGAGACAATGACAAAAGACTGTTGTTACCTGTGGCCTCCTATGTTTGTTGAGAATTAACCCATTAAATATTACCAAAAATGGATTTGGCGAATGAAGCTCTTCAGCTGAGAGTAGTTCGTCTTCAACCCCCAAAACAGTAGCACTCTCGAAACAGCAAAAAAGTTAAACCAAAAAGTGATATGACAAGTACATAGAAGTAAACTTACTATCAATTCCATTCATATTCATTAATTCAACATTTGAGTAGCTGTATAGAAGTAATAGGATCAGTATAAGGCCCATTCATCAGAAAAGAAAGTGACAAAGAAAGAGTTCCTTAAAAGTGCCAAATTTTAATTATGCATTAAAGAATCTAAAATGGATGTATGTAGACCTAGCATGTATCAAATTTTAATCTAGAACCAATTTGAACCTTGCCACTGATCACATTCAGAGGTGCTGTGCCTACTACTTGTGCCAAAAACCCAGATAACCTCACAGTTAAAAGACTTAAAATACAATACTTAATCAGATTATACAATACCTGAAAAGATTTTCAGTTGGATATTCATTGGATTACTATCATCCAATATTCAATTTAATGTAGACTTGATTTAGATGTCATCTAATATTCAATTTGAAGGGCAACTTGAAACGTACAAACTAAGAACTTCCCCGATCAAACAATATTGCAGTAAAGGGCAGCAAGATTGCAAACCATACAAAACAGCCACCACCAGACTCGCAGTGAACAATTTGGTGTTTCCATGTATGAAGCGAACTACAAAGCAAAGGCCACTATATCCATGAGTCACAACAACTCTAGAAAGCAGTCATGTCCATATCTGTACTTACACGACACTTTCATGACACGTATTGGACACATCTAACATTTTTGTCCACATCCTTTTCTCTATCTCTCCATCCCTTTACCATCTCTCTTTCACTCTCACCCCATTTCTCTCTCCCTTTTGATCTCTTTCTTTCACTCTCTCCCCCCTCTCTCAATCCCTCTCTCCCACACATTCTCTCCCTCTTCCTCTCTCTCTCTCTCTCTCTCTCTCTCTCCCCTTTTTGATCATCTCTCTCCCTCTCTTGCTCTCTCTCTTGCTTTCGCTCTCATTCTCCCTCTTGGTCTTTCTCTCTCACTCCCTCTTGCGTTCTCTCTTGTTCCCTTTCTCTTTCTCATTTATCTTCTATTTTCCTTTCTCTCTATTTTCTCTTTTACTTTTTCTCTCACTCTCTCTATCATGCTCTCTTTCTGTGTCTGTCCCCTCTCTCCCACACATTCTCTCCCTCTTCCTCTCTCTCTCTCTCCCCTTTTTGATCATCTCTCTCCCTCTCTTGCTCTCTCTCTTGCTTTCGCTCTCATTCTCCCTCTCGGTCTTTCTCTCTCACTCCCTCTTGCGTTCACTCTTGTTCCCTTTTTCTCTTTCTCATTTATCTTCTATTTTCCTTTCTCTCTATTTTCTCTTTTACTTTCTCTCTCTCTCTCTATCATGCTCTCTTTCTCTCTCCTCCCCCTCACTCTTCTCTCTCCTTCCCATTCTCTCGTTGTCTCTCTCTTTCGTTCCCTCTTTATGTTTATCTCTCTTACTATCCCGCTCTCTTCTCTCCCTCTCTTACTTTGTCTCTTTCTCCTGTTCGATCTCTCTCTCCCCCACTCTCAATCTCCACCTCTCTATATCTCCCTCTTAATTTCTTTATCCATTGCACTCTCTTTCTCTCTCTCTCTCTCTCGTTGTCTTATTTTCACTCTATCTCTCACACTCTCTCTCTCCATGTCTCTCTATATCTCCCTCTTTCACTCTCTCCCCCCTCCTCCCACTCTCTCACCCTCCGTACACTCCCTGTCTCCCTTCCCTTCGTGTTTTCCACTCTCCCACTCGCTCTCTTTTTCTCTGTCGCTTTCTCTCTCTCATTCCCTCGTTCTCTCTCACCCTCTTGATTTCGCTCTTTATACTAACTTTCCTCTCCATGTCTCTCTCACGCTCCATCTCTCTCTCTCTCACCCTCTCTTGATCTCGCTCTTTATACCTAGCTTTCCCTCTCCGTCTCTCTCTCTCTCTCTCTCTCACTTTCTCTTTATCTCTCACTCTCTCTCTTTCGCTCTCGCTCTCTCTCTCTCTCACTATTGCTCGCCCTATGTCTCGCACTCTCACTCTATCTCTCCCCCTCTGCTTCACTTTCCCTCAATTTCTCTATTTTGGTCTACCTCTGCCTCTTTCTCGCTCACTCTCTCTTTGCCACTCACTGTCTCTCCATCTCTTTGCCACTCTCTCTTTTGCTCGCACTCTATCTCTCTCTCTTATTTGCTCTCTTCCTTTTACTCCCTTGCCCCTTTCTCTCTCCCACACATTCTCTCCTCTCTCTTTCTCTCTCTCACACACACACTCACTCTCACTCTCACTCTCCCTCTTTCTTTCTCCTTCTCTCTTGCTTTCTCTCTCTTCCCTTTCTCTTTCTCACTCATCTTCTATTTTCCTTTCTTTCCATCTTCTCTTTTTCTTTCTCTTTAGCTCTCTCTCACACTCTCTTTCTCTTTCTCTCCCTCTCACTATCTCTCCTTTCCGCTTTCTCTATTCTCTCTCATTCTCTCATTCTCCCTCATTCTATCTTTATGTCTCTCACCCTTTCTCTCCCGCTCTCATCTCTCTCGCTCCTTCTCCCTCTCTAACTCTATTTCTCTCTCTTTCGATCTCCTCTCAATCTCCCCCTCTCTCTCTATCTTCCTCTTGTTTGTCTATCCATCGCTATCTCTCTTTTTCTCTCTCATTTTCGCTCTCTGTCTCTCACTCTCTCTGCATCTCTCTCTCTATTTGCCTCTCTTTCACTCTCTCTCCCTCCCCATCTCACTCTCTCTCTCTCTCTCTCTCTCTCTCCCCCTCCCACCCCCCCTCCCTTTGTACTTTTCTCTCCCACAAAAAGAGAAAATGAGAAAAAACGAGCTTAGATAAAGAGAGATAGAAGATAAGGGGAGAGATAGAGCACTGTGGGAGAGTGAAACGGGGAGGGAGAGAGAGTGAAATAGAGACACATAGATAGAGATGGAGGGACGGAGAGGGAGAGAGAGAAAATGAGAGAGAGAGAGAGAGAGAGAGAGAGCAAGGGATAAGGAAATCAAGAGGGAGATATAGAGAGGGGGAGATTGAAGCGGGGGAGAGAGAAATAAAGTTAGAGAGGGAGAAGGAGGAATAGAGATGAGAGCGGGAGAGAAAGAGAGAGAGACATAAAGATAGAATGAGAGAGAGAATGAGAGAACAAGAGAGGAGGGAGAAAGAAGGATGGAGAGACAACGAGAAGGAGAAAGTGAGAAAGAGAGTAGAGAGAGAGCCAAAGAGAAAGAAAAAGAGAAGATGGAGAGAAAGGAAAATGGAATGAGTGGGAAAGCGAAAGGAAAATAGAAGATGAGTGGGAAAGAGAAAGGGAGCGAGAGAGAGAAAGCAAAAGATGAGAGAGAAAGAGGGAGAGTGAGAGTGAAAGAGAAAGTGAGTGAGAGAGAGAGAGAAAATGAGAGAGGAAGAGGAAGGAGAGAATGCGTGGGAGAGAGAAAGGGGGCAAGAGAATGAAAGAAAGAGAGCAAATAGGGGAGAGGGAGAGAGAGAGAGTTAGAGTAAAAGAGAGAGTGGCAAAGAGATGGAGAGACAATGAATGGTAGAGAGAGCGCAAGAGAGGCAGAGGTAGACCAAAAGAGAGAAAACGAGGAAGAGCGTGGGAAAGAGGGTGAGGGAGAGAGAGCAAAACATAGGACGAGCAACAATGAGAGAGAGCAAGAGCGAAAGGGGAGGAGTGAGAGATAAAGAGAGAGTGAGATAAAGAGAGAGTGAGAGAGAGAGAGAGTGAGAGACATGTAGAGGGAGAAAGAGGGAGAGTGAGAAGTATAGAGAGTGAGATCGAGAAAGGGTGATAGAGAGCAAGGCAATGAGTGAGAGAGAAAGCGAAAGAGAGAGAGAGAGAGAGAGACAGAAAGTGAGAGCAAGTAGGAGAGAGGAAAACACGAGGGGAAGAGAGACAAGGAGAGTGCGGCAGGAGAGAGAGTGGAAGGGGGAGGTAGAGAGTGAAAGAGAGAGATATAGAGAGACATGGAGAGAGAGAGCAAGAGAGAGAGATACTAAGAGAGCAAAAGAGAGAGTGTAATGGATAAAGAAATATACAGGGAGATATAAAGAGGGGGAGATTAAGACTAGGGGAGAGAGAGATCAAGTGGGAGAGAAAGACAAAGTAAGAGAGAGAGAGGGAGAGAGAAGAGAGCGGGAGACATAAAGAGAGAAACAAAGAGAGAGAACAAGAGAACAAGAGTGGAGAGAGAGAGCTGGAAAGAGAGAGTGAGAGAGAGAGCCAGAGAGAAAGTAAAAGAGAAAATAAAGAGATAGGAAAATAGAAGATAAAAGAGAAAGAGAAAGATAGCAAGAAAGAAAGCTAGAGGGAGAGAGAGAACGAGAAAGAGAGCGATAGGGATAGAGAAAGAGGGAAAGAGAGAGTGAGAGCAAGAACAAAAGAGAAAGGGAGCTAAAGGGAGATAGGGAGTAGGCAATAGAGAGATACAAACAAAAAGAGAGAAACGACACTAGAAAGGCAGAGGGAGAGAAAGGGAACAGGAAGCAAAAAGGAGAGAGAGAGCAGAAGTGGGAGAGAGATAAAGAGAAAGAGATAGAAAGCTAGACACAGAGAGATAGAGAGAGTGGGAGAGGGCAAGTGAGAGATAGTAAGGGGAGAGGGAGACAGAGAAAGAAAGAGTGAGTGAGAGAGAGAAAGAGAGGGCTAGAGCAAGAGCAAGAAAGAGAGTACTAGAGAGAGAATGAGAGGATGAGAGGGAGAACAAGCAAGAGAGAGAGAAAGACAGCATAAGTGAGACAGAGAGAGAGAGAGAAAGTAGAAGTGTGAGAGGGAGAAAGGGAGACAGAGCAAGAGAGAGAGTGGGAGAGGAAGAGAGTGAGACAGAAAGAGCGTAAAATAAGGAGAGAGAGAGTGCAAGATCAAGAATAAGAGTGAGAGAGCAAAAGTGAGAGGGGGAGCGAGAGAGAGAGAGAGAGAGCAAATGGTAGAGAAAATGAGAAAGGGAGCATGAGAGAAAGGGAGGGAGTGAGAAAGAGCTATGGATGGAGAGAGAGAGAAATAGAGGGAGAAAGAGCGAGCGAGAAAGAGCAAAAGAGAGAGGAAGAGTGAGAGTGGGAGATAGAGGAAGGAGACCGAGAGACGAAGACAGAAGGCAGGCAAGAAAGAGAAACAAATGGGAAAAAGCGGGAGACAAACAGAGCAAGAGAGGTAGAGCACGAGAGCAAGAGAGAGGGACCGAGAATGAGAGAGAGAACTAAAAGGAGACAGAAAGTGTAGAGCGAGGGAGAGAGAGATCAAGCAAGAGATAGAGAGGCAGTGAGGGAACATGAGAGGGAAAGGGAAGGAGAGAGAGAGAGAGAGTGAGAGAGATATATAGAGAGAAGAGAGAGTGCAAGAGACAAAGAGAAAGATAGAATGAGAGAGAGCGAGAGAGAGAGAGAGGGGAGAGACCAAGAAGGGAGAGGAAGAGAATGCCACAAAGAGAGATAGAGCCAAAGAGAAAGGGTGAGATAGAGAGTGAGACAAAGGGATAAAGAGCGAGAGGAAGAGTGAGAAAGTGAGAAGGAGAGAGTGAAAGAGAGGGAGAGGCAGAGAGTGTGTGGGAGAGAGATTGAGTGAGAGAGAGCAAAAGAGAGAGTGGCGGAGAGATGAAGAGAGAGAGAGAGAGGGTGGGAGAAAGAGTAAGCAAGAGAGAGAGAAGCAAAGATAAAGCGAGAGGGAGAAAGGGAGGGAAAGAGAAAGAAAGCAAGAGGGAGAGAAAGCTAGATAGAGAGAGGCAGAACGAGAAAGAGCAAGAAGGAGAGAGAGAAGTAGAGTGGGAGGACCAAGAACAAGAGAGAAAGAGTGAGCAAAAGGGAGAGAATGTGTCAGTGAGAGTCTGAGTGAGTAACAGAGAGAGAGTAAGAGCAAGAATGAGAGTGAGAGAGAAAGAGAAAGGGAGAAGAGAAAATTACAAGCCCATGCCCTGAACTATGAGATCAATACACGTTTTAGCCCTTCACTTCAAAAATGCAACACCCAAGATCTCAAACTTCAAAAAGTGCAATTAAATGGTCCCTCCATTAGTAGCGGCAACACATTGGCCATTAAATGATGAGCTAGCATGATGTGATATTTGACATATGATAACAATGACTGATTTGGAATCATACATAGAACAAGTTATTGATGTAGCAGGTGCCACGTCAATAAATTTAATAGTCATCCATGACACATAAGCAAATTGCTAACGTGGTAGGCCACACATCAACAAATGGGACACACACTGATGCCATGCCATCAAAATTTTAATTTTCTTTTTAAAATCAATTTTAAAATATTAATTTTTAATTTTTAATTACTTTTTAATTAATTAATTTTAATTTTCTTTCCTGTGTCTCTCCTTCACACTCTCGTTCTCTCGTTCTCCCTCTCTAGACCTCTTCTTTGCAAAATCCTGCATCTCAAAATCTTCAATCTCCCTACCTCTTACTCCTAGTTTTCTTCGCCAATCTAGTTGTTGCATTTTGTGAGAAAGTTAGACTATTAGAGAGAGAGTGTTTGTTAGAGAGAGTCCTTAATTTATGTTCTTCAATAGAGATAGAGACTCTTTCTTTCTCTCTCCCTCCCTCTTTCTCACAAGCCATCTCTCTCTCTATATCTCTCTCTCTCTCAAGGCTCTCTCTCTCTCTGTCCCTCTCTAGTCTATTGCTACTATCACATCCTTATCTTTGACCTCCTCCACAATCAGCATAACAATCGAAGCTTCACTTGGAAACAAGTGAACATTTTCTATTTTTTCACCCTTTGTAGTCATGATCCCCCTCGCATGTCTCATTGTCTCTTTCAAGCCGATCGAAGCCCCATTCCAAACCTTAGACTCGTAGGCAAAGAATAGTCAAAGTCGATTGTTGAAAACTGATGGCCATTGTCGATAATGATGAAGACAGAAATCAAAGTGCCAAAGCAGCAAGTCAAAATTGGTTAACGTTAAGCAAAGAAGATGTGGAATAATGGTAGATGAATAATCTTTTCATCGGAATTAATGGTGGACGAAGTGAGACCGTGACCAAAACCTTGAAATTTCATGGTTTGGGGCTTCTGTTCCAGATTTCGTTTGCAAAACCTAGTCTTCTGCACGACCTTCGTCTGCATGCTTCTACTTCTCCATTTTTAATTCACCATGGCCGCCATTTGATTCATCTTCAATTTGTTATCTCCATTTTCGACTCATCTTAATTCACCATCTCCACCATTATTATTAGATCATTCCACCTTCGATTTTTCTTATTATCTTCGAAATCACATTTAGTCAATTATGGATTGAACGAAGGCAGGCAATCGGCGAAGAAAACAAGAGGGAGGAGGAGGAGGAGGAGGAGGGAGATTGAAAAGGCTGAGAAGTAGGATTTTGTAAAGAAGATGGTCAAGAAGGGAGGAGAGTACAAAGAAGAGAGAGGATAGAGAATTAAAATTAATTAATAAAAAAATAACTAAAAATTAAAAATTAATTAATTTAAAAAAATTAAAATTTTGATGACGTGACTTCAATGTGTCCCACTTGTTAATGTGTCACCCACCACGTCAGCAAATTGTTTATGTGTCATGGATAACGATCAAATTTATTGACATGACACCTACCACATTTGAAAATTGTTTTATATGTGATATCAAATCAGCAATTGTCATTTTACGTTAGATATCATATAATATTAGTTTATTATTTAATGGCTAGTGTGTTACCATTACTAACAGAGGTACCATTTTGTTGCACTTCGGAATTTTGAGTTCTGAGGTGCTAGGGACAAAACATACACAGACCCCCATAGCTCAGCAAGTAAATATATAATTTTCTCAAAGAAAGAGAGCAAGAGAGTGGAAGAGTGAAAGGCAGAGAGATAGAGAGAAGAAAAGAGCAAGGGAAATAAAGACCAAGCGAAAGAGTGAGAGTGTGGGAAAGGGGGAGCAAGATGGGAGAGTGAAAGCGATAGAGAGATAAAAGCAGAGAGAAATTGAGAGACAGAGATAGTGAGGGAGAGAACATGAGGCTAGGAGAGAGAGCAAGCAAGAGACACTAAGGGAGAGCAAGCGAGGGGGAGAGAGGGTGAGTCAGAGAAAGAGTAAAAGAGAGAGAGAGGCAAAAGCTAAACAGGAGAGAGAGAGAGAGAGAGCGAGCGAGAGGGAGAGAGTTCTAAAGAGAGTGTGAGAAGGAGAGAGAAAGCAAGCGAGTGGGATCGAGAGAGAGAGTGGAGGAGAAAGCGAGCGAGTGAGAGTGACAAAAAGGGGGGAAAGAGAGAGAGAGAGAGAGTGATGTATAGCAAATAGGAGAGAGGGAGAGAGAAAGTGTAAGGAAGAGAGATTGAGTTAGAGGGAGAGAAAGATGGAGAGATAGAGTGAAGGGAGTAGAGAGGCAGAGAGAGGGAGAGACAGAAAGAGTGAGATGGACAGAAAGCGAGAGAGGGCAAGAGTGAGCGAGATGAGAGAGAGAAGCAGAGAGAAATAGGGAGAGAGGGAGAGCAAGAAGGAGATCGAGGCACAGAATGAGAGGGAGAAAGACGGTGATAAACGAGAGAGGGAGAGCAAGAGAGAGAGAGATAGTGAGCAAGAGGAAGAGAGAGAGCAACAAAAAGAGAGAGAGGAAGATTGGGGGAGAGAAAGTGAGGAGAGCGAGAGAGGAGTGAGAGAGCGAGAGATAGGGAGAGGCTGAGAGCATAAGAGAGAGAATAGAGGAAAGAGAGATCGAGTGAGAGAGAGAAAGGAGAGAGAGGAGGGAGGGAGGGAGAGTGAGAGCAAAAGAGAGTGGCAGCAAGATGGAGAGAGAAATGCTGGGAGAGAGAGTGAGCAACAAAAAGAGAGGCAAAGATAGAGTGAGAAGAAAAAAGGAAGGGAGATAGAAAACAAAAGCGAGAGGGGAGAGGGAGAGGGAGAGAGAGGGTCAGAGAGATAGAATAAGAGAGAGAGCAAGAGAGTGAGAATGTGAGAGAGAGAGAGAGAGCAAGAACGAGAACAAGAGAGAGAGAAAGAAGGTTAGTGATAAAAGGAGAGAGCAGGCGAGAAAGAGAGAATGAGGGGAGAGAGAGGGAGAGAAACCGAATGAGGGGAGAGAGAGGGCAAGAGTAAGAGGGAGAGCGAGAGTAAGAGAGAGAGCAAGCTAGGGGAAAAAGAGTGAGTGAGAGAGAAGGATAAAGAGAGAGTGGGGGAGAGTAGCAAGTGACAGAGTGAGAGAGTGAAAGAGAGATATAAAGATAACAGAATAGAGAGAGTGAGGGACAACGTGATTGAGTGAGAGAGTGAGTGAGAAAGAATGCGAAGGGGAGAGAGACAGAAATAAAGAGAGAAGGGGGTAAGAGAGTAAGAGAGGGAAGGAAAGGGAGCAAAAGAAAGGGGATAGTGAGAGAAAGAGAGAGAGAGAGAGAGAGATAACAAGAGCAAGAGAGAAAGAAGCAAAAAAGAGACAGAATGAGAGGAAAAGAGAGAGCAGGGGTGAGAGAGAGGAAGTGGGAGGCAAGGAAAGAGTGGGACGCAGAGAGAATAGAGGGAGAGAGAGTGAGAGATTGAGAGAGGGATAGAGCAAGAGAGCGTGAGAGTGGGGATAAGAGGGATAGAGAGACAAAGTGTAAGAGAGTGCTTGCGAGAGAGAAAGTGTAAGAGAGAAAAAAGGGAGAGATAGAGGGAGACAGAGAAAGAGGAGAAAGTTAGCTAGAGAGGAAAAGAGTGAGAGAGAAAGAAAAGGAAAAAGAGGAGAGAGAGTGCGAGATAGAAAGAGGGAGTGAGATGGAAAGAGAGGGAGTGAGCGGGAGACAGAGAGAGCTAGAAACAAAGCATGAGAGAAAAGGAGAGAGAGTGGGAAAGAGATGGAGACGGAGAGAGAGTGTGAGACAGTCAGGGGAGTAAGCGAATGAGAGAGTGAGAGAGAGAGCAAAAGTGAGAGTGGGAGAGAGAGAGAGAGAGGCGAGCCATGGAGAGAGAAGGCAGGCGAAAGAGAGAGAATGAGGGAAGAGAGAGGGAAAAAAGCAGAGCGAGAGAGCGAGAGTAGGAAAGAGAGTGAGATGGGGAAAAGAGGTGAGAGAGAGAGTGAGGGAGAGTAGAAAGTGAGAGAGAAAAAGAGGGAGATAGATATATAAAAGGGACAGAGGGAGAGAAGAGAGTGTAGGAGAGAGGGAAAGGAGAGAGAAATAGAGAGAGCAACAAAAATGGGGAAGATAAAGAGAAGAGAGAGAGAGAGAAAGCATAAGGAAGACAAAGGGAGAGAAGGAGACAGGAAGACAGAGGGAGAGAGATTGAGCAGGAGAATAAGAGAGTGAGAAATAGAAAGAGAAGGATAAAGAGAAAGAAAAGAGAAAGATAAAGTGTGAGATAAAGAGAGGGAGCGAGAGGGGGAGAGAGAGAGAGAACGAGAAAGAGAGCATGAGTGAAAGTGTGTCAAAGAGAGAGAGAGAGAAGATGAGCTAGAGTGGGGGAGAGAGAGAGAGAGAGCGAGCAACGGGAACAGAGGGCGGGCGAGAAAGAGAAAAAGGGGGAAAGAAAGGGAGAGAAACAGAGCGAGAGAGTTAAAGACAATGAGAGCAAGAGAAAGAGAGGGGGCGAGAGTAAGAGAGAGCAAGAGGGAGGGGGAGAGAGTGGGAGGGAGAGCGAAGGCTTGGGGGGAGAGAGATTAAGTGAGAAAGTCAAAGTGAAAGAACAAGTGAGCAGGGGAGAGAGAGAGAGAAGGGAGAAAGAGATTGTGAGAGAGACAACTAGAGACAAAGTGAGCAAGACAAAAGGAAAAGAGACTGAGAGAGAGACAGAGACAGAGTAAGAAAGTGAGCGAGATAACAAGAGGGAGAGAGAGGGGGAAAGAGACGGGCCAAGAGAGCAAGACATAGGGCGAGAGAGATAGAGTGGGGAGAGAGAGAGAGCGACAAAAAAGGGGGAGAGATATAAGTGATGAAAACAATTGAAAAATATCTAAATGACTAATGACTAATAAAAAAATAGACAAAAGCTATACAATTCTAAATATCAAGGTTGAAGGAGAGAAAGCCTAGACGAAGAATAGTATGTACCAATGGAAACAGGCTACTATGCTCATTCATATTATTAGAACCAACTGACCTGGCATTGCTCCCAGCCTGCAGCACCTTCCATACTTGCTCAATGTTATTAACTCTAGCTTCCACAATTCCAGGTAAATGATGAAAACCATCTGAAGCTTGCTTTATCTCCAACCATGACATGCAAAAGTAAAAATTAAAAGCTGGGAGTTAGTTTTTAGACAAATAATTGTCTGGTTAGATGAGTCCATGGTGCTAAAAAACAATTATGCCTTCAAATTTTGGCAATAAACC
Source organism: Dillenia turbinata (assembly GCA_037126225.1). NCBI lineage: Eukaryota > Viridiplantae > Streptophyta > Magnoliopsida > Dilleniales > Dilleniaceae > Dillenia > Dillenia turbinata. The sequence goes on from JBAMMX010000024.1 coordinate 8,523,974, forward strand.
ATGAAGAACTTTATTTTACCTTTTGGAAGTTGGAGATGCTCCAAGGCTGACTTTTCTATTTCTCGCCCATGGACTCAATCCAAATGCCAGTGCCAAAAAGCTGTAAGTTACATTAATACCATACCAGAAGAACTAATACCATGAAAAAGAAGATGATGACATGGTAATACATACCAAGGAAATCCATAAGGATTCATAATCAAATAAATCAGGGCAAATACCGTGCCCAGAAAATGGGAAATCTTCCTGTTGAATTATTGTTCCACAAACATCTTTCTGTCCATGTCTGCTGCTAAATTTATCACCGACCTGATAGGTCAAGTGGAATGAGGCCACGAGAACTACAATATATCCAATATGTACATATATAGATAAAAAAATGTTAATACATATATAAATATATTGCAGAATTAAAAGGAAGTCAGAGCCACTATAGCTCATAACAGCAACAGTTGCATTCTGCACAGCACCAAGCTTATCATATGCAACCTGAAAAGGAAGTCATCAGCTTCATTGAATAGAATGCTTTAGTAACACCAAAATACACACCAACCAGCTCAATTGTCCTTGCTGTCAGCAATAGGTGTTGGGGGTAAACTAGCATGAGACTTAGATGGGTTAATCAATCATTAGAGACAAGGAAAACAGCTATAAAGAATTATGCTTTCTAATCAGACCAGATCAAAAGAAACAAAAAAATAAAATCCCTCTCCCCCAGCACAAAAAGATTGTTACCCCCTTAGCTATGATGCTTAGCTATGATTTTAGATTCTTCACTAGCTCTTTAAGTAATCATCAGATTCAATCTAAGAAATGAAATAGCAACAGCAAAGCAACATCTTCATTTAAAAAAGGAAAAAACAGTACACCAAGTGCACATGCATTAGCACATCAAACAAGGCCAATATGCATATATGCAAACATTAAGCTACAAAATGCAGGCATATACATTAAGCTGATGAAAAAACTGACTTCTTTTTTATTTTTTACCTGTTTGTCATTTACAAAGACACTAACAAACTCGCCAATTTTCCCAGCCCTCCTTAGCTTTCTCATTGCTGTGGCAAAGTGCTAAACAAGGTGAACAATAATATAAGAAGTGAGAAAATACAAGAAAAATGAAAGCTTGCAACAATTCAAGCGCTAGCATTTATGCAATCCTGACTGAGACAATGACAAAAGACAGTTGTTACCTGTGGCCTCCTATGTTTGCTGAGAATTAACCCATTAAATATTACCAAAAATGAATTTGGCATATGAAGCTCTTCAGCTGAGAGTAGTTCGTCTTCAACCCCCAAACAGTAGCACTCATGAAATAGCAAAAATGTTAGACCAAAAAGTGATATGACAAGCACATAGAAGTAAACTTACTATCATTTCCATTCATATTCATTAATTCAATCTTTGATTAGCTATAAAGTGCACATGCATTAGCACATCAAACAAGGCCAATATGCATATATGCAAACATTAAGCCACAAAATGCAGGCATACATTAAGCTGATGAAAAAACTGACTTCTTTTTTATTTTTTACCTGTTTGTCATTTACAAAGACACTAACAAACTCGCCAATTTTCCCAGCCCTCCTTAGCTTTTTCATTGCTCTGGCAAAGTGCTAAACAAGGTGAACAATAATATAAGAAGTGAGAAAATACAAGAAAAATGAAAGCTTGCAACAATTCAAGCGCTAGCATTTATGCAATCCTGACTGAGACAATGACAAAAGACAGTTGTTACCTGTGGCCTCCTATGTTTGCTGAGAATTAACCCATTAAATATTACCAAAAATGAATTTGGCATATGAAGCTCTTCAGCTGAGAGTAGTTCGTCTTCAACCCCCAAACAGTAGCACTCATGAAATAGCAAAAATGTTAGACCAAAAAGTGATATGACAAGCACATAGAAGTAAACTTACTATCATTTCCATTCATATTCATTAATTCAATCTTTGATTAGCTATAAAGTGCAAATGCATTAGCACATCAAACAAGGCCAATATGCATATATGCAAACATTAAGCCACAAAATGCAGGCATACATTAAGCTGATGAAAAAACTGACTTCTTTTTTATTTTTTACCTGTTTGTCATTTACAAAGACACTAACAAACTCGCCAATTTTCCCAGCCCTCCTTAGCTTTTTCATTGCTCTGGCAAAGTGCTAAACAAGGTGAACAATAATATAAGAAGTGAGAAAATACAAGAAAAATGAAAGCTTGCAACAATTCAAGCGCTAGCATTTATGCAATCCTGACTGAGACAATGACAAAAGACAGTTGTTACCTGTAGCCTCCTATGTTTGCTGAGAATTAACCCATTAAATATTACCAAAAATGAATTTGGCATATGAAGCTCTTCAGCTGAGAGTAGTTCGTCTTCAACCCCCAAACAGTAGCACTCATGAAATAGCAAAAATGTTAGACCAAAAAGTGATATGACAAGCACATAGAAGTAAACTTACTATCATTTCCATTCATATTCATTAATTCAATCTTTGATTAGCTATAAAGTGCACATGCATTAGCACATCAAACAAGGCCAATATGCATATATGCAAACATTAAGCCACAAAATGCAGGCATACATTAAGCTGATGAAAAAACTGACTTCTTTTTTATTTTTTACCTGTTTGTCATTTACAAAGACACTAACAAACTCGCCAATTTTCCCAGCCCTCCTTAGCTTTTTCATTGCTCTGGCAAAGTGCTAAACAAGGTGAACAATAATATAAGAAGTGAGAAAATACAAGAAAAATGAAAGCTTGCAACAATTCAAGCGCTAGCATTTATGCAATCCTGACTGAGACAATGACAAAAGACAGTTGTTACCTGTGGCCTCCTATGTTTGCTGAGAATTAACCCATTAAATATTACCAAAAATGAATTTGGCATATGAAGCTCTTCAGCTGAGAGTAGTTCGTCTTCAACCCCCAAACAGTAGCACTCATGAAATAGCAAAAATGTTAGACCAAAAAGTGATATGACAAGCACATAGAAGTAAACTTACTATCATTTCCATTCATATTCATTAATTCAATCTTTGATTAGCTATAAAGTGCACATGCATTAGCACATCAAACAAGGCCAATATGCATATATGCAAACATTAAGCCACAAAATGCAGGCATACATTAAGCTGATGAAAAAACTGACTTCTTTTTTAATTTTTTTACCTGTTTGTCATTTACAAAGACACTAACAAACTCGCCAATTTTCCCAGCCCTCCTTAGCTTTTTCATTGCTCTGGCAAAGTGCTAAACAAGGTGAACAATAATATAAGAAGTGAGAAAATACAAGAAAAATGAAAGCTTGCAACAATTCAAGCGCTGGCATTTATGCAATCCTGACTGAGACAATGACAAAAGACAGTTGTTACCTGTGGCCTCCTATGTTTGCTGAGAATTAACCCATTAAATATTACCAAAAATGAATTTGGCATATGAAGCTCTTCAGCTGAGAGTAGTTCGTCTTCAACCCCCAAACAGTAGCACTCATGAAATAGCAAAAATGTTAGACCAAAAAGTGATATGACAAGCACATAGAAGTAAACTTACTATCATTTCCATTCATATTCATTAATTCAATCTTTGATTAGCTATAAAGTGCACATGCATTAGCACATCAAACAAGGCCAATATGCGTATATGCAAACATTAAGCCACAAAATGCAGGCATACATTAAGCTGATGAAAAAACTGACTTCTTTTTTATTTTTTACCTGTTTGTCATTTACAAAGACACTAACAAACTCGCCAATTTTCCCAGCCCTCCTTAGCTTTTTCATTGCTCTGGCAAAGTGCTAAACAAGGTGAACAATAATATAAGAAGTGAGAAAATACAAGAAAAATGAAAGCTTGCAACAATTCAAGCGCTGGCATTTATGCAATCCTGACTGAGACAATGACAAAAGACAGTTGTTACCTGTGGCCTCCTATGTTTGCTGAGAATTAACCCATTAAATATTACCAAAAATGAATTTGGCATATGAAGCTCTTCAGCTGAGAGTAGTTCGTCTTCAACCCCCAAACAGTAGCACTCATGAAATAGCAAAAATGTTAGACCAAAAAGTGATATGACAAGCACATAGAAGTAAACTTACTATCATTTCCATTCATATTCATTAATTCAATCTTTGATTAGCTATAAAGTGCACATGCATTAGCACATCAAACAAGGCCAATATGCGTATATGCAAACATTAAGCCACAAAATGCAGGCATACATTAAGCTGATGAAAAAACTGACTTCTTTTTTATTTTTTACCTGTTTGTCATTTACAAAGACACTAACAAACTCGCCAATTTTCCCAGCCCTCCTTAGCTTTTTCATTGCTCTGGCAAAGTGCTAAACAAGGTGAACAATAATATAAGAAGTGAGAAAATACAAGAAAAATGAAAGCTTGCAACAATTCAAGCGCTGGCATTTATGCAATCCTGACTGAGACAATGACAAAAGACAGTTGTTACCTGTGGCCTCCTATGTTTGCTGAGAATTAACCCATTAAATATTACCAAAAATGAATTTGGCATATGAAGCTCTTCAGCTGAGAGTAGTTCGTCTTCAACCCCCAAACAGTAGCACTCATGAAATAGCAAAAATGTTAGACCAAAAAGTGATATGACAAGCACATAGAAGTAAACTTACTATCATTTCCATTCATATTCATTAATTCAATCTTTGATTAGCTATAAAGTGCACATGCATTAGCACATCAAACAAGGCCAATATGCATATATGCAAACATTAAGCCACAAAATGCAGGCATACATTAAGCTGATGAAAAAACTGACTTCTTTTTTTATTTTTTACCTGTTTGTCATTTACAAAGACACTAACAAACTCGCCAATTTTCCCAGCCCTCCTTAGCTTTTTCATTGCTCTGGCAAAGTGCTAAACAAGGTGAACAATAATATAAGAAGTGAGAAAATACAAGAAAAATGAAAGCTTGCAACAATTCAAGCGCTGGCATTTATGCAATCCTGACTGAGACAATGACAAAAGACAGTTGTTACCTGTGGCCTCCTATGTTTGCTGAGAATTAACCCATTAAATATTACCAAAAATGAATTTGGCATATGAAGCTCTTCAGCTGAGAGTAGTTCGTCTTCAACCCCCAAACAGTAGCACTCATGAAATAGCAAAAATGTTAGACCAAAAAGTGATATGACAAGCACATAGAAGTAAACTTACTATCATTTCCATTCATATTCATTAATTCAATCTTTGATTAGCTATAAAGTGCACATGCATTAGCACATCAAACAAGGCCAATATGCATATATGCAAACATTAAGCCACAAAATGCAGGCATACATTAAGCTGATGAAAAAACTGACTTCTTTTTTTATTTTTTACCTGTTTGTCATTTACAAAGACACTAACAAACTCGCCAATTTTCCCAGCCCTCCTTAGCTTTTTCATTGCTCTGGCAAAGTGCTAAACAAGGTGAACAATAATATAAGAAGTGAGAAAATACAAGAAAAATGAAAGCTTGCAACAATTCAAGCGCTAGCATTTATGCAATCCTGACTGAGACAATGACAAAAGACAGTTGTTACCTGTGGCCTCCTATGTTTGCTGAGAATTAACCCATTAAATATTACCAAAAATGAATTTGGCATATGAAGCTCTTCAGCTGAGAGTAGTTCGTCTTCAACCCCCAAACAGTAGCACTCATGAAATAGCAAAAATGTTAGACCAAAAAGTGATATGACAAGCACATAGAAGTAAACTTACTATCATTTCCATTCATATTCATTAATTCAATCTTTGATTAGCTATAAAGTGCACATGCATTAGCACATCAAACAAGGCCAATATGCATATATGCAAACATTAAGCCACAAAATGCAGGCATACATTAAGCTGATGAAAAAACTGACTTTTTTTTTATTTTTTACCTGTTTGTCATTTACAAAGACACTAACAAACTCGCCAATTTTCCCAGCCCTCCTTAGCTTTTTCATTGCTCTGGCAAAGTGCTAAACAAGGTGAGCAATAATATAAGAAGTGAGAAAATACAAGAAAAATGAAAGCTTGCAACAATTCAAGCGCTAGCATTTATGCAATCCTGACTGAGACAATGACAAAAGACAGTTGTTACCTGTGGCCTCCTATGTTTGCTGAGAATTAACCCATTAAATATTACCAAAAATGAATTTGGCATATGAAGCTCTTCAGCTGAGAGTAGTTCGTCTTCAACCCCCAAACAGTAGCACTCATGAAATAGCAAAAATGTTAGACCAAAAAGTGATATGACAAGCACATAGAAGTAAACTTACTATCATTTCCATTCATATTCATTAATTCAATCTTTGATTAGCTATAAAGTGCACATGCATTAGCACATCAAACAAGGCCAATATGCATATATGCAAACATTAAGCCACAAAATGCAGGCATACATTAAGCTGATGAAAAAAACTGACTTCTTTTTTTATTTTTTACCTGTTTGTCATTTACAAAGACACTAACAAACTCGCCAATTTTCCCAGCCCTCCTTAGCTTTTTCATTGCTCTGGCAAAGTGCTAAACAAGGTGAACAATAATATAAGAAGTGAGAAAATACAAGAAAAATGAAAGCTTGCAACAATTCAAGCGCTGGCATTTATGCAATCCTGACTGAGACAATGACAAAAGACAGTTGTTACCTGTGGCCTCCTATGTTTGCTGAGAATTAACCCATTAAATATTACCAAAAATGAATTTGGCATATGAAGCTCTTCAGCTGAGAGTAGTTCGTCTTCAACCCCCAAACAGTAGCACTCATGAAATAGCAAAAATGTTAGACCAAAAAGTGATATGACAAGCACATAGAAGTAAACTTAGTATCATTTCCATTCATATTCATTAATTCAATCTTTGATTAGCTATAAAGTGCACATGCATTAGCACATCAAACAAGGCCAATATGCATATATGCAAACATTAAGCCACAAAATGCAGGCATACATTAAGCTGATGAAAAAACTGACTTCTTTTTTATTTTTTACCTGTTTGTCATTTACAAAGACACTAACAAACTCGCCAATTTTCCCAGCCCTCCTTAGCTTTTTCATTGCTCTGGCAAAGTGCTAAACAAGGTGAACAATAATATAAGAAGTGAGAAAATACAAGAAAAATGAAAGCTTGCAACAATTCAAGCGCTGGCATTTATGCAATCCTGACTGAGACAATGACAAAAGACAGTTGTTACCTGTGGCCTCCTATGTTTGCTGAGAATTAACCCATTAAATATTACCAAAAATGAATTTGGCATATGAAGCTCTTCAGCTGAGAGTAGTTCGTCTTCAACCCCCAAACAGTAGCACTCATGAAACAGCAAAAATGTTAGACCAAAAAGTGATATGACAAGCACATAGAAGCAAACTTACTATCATTTCCATTCATATTCATTAATTCAATCTTTGATTAGCTATATAGAAGTAACAGGATCAGTATAAGGCCCATTCAACAGAAAGGAAACGGACAAACAAAGAGTTCCTTAAAAGTGCAAATTCCAATTATGCATTCAAGAATCTGAAATGGATGTATGCACACCTATCATGGATCAAATTTTAATTTTGAACCAATTTGAACCTTGCCACTGATCACATTCAGAGGTGCTGTGTCTACTACTTGTGCCAAAACCCAGATAAACTCACATTTAAAAGACCTAATATACAATACCTAATCAGATTTTCATTTGGATGTTCATTGGAATACTATCATTTGATATTCAATTTAATGTGAACTTGATTTAGATGCCATCTAATATTCAATTTGAAGGGCAACTCGAAATGTACAAACTAAGAACTTCCCAGATCAAACAATATTCCAGTAAAGGGCAGCAAGAATGCAAACCAAACAAAATAGCAACCACCAGACACGTAGTGAACAATTTGGTGTTTCCAAGTATAAAGCGAACTACAAAGCAAAGGCCACTATATCCATGAGGCACCACAACTCTAGAAAACAGTCATGTCCATATCGTGTACTTTCTTGGACATGACACGTATTGGACACAACTTACTTTTGTCCATGTCTTCTAATATTTTTTCTTTTCGGCCACGTATTGATAAATGAGCTACAGTTCATATCAAAAATCCCAATTTCAACTTATCACTAACCTAATATACTTTCTTGGGCATTCATTAAATATAATAAAACTTTCAAAATTTGAATTATGTCAAACTTGATCCTACTCAGGTTCATAGGCAATCAATCAATTAAGCCAAATGGTGTAAATTTTCAAATTTGAAAACAGTGATTAATTTGATCCTTCTACAAAGTAAATAGGAAGTGCAGAACCAAGCTGAACTCGTTTCTCAAATTTAACCAAGCCCAATACTAGAACTAATAGGTCAATGATCTATTAATCGAATTCAATTCAACCTTCTCGTGTCATGGAGAGAGTACCCCCACTCCTATGCTGGATTTTTTTTTTTGGCCATGATTGTGATGGATGTAGAAAACAATGTTCATTAGTTGAAACTAATCAGAAATCAACAAGGGAAACTGTTAACCAGAAATGAGTTTTTCATTTTCAAATTGTTAATGGAATTACCTTGTCACCCCTTGCATCCTTGTTTAGGTTCGCGTCCATCTTTCGCCTTAACATTACTACAACATATGTGCATTTTGGACAAAAATTTTGCCGGTGCACCTTTTCAAACAATTAAATAATGAAACCATCAAAATGTTATGGATTTTAGGGATAGCCAAAAGAAAATTTAAGCGGAAATCTTATAGGTACATTAGCAATATACATCTCGAATAATAGTCATAGCTCTGTCTTCCTAGTCAGAAATCGAAAATTGTTATTTAGCATGCAGCGAATCTTTCCACAGCAAAAAGGAAAACATTAAATAAATAAACTACCTAAAAACTTATATGAGAGAGAGAGAGAGAGAGGAATAAAAGAGAATACACCTTTTCAACAGAGGCACCATAAGCTGTGGACCTTCTCTGCAACTGAAAGCAATAAAACATAATAAGAAATAAACAATATCAATCAAAAGTGAGATGATATTGACCATTTATTTTACAACAAAAGGAGAAAAAATGTACAGATGTATATTGAAAAGTGTACATGATAGATCATAAAGCCTCGTATGGATGAACAATGCTACAATAGTTTCACCATGGATGAAGCATAAACACATGGAAAAATGTCAAAAGCCATGAAGAAAAAAGGCCAATGATAGCAGGAGATATAGGATTCACCAACAGCCCCCAAGGAAAAAGGGTAATTGGTTAGTTAGAGGGAGCTGCATGGTCATTCCCTTGGGCATGGAGTTGAACTCTCAACATTGTGTCAGCTACTACTACAACTTGCAACTCTAGTTAGACCTTTTTCCTGATATACACTAGTTTGTGCAAAGCCTGTAATCATCGTAATTTGGACATATGCACATCAGATTATTTGAATCTCTTGAACATGGAAAAGATAATTACAACTAGCTTTTGAATTAGAATATTGGGGTTGGGGTGAGTGCGTTACTCTTGGAAAGTTTAGGCCACCAACAAGTGACCTTATACATGAAGCCAGTGAGAAAGTCCTCTAGATCAAGCAGGGTACAGTGCGTACAACTGCAAATATTTCTTATAAAGCTAGTCAAGGAATCTACCCATTTCACTAAGCTCCCTCTTCACCTTGAGTCCCCCTAATGCATAAAAAAAGAAGATATATATGATTTCAATCTATTTTAATCATGCTTATTACACGCAATTCATTGAGGCATAAGATTAGAGCCTTGCTTATTTGAAGACACAGATGACTAACACGGTAGGTGAGATGGAACATTTCATAAGGAGAAAGGTAACATCTAGGTTGACATAGAGCAACATAATAAATTCAACTTAATTGTGGCCTTCAGCATGAGTAGGAAGACTATACCAAGTAACTGGACATTTTATCCTATGCAACCGTCAACCAAATCCATTAATAAATTCCTCCGAGAAGTGGGTAAAGAATCACACATTTATCAGAAGCAGAATCACTACACAAGGGCTTCAAGTTCTATGAAGCAAATTTCTTGAAAGATATCTTGGCCGAGATGCTTGACATTTAGTTTAAAGGGCAAAAACATGCCAACTTAAGTAAGCTGTCCCTCATTTGACATGTTGTTATTGAGAAAATATACAGAGTCGGCCACAAAAAATGTTCCTGCTTAAGGGTGTTCGACCTATAAATCTTCAGCAGGCCCAAAATTTGCATTTGGGCAGCTCCCTCACTGCTATTGTTTATTTACATGTGTCGTGGTAGTGAGTGTGACCTAAAGCCCAAACTTTCTAGTCCCTTGGGGTTGCACTAACTATAGTAACTACAAAGTGATTTGAGAAAACAACCTGAATTGGGCATAGACTCTAGACTCCAGACATCAGGTGAAGATAAAGGCCCCATCGTTGCTCAAACTTGGGCCATCATTTTCTGTGCCCTGACATTTACCAGAGCAATGCCCAGTAGCATTTACAGGAACAACATTTCATCCAATTTGAAGCCCCCTCCAGCAATCTTAGTATTAATACGTACACAAGAAGAGTGATGATGCACCTACCCTACCAAGTACTTGAATTACATAGGCTTTTAAGTGATTCAGCACCAAAACTTGCAAAGAAATACTAATGCCAAACTTATGCAATGAACCTGAGAAACCACGACGGAAATAGATCTAAAATTTCAAATCAATTGATAAATTGAGAAAATATAAGACAATCACCAGAGTTAATCCTCCATTAGTTAAAAGCACGCAGCACAAAGTGCAGCCCAGCGCACCTCTTGAGCTTTTTCTGCATGAAGTGCAGCGCAGATGAGAAAACGCAGGCGAAGCGCGCGAAGCGCAATAAAGCGCATGAAGAGCAGCGCAAAAAGAGCAAAAAAAGTGCATGTTTTTTTTTTTTTCCTCCTTTCTGTTTGTTCCTTTCTGTTTTTTTTTCTAAGCTCATGGGCTTTTTTCAGTTGCTGCTCCTTTCTGTTTTTTCAGCGCAGCTCCTGCTCCATTTTTTTTTTGGGCCTCTACTCTTGGTTTTTTTTTTTTCTTTTTTTTGTCTTTAGTTGCTCTCATCTGCTCCTTTCTATTCATTTTTCTGATCACCATTTGCCAAATGATGTCGGGATATTATGTAAGGGCTTTGTTCAATTGGGCAACATTTGGTTTAAAGTTATTTAAGTTAATTTATATGTCTTTTCTAAGAATTTTATGAAACACATTTTCTTGTTATTTGTTCTAGAAAATGTTTTTTTTTTTTTTTGGTCTAATACTACAATATATTTCATTTGCTATCATATATGTTGATATTTTAGTATCATAATATATTTCATTTGTTATTATTGTATATCCAAATATATATTTTGATTTTATATCTTAAGTGCACTTTTTATGAAAAAGCCCGCGCTTCGCTTTGCGCTTAAGCCCTACGAGGGTCTGTTGCTTTTTTGCGCTTTTCGCTTTTAACTACTATGGTTAATCCTACAAGTCTAAGAAACCCACTATGTGAAAAGTCCAAAATGTCGCACCAAAATTACTCTCTCATCCAAGATTCCAAATAACCCAAAGCCCCTTCAGATCTACTCCTAAAATTGCAATCTTATACTAAAACAGTAAGGTAAGTCTCTAAGCATATGGGTTTATTCGTCTTTTAAATCTGTCATCCTTAACCAGGGTTGCAAAAAAGGAAAATAGTCAAGTGTTGCTAAATTATAAAGAAGAAGATGCTATGAAGTAGTAAGGAATTGCATGTTGATTTTGTATTGGTCAGCTACAAATTGGGCATAAGACCACTCATTCTCATTACAATCAGTACATCTAACAACCACCTCATTCCCTGCTTCTGATTCATTTCTTCTCTGACCACCATCACCATCTTACAACTCCCATTGCACCTAAAACAGGGCAAGAACCGCACACCCCCACAACCTTCACAAACCCCAACACCTTTCCTTTTGGGCAAACCCTACAGGATCCCCCCTAAACAACTGTCTTCAACTATCCTCAAACCTCTTCAGCCTCCACATATCTCCCTTCACAAAGACCCTGGGGGAATCAAGGCACTGCTCTCCTTCCCCTTCATCAACTCCCTCAATTCTTCCCTAAACGCTCAATCCATCGACACATCTCTCTCACAGATCAACACTCACAGCCCTTCAGTTGCAGCTCTCACTGCATTGCAATCTTCAAACGTCTTCCTTACTCCTCGCAGTGTCGTCATATAAATGACCACTCTGTTCTCCCCGTTTGGCAGCTAAATTCTTTCAATTTTTTCCAGTATTGATAAAACGGTGGTGTTAATGGGTTTCAGAGTGGCTGATCAAGGTGGTAGATTAGGTTTTACCTTCTCTTTGTTAGATTTTGGGGTTGGTGGTAGTGACTATGCATAGGAGCAAAAGATTCACAAAAGTTAATTTACTTCTGATTTGAGAAAGCAATGTTCTACAGGATTAAGAAAGCATAAGCGCAAGTTTAGAAACGAAGCCTTTACATCAACAAGAATGATTGGGTAGTCAAGTAAAGCACAAAAGGTGAAGATAGGGAAAATATACCAGTCATGCCGAACATAACGCATACAATAAGAAAGCAAAGCAAGACTGAAGTTTACCAGAAATAAGTGAACTTCACGGCTTTTCTTGTCTTCCACTTTCTGAATTATTAGCTTTCTCTTCCCCATTGCTCACACAGATCACAAAGGCAGCAGAGAAAGAGAGTGGGTATGCGTAGGAATGATAATTTTTAGGCAGATGAGAGATGGGTCTAGAGACAGAGAACAGAGAGAGAAAGAGAGAGAGAGAGAGAGAGAGAGACCTCGGAATGTGAATTTCTGGGCAGCAGAGAGATGGATATAGCGAGAGAGAAGAAACCTTCGAATGTGTTAATTTCTGGGCAGAAGAAAGATGGATATAGCGAGAGAGAAGAAACCTTCGAATGTGAATTTCTGGGCAGCAGAGAGATGGATCGAGAGAGAGGGGAGAGATCTTGGAACGTGAATGTGTGGGCTGAGAGGTGTTTTTTGTATGGACAGATTTTGGAAACAACTGGAGCTCAACGGCTATATTTTGGAGAAAAGATAACGGTCACATTTTGGTATGATTATAATTAAAAAAAAAAAATTGTTTTTTAAAATAATTAATAACATTAAAAAAAATTATATGATATATATTTTTTTTAAATATATTTTTTAAGAAGTAAAATTACACGGGCTGACCTGAATGATTGAAGGGAGCCTCTCTCTCTCTCTCTCTGAAGGTTGCAAAGAATCGGAGGTGAAGCAAAACAATCGTGGAAGGGAAGAGAGAAAAATTCTTGATTACAGAAAAGGTGCATCAATCTGGGAATGGGATCAACAATGGTTGTTTCGGGGGGTTTCAAGGAATTTGAGAGGATGGTTCAATCATGTGCTCAGGGAGCTTCTGCAAATTTTCCTTCTTTACCTTCTGTAAATTTCGCAATCCGCCGACAGGAGAAATACTTCGCCACCACTCCTACTCACAAACCCTCCGCCGTGAAGACACTGTATAATTTCACAGCTACACTAGGCATTTGTTTCTCTCTCTCTCTCTCTCTCTCTCTCTCTGTAAATCTCAAAGAAATTGGGGAAGGGAGAGAAATTAGGGTTTAAATCTATGAAAATGATGAGATTAGGGTTTTAAAATGGGTGGGGGAGAGAGAGAGAGAGAGAGAGAGATGATTGAAATGGCTTCGTTGGTGAGAGCAAGAGATTTAAACCCTAATTTCTCTCCCTTCCCCAATTTCTTTGAGATTTACAGAGAGAGAGAGAGAGAGAGAGAGAGAGAGAGAAACATAAATTAAATTTTTTGATCGCTAACGATGTCACCGAGGCATCAAGTGCTAATTCAGTTCGTATGGCTGATACATGAGCGAGATTTTTAACATGGCATGACATGTGGAATCAATTGCTCGCGTATCAGGTTAACATATTCTTACAACAATAAATTTATGTCTACAAATGATAGTGTGGCACGTGTAACATCATCCAGATTATTAATGTAACATATGTCAAGTCATTTTTTTTAATAATATTTAGTTAGCCATCTCATAGTGTTGATGTAGTATATGTCAAGTCATCATTAAATTTACCGATCGTGATTTGGTATAAATTTCGATAATTGAAATTATAATTTTTTCTAAATTTACATTGACTCTAAATTTTGAAACTTAATTTATTAAAAAAAAATTATTCTTAATAAATTTCTTATATTCAAAATATCAACTTAATTAAAAATTCTAATTTAATTCAAAATCTAGATTTAATTTAAACTCCAATTCCATTTGAAAATATCAAATTTAAAATTTTCAATTTAACTCAAAAACCTCAATTATATTCAAGACTATCTTTTGATTTAAATTTTTAATTTAATTCAAATTCTCAATTTAGTTTAATTAAAAGTCCTAATTTAATTTAATCATTGATGTAATTTAATTTAAATTAATGTTTTATAGAAAAAAGGGTTTTGACTAATTTAGGATTTCGAATTAAAAGAGAACTTCAATTTAAATTAAGGTTTTGAATCAATTTAATATTTCAAATTAAATTATATTGTGGTTTCAAATTAAATTAGGAATTTAAATTAAATTAAATCTGAGAATTTGAATTAAATTAAATTGGGAATTTGAATTTAAAGTTTCAAACTAAATTGAAGTTGCAAATTAAATTTGGATTTTTGAATTAAACTAGAGATTTGAATATGAAAAATTAAGATTTCAAATCAAATTATGGTTCCGAAATTGAATTAAGATTTTGTTGGGAAATTTGAATTAATTTAAGATTTCAAATTGAATTGACGTTTGAATTAAATTTAAATTTTGAATTAAATTAGAATTTTTAATTAAATTGTTGTTTTGAAATCCAGAGATTTATGGAGAATGACTTATTGTTTCCAAATAAATTAAAATCTAAAATTTATGATCAATTACATATACATTCATTAAACTTTTCGCCAAATAAAAATTTAGTCCCTACCATGTCAATATTTTGACGACATGGCATGTGCCACGTCATCCCTTACTAACATGATATTAGCGTTGTGAAATTATACTAACATGACACATGTCACGTTAGCAATTTACTCCACAAGTCATCCCAAATTAGAATACAAAAATCATGTTGGTGTGTCTTGTCACACAGACTCAACAATTAACGACCATGCTAATGATATTAGTCACAATAGCATTTAATTGTTATATTTTTTAAAATTCGATTATTCAATCATTAACAGTGATCTAGGGTTTTGAATCTAATCCAGGTATCTCAATTTGATTTCTGATTCTTAGTTGCATCCATTGTCATCATCATTATGCCTTTAACTTTGTCTCAAGAATACAAACGTGTGCAAGAAACCTATATTTTGTAACTGTCAGATTTCAAGTTCTTGGTTTTGCTCTATTTTCTTAGTTTTGGAATCCTTGGTTAGTCGTGAATCTTTCTTGATATTATACCTGCAATTGTGTCTCAAGAATTGGACTTTTCTGTCAGCGACATGATCCTCTGTGTCAGAATATGTAACACTATAACTAAGTTCTTGTTCTTGTTCTGTTTTAGTCTTTTATTATTATTTTTTTTTAGTTTTTGATTCTGCAACATTGCAACCTTTATACTGTTTTAGTTTTAGTCTTTTAGTTTTTTATTCTCTCTCTGTCAATTGATTTCTTCTCACAAGCTTCCCCTAAACCTATATTAATAATATTAGTATAAAGTATATTAACATGTTTTTAAAGTAACTAAAATTTATAATTTTTAAAATCACAGTAGTATGATTTTAATATAAAATTTGACTATTAATATTTTTTTTGGGGACATTTTGAGTATATTGATTTTTTTTTTAAAGAACTCTGCTATGGCTAATCCCAAATCCAGGTTAAGGAGTAGGGTTGTGATTGGGTGACAGCCATCATAAAATCTTTTATCAAAGTAAAATAGAGACAAATAAGAATTATTTTACTTTTACAGTTAAATTTGACATTATTGTTTTTGATATTATTGTATTTTGATATTTTTTTTCTTTAATTAGAAATTTTGTTAAAGTAAAATAAGAATTATTTTACTTTTACAATTAATTTTGACATTATTTTCGATATTATTGTCTTTTGATATTTTTTATTTTTCTTTAATTAAAAATTTTGATATTATTATTTTCGATATTACTGTTTTTGATCTTCTTTATTTTTCTTTAATTAAAAATTTTGTTGGAATTTAGTTTATCACACTTGTCAGTCAATATAAGAATCCCTTGTCAAAATACAAAAATAAGAGACGATGAAATATGATTCGTCTAGATATTTGGAATATAGGATAATTAACTGGTAAATTAAGGGAGATAGGGGAAATAATGAATAGAAAGAAAAATTAAAATTATGTGTATACAAGAAACTAAGTGGGTAGGGGAAAAGACTAGAATAATCGAACCTTATGGATATAAACTTTGGTGCACAAATTGAGATAGAAATAGAAATGGTATAGGAATAATTGTTCATAAAAACATACATGAGAATATAGTGAAAATAAAAAAAAATGAGATAGAATTTTATTTGTCAAGATAATTAATAGAAAAGATATAATTAACATAGTTATATATATGCACTCCAAGTAGGTATAGATACAATTAGTAAAAAAAAAAAATTTAAGAAGATTTGGATGAATTTATACGGTCTATATCTGGTACAGAGAAAGTATTTATTGGTCGAGATCTTAATGGACATGTAAGGGAGAATAACAAAAGATTTGAAACTGTACATGGAAACTTTGGTTTTGGTAGTAGGAATGAGGCAGGAGAAACCATTCCAGAATTTATTACAGCATTTGATCTGATAATTATAAATACTTTTTTCAAGAAAAAAGAATTGTACATAGTTACATATAGAAGTGGGTTGAATACTAACCAAATAGATTTCTTTCTTACTAGGAGGAGTGATAAAATGACTTGTAAGGATTGTAAAATTATATTGGGAGAAAGTGTAATAACTCAATATAGACTTTTAGTTATAGATGTGTGTGTGACTAAAATACAAAAGGAATATTGTCCGTTAGTAAAGGAAAGAATTAAGTGGTGGAAATTGAAATTAGAAAAAATAATAATTTTTAGAGAAAAATTAATGCAGGAATTAACTTAGTCGGCTAATAATGATTCAGATATTATATGGGTAAAAATGTCTAATAACATTAAAATATTGGTAAGGAGGCTCTTGGTGTATATAGAGGGCAGAATCCAATAGGCAAGGAGTCATGGTGGTAGAATGTGAAAGTCCAAACTGCTATACGAACACAACGAGAGTGTTATAGAATTCTTAAAAATAGGAAAAATAATGAAACATTTGAATTATACAAAAATGCGAAAAAAAAGTGAAAAAAATTATCCAAAAATAAAAAAATAAGGTGTATAATAGTGTTAGGTATATCAAGAGTGAGACTAAAGTATATTTGTGAGGGATGAGAATATAAAAAGGCGTTGAGGGATTATTTTGATAATCTGTTCAACGTGGAGGATACAAAAGATATTAAAAATATCATAATACCTGTAGAAGAGATTAATAGGGATTTCAAACATAAGATTTGTTCTCATAAAGTAGATGAAATTTTAAAGAGAATGTAGGATAATAAAGTCTTAAAATCCGATGACATCCCCATTGAAATGTGGAAATGCTTGGGGGAGATTGAGATAACATTGTTAACATATCTTTTTAACAAAATTTGGCAAACCAAAAAGATGTTCAAAGCATGGAGGAGAGTACACTTGTACCATTATATAAGATTAAAGAGGATATATAAAACTGTTCTAATTATAGGAAAATTAAACTTATGAGTCATACTATGAAGTTGTGAGAAAGAGTGATTGAATATAGATTAAGATTGGAGATAAGCGTATCTCAGAATTAATTTGGATTTATACCAGGAAGATTCACTATCGAAACAATCCACTTATTAAGAAATCTGACGGAGACATTTATGGCACAAAAGAGGAAATTACATATGGTATTCACTGATTTAGAAAAAATGTATGATGGGGTACTAAGAGATATATTATGGTGAGCGTTAATGGAAATCTTCGTTTTCATTAATTTTATTAAAGATATGTATGATGGAGTTGTTACAAATGTAAGAACTTGTCAGGGGTAAGTGATAGCTTTCCAATAAATATTGGATTCCACCAGGGATCGGCATTAAATCAAATCTTGTTTGCAATAGTGAAAAATGAAATCACAAAAAATATTCAGAATGAAATACCATGGTGTATACTCTTTGCAGATGATATAGCATTGATAAATGAAACTAAAGAGGGTATTAATACTAAATTGGAGTTATGGAAGGATAAACTAGAGTTCAGAGGATTTAGATTGAGCAGATCTAAAACGAAGTATATGAAATACACATTCAGTGATAGTTATCAGAATGATGAGGAAACAATTAGATTAGAAGGACATGATATACAAAAAGGTGAACATTTTAGATATTTCGAGTTTATTATTCAAAATGACGATAATATTGATAGGGATATAAATCATAGGATTTAAACGGGTTAGACGAGATTGAGAAAATCATTTGGAATTCTTTGCGATCACATAATACCATTCTATTTGAAGCGAAAGTTTTATAGAACGACAGTAAGATCTGCATTACTATATGACACCGAATGTTGGGCCATAAAACAAAAACAAGAGCAGAAAATAACTATAACTGAGATGAGAATGTTAAGGTGGATGTGTGGTAAAACTAGGAAAGATAAGATTAGAAATGAAGAGATACACATTAAATTAGGAGTGAATTCAATTGTGAATAAGATGTAAGAGTATCGTTTAAGATGGTTTGGACATATATAACGAAGACCTAAAAATGCATCAGTTAGGAGAATCAAGATGCTAAATATATGAGACTTAGTAAAACGATGAGATAGATCATTAAAAATCTGTATACAATATATTCGTAAAAATATGACAGTTAAGGAGTTAACTAAAAAAATGATTTCGAATAGGAACAAATTACGTATGAAAATTAAAATAAGTTAAATCATCATTTTTCGTATTATAAATGTTTTTTTTTTGTTTTTAATCATTTTATATTTATCTTTTAAACGGTCGATTCTAAAATTTAGAATTAAAATGATTGTTGTTGTTGTTATTGTTTGATTATTCAATCATTACAATTTGAAAATTAAGAAGTTAATCATAGATTCGGTACAAATGCCAAGTAATTCATTTATAATTAATACGGCAAAAAAATATCTAAAAAAGTCTCTCTTACCAAAAAAAAAAAAAAAAAAGGGAAAAAGTTACTTCGAAAATCATAAGATGATAGCGAAAGGACCGTAAAATCCTGTATGTGTGGCATAGCCATTGCCAACTTTCCATCTTCTCTCTAGCCATTTTATCTGTTTAATAAATAAAGGAGTGCCCAGTGTTCATTGATACACCAATAGCTTAATGTAAATGAGAGCATGGGTATTAGGTGAAATTTGACAAAACACCAATTTTCAAAACCCTAGTGGAAAGTATACTTGACTGATTTAAAACATCAAATCAAGAAAAGGAAATCTGCAAAGAGCTAATACTATTTTCAACAGCACTTTGAACATTTTGGAACCAACATACATAATAGGAAGAAAGCTGGGTCTTGTCTCATCAAGCATTGCACAAGAAAACAAGATTAAGGAAGAAATCTTAGCACTTGCCAGAGAACTAATACTTTATTCATGAGAAACTTAATTTGGCGCTTAAAATTACACCTTATGTCTGTCCCATGGTATTGACAATGTGCGTAATCTTATAAGCCATTAAGAAACTGGTTGTAAGTATACATGCTAAGAAAAGAGAAGAAAAATGAAAAATCATATGCACCAGTGACTGAATGCACAATTTTTATTTATTTATTTATTTATTTTTTTGTGATACAAAACAGGTACTCCAGTATAAAATTTATGTATACATGGGGGACAGAAAAAGTTACCTAGACCTGATAATTCATCAGGGGGGAGAGGATGGTGCATATGAGCTTGCGAGTAATTTCTTCCTGCTGCCACTCTTCCCATGTTTCAGCCAGGCCATCACCTTCAAGCATTCTCACAACTGACATCTTTGGCCTTTCCATCGGGGATGTTTGTGAGCGAAGCATAGCTACTTGAACCAGTTGCTCCACCTCCTTCACATAATTACCCTCCAAATTTGCATCCACAAGTGTTTCCAAATAACATGAATGAAGAAGAACTTTGAAAAAACATATTTCGTTTTGAACTGAGCTATTTATGTTATATTATCTTTATATATTATATTGTCATAATCTTTTCTTCTTATGTCAAACTACACATTTTGTAGATATGTTGGGTCAATAACATTTGCCAAAGACATTATTTATTTGCCCCATATATTTCAATTATTCTTTCATTATTTAGAAAAGTAGCAACTAAAGTTTGTTTTGTTTAATACCATGATTTAATTATACCTCTGTATTTGAATAAATAACCTATTTAATATCGAGTTTTTATGTGGATCAGATAAATATTCAATATCTGTATAGCCAATTAATTGGGATCTGGATTTATTTGAATAAAATCACTCTTTATCAATAGTCCCTTGAAGTAATCTAAATAAATATTGAATACAATTTCAATATGTGTGGGAGAAAAATTAAGTCTTACTAACAAATTTTTTGCAAATCCTATATCAAGTCATGTATTATTTTCTAGTACATAGGAATACTTAAACTCGAGACCTTTAAAGGGGACAATACCAGTTAAACTATACCTCATTTAAACTATAACTCATTTGCTCAAGTCATGACCTTAGGTAAAATAGAACACCACCTATGTGTGTAGGATTGGCAATTGGGCCTGGTCTCCCCGAGCTCGGACATTTTTGAGGGGCTGATCTTAGCTCATTTTTTGGTCAGGCTGTGTTCGGATGTATTATCTAGGCCCATGTTAATTATGGGTCGAGTTTGGACATCACTAGACTTGGTCCGTTATCGGCTTGGCTCGTTTAAAAGGGTATGGTGGGGGCGCCACACTAGTATAGCTACTAGAGGGAACATTGGGCACAAGGGGGATTTAATCAGGCTTGGGCCTTTGAGTCCAAGTTTGGGCCAGCTCGACATCAATGTGAGCGAGAGGGAGAGAGATATAAAGAGAACGGAATAGAGAGACCGAGGGACAACGTGATTAAGCGAGAGAGACGGAGTGAGAGAATATACGAGAGGGAGAGAGACAGAAATAAAGAGAGAAAAAGGTGGAAAGAGAGTAAGGGAGGGAATGAAATGGAGCAAAAGAAATGGGAAAGTGAGTGAGAGAGAGAGAGACAGAGAGAGAGAGATAACAAGAGCGAGAGAGAGAGAGAGGAAGCAAAAAAGAGAGATAGCGAGAGGGAAAGAGAGAGAGTGGGAGGCAAGGAAAGAGTGGGACATAGAGAGAATGGGGGTAGAGAGAGAGAGCTAGAGATAGAGGGAGAAAGAGTGAGAGAGCGAGAGAGGGATAGAGCAGAAGAGAGAGCTAGAGAGAGGGGGCGAGAGGGATAGAGAGAGAGTGTAAGAGAGTGCTAGCAAGAGAGATAAGGGAAGATATAAAAGGAGGCAGATAAAAGGGAGAAAGTTAGCTAGAGAGGAAGAGAGAGAGAGAGAGAAAGAGGAGAAAGAAATGGAGAAAGAGTGAGAAGGAAAGAGAGGGAGCGAGTGGGAGAGAGATAGGGACGAAAAGAGAGCAAGAGACAGAGAGGGGAGTGAGCAAATGAGAGAGAGCAAGAGAAAGAGAAAAAGCGAGAGAGAGAGAGAGAGGAGAGAGAGGGCAAGTGATGGAGAGAGAGGGTAGGTGAAAAAAAGAGAATACGGAAAGAGAAAACAATAATCTACTCTTAATCCCAACAATTAGGGTCGGTCATTTGAGAAATATATATGGAAAAAATTTCTATATTTATCTCTCAAATTTTCATTTGACAAAAGATTTTACGTTGGATGTAGATCAACCACAACCCTACACCTTTACCCAGACTTGGGATCGGTTGTGACAGAATTCTTCAAATAATAATATATAAAACGAATTAAAAAAAATAAAATATATATATATCTATAATAATAATGAAGTAATAGATTTTATATTACAACATACCGCTATAGATCTGGCAGACGGTAGGCAGATCTTAGTCGTCTGGGGCTTGGAGGAGGGTGGTTTTCTTAAGAGAAGGAGATGGATCGAGAGAAAGTGAGGGGATGGAGCAAGATCTAAAGCAAGCAATGAACGAAAGAGATGAAGCAAGGGGGTCTCGTGATCTGTGGTTTGAGTTATATTCGTAGAATAAAGAGAGTGTGAAGAGTGAGAGATGAAGCAAGAGAGAGAGAGATCCTCAGATCTGGGTAGACCTGAGGTCTGAAGCAAAACCTGAGGTCATAGGAGAGAGTGCAGTTCTGAAGCAAGCGATGATAAGATTGAGCAAGAGAGAAAGAAAGAGATCCTCAGATCTAGGTTAGATCTGGGTATATCTGACGTTTGAAGCAAAATCTGAGGTCGTAGGAGAGAGAATGTAGATCTGAAGCAAGCGATGATGAGATTGAGCAAGAGAGAGATGAAGCAAGAGACAGAGAGAGAGAGAAAGGGAGAGAGAATGAGGGAGATAGAGGGAGAAGAGCGAGAGAGAGAGATTACTTACTTGATCGAGCAGCATAGGAGAGCTGCTTGAGCGATCGAAGTGGTGTAGTGGCGATTGCTGTGAGTGAGATGAGATAGAGTGCGCGTGCGCGCGCGAGAGAGAGAGAGCTATCGAAGTGAGGTAAAGAAAGCGAAAAAAACGGAGCAAGAGAGGTAAAGAAAGCAATAGCGAGAGTAAGAGAGAGGGAGAGAGAGGGTGAGAGAGTTGGGGAGAGTAGAAAGTGAGAGAGAGAGTGACAAAAAAGATGAAAGAGAGAGAGTGAGAGAGATATAAAGCAAAAGGGATAGAGGGAGAGAAGAAAGTGTAGGAGAGAGAGATCGAGTGAGATGGAGTGGGAGAGAGGGAAAGAAGGAGAGAGAGATAGAGAGAGTGACAGCAATGGGGAAGAGAGAAGTAGAGAGAGAGAGAGAGAGAGAGCTTAAGGAAGGCAAAAGGAGAGAGGGAGAGAGGAAGACATAGACGGAGAGAGATGGGCAAGAGAGTGAGAAAGAGAAAGAGAAGGATAAAGAGAAAGAGAGAGAAGGAGAAAGATCAAGTGTGATATAGAGGGAGCGAGAGGGACAGGGAGAGAGGCAGCGAGAGGAAGAGAGAGCAAGAAAGAGAGTGTGAGTGAGAGAGAGTGAGAGAGAGAGAGAGAGAGAGGGACAGAGGAAGAGTGAGAGTGGGAGAGAGAGAGAAAGAGGGTGGGCAATAAAGAGAAAAAGGGAGAAGAGAGAGGGAGAGAAATGGAGCAAGAGAGGTAGAGACAATGAGAGCGAGAGTAAGAGAGAGAGCAAGAGGGCGGGAGAGAGAGTGGGAGGAAGAGCGATGGCTAGGGGAGAGAGAGCAAGATTGAGTGAGAAAGCCAGAGTGAGAGAACGAGTGAGCAGGGGAGAGATAGAGACAGAGAGAGTGCGAGAGACAGAGAGAGAGATTGAGAGAGAGAGAGACTGTGAGAGGAACAAGACCAAAAAAAAAAAGACAAGAGAAGACGTATGAGAAAGCAAAGGGATTGAGAGAGAGAGAGACCAAGAGAGAGAAAGCGGGCGAGGTAACGAGGGGAGAGAGAGGGAAAGAGACGGGGCAAGAGAGACAGAGTAGGGGAGAGAAAGCGAGAGAGCGAGAGAGAGAGAAAGCGAGAGAGCAACAAAAAAGGGGAAATATAGTAATATGAAAACAATTGAAAATATCTAAATGACTAATGACTAATAAAAAATAGACAAAAGCTATACAATTATAAATATCAAAGTCGAAGGAGAGGAAGCTTAGACGAAGAATAGCACGTACCAATGGAATCCGCTACTATGCTCTTTCACATTATTAGAACCAACTGACCTGATATTGCTCCCAGCCTGCAGTACCTTCCATACTTGCTCAATGCTATTAACTCTGGCTTCCACAATTCCAGCTAAACGATGAAAACCTTCTCAAGCTTGCTTTATCTCTAACCATGACATGCAAAACTAAAAATTAAAATCTGGGAGTTAGTTCCTAGGCAAATAATTGTCTGGTTAGATGAGTTCTCGGCGCCGAAAAGCTATTACGCCTTCAAATTTTGGCAATAAACCACGAAGAACTTTATTTTACCTTTTAAAAGTTGGAGATGCCCCAAGTAAGTCTCTGATCTGTTCATTGTAAACCTCAAGCACACTGTGTTTCATATCTCTCCTTAGCAATCGAAAACAATTGCTCAAGAGTTCTATAGTTGATTCCTCAGTTCTGCTCTGTACCCTCCAATGTGAAAGTTTTTCCTATTCCAGTCTGCTCATATGAAAATATACAAACATTGTATCCATCTAACACCAAAATCACCATTGGTGAGGCATCTGCAAAGACGTTAACTGTTGAGGAAACAGAAAAGTCACAACTTGGTTTTGGTCCGAATTCAGATTCCAAAATAATTACACAATTCTGCATGCATTAAATAATATCTATTTGGGTTACTAAATTAGTCCTCACAACTTGATCAGCTTTTGGGGTGTAGATTCTGTCAAATCTGAAAATCTTTGCTGTAGCCACCTGTCTAGATCCCAAAATCTCCATCCTTGACTGCATCAAAGTCTACAATGGTTGCAGACCCCGGATGATATTTCCCCATATTTAGTGGACGACAACAGCAGAGCACCCTTATATTCCCTGTGATTATTAAGCAGCCATAGCTGATGAGTTACTTAAACAGGAACGATAGTTAATATGTTAATGAGTTACTTAAAAATCTGTCACACATGCCTTTTGCCTCTTGAACTTGGTTAAAAGGCTTCTTGCTTTTTGCTTGCTCTTCACTGTCCTTCACTTTGAGATCTTCACACTAGCCACTGAAAAGTGATTCCATTAAGCACATCTAAGCCAGAGTACTGTAGTAACTTACCCCTGAACTACAAATACCATTTTGTTCACCTCAAAAATTGAACCAACACACTCGTGCTTCACCGGCAAGCTGGGAGTATTCCCCTTTCAGTATCTGCAAAAGATTCGAGCTAACTAACATGAAATAAGAACCACGATGCAAGGAACTTTTCTACAAGGAAAAAAAAAAACAATATCCATTTAAAAAAAAAAAAATTATGATGTTACCTTTATTTTTTCTTCTAAATTTTTCCTGTTGCAGTCGAGAACTTCTTATCGTGCTCACATATGGTAGAAATGCTCCTCAATGTTTCTTCTTGTTTCCCAACAGTTTGATCTAAGCAGCAAAGACTCGTTAGGAAAGAGCAACTGCTGAATCATAGAAGCAAAGAACTTAAAAAAATGGACGCTCGTAGATATTTTCCTCCATTCCTGGAAGGTCTCGGAAGATTGGCCCTGCAACTTTCATTGTCTATCCTTCAACAATGAAAAAACTGGAGATTTCAAGAATGAAAGGGAATAAAGAAAATCCTTACTATACAGAACTCGTGAGTTGCTCAGCCATATATCAAGTTAGAAACATATTGGCTACAAATACAAATCAAATTATCAAATAAAAAGTGAATGAAAGGAAAGAAGATGACCAAAATTTGAATCAATTAAACTTTTAATTCTTTAGAAAAAAAGAAATGGAAATTATACCTGAATATAAAAAGTCCCTGTGGCTGCGGCTAAAGCCATGTTTCACAAGTATTTCACTGTGTCAAAACAAAAGAGGGGGAAAAGAAAAGCATCAGCTGGATTGCCCTGAAATGTGTGTCAGAATATTATACGTAAGAGAGGAAAGCACCTTATGGCCTTGACTGTGTCAGCATGGTCACTTGGCTCACGAAAGGCACTTCCATAATTAAATCTTCCACTTGAAACTCCAGCTTTACTGCCAAGAAGCTCTATCATCTTCCCGACAGTCATTCGACAAATTACAAACAGATTTGAGTCATTAAAAATGGTCAATAAGAATATAAAGTTACTTGAACCTCTAGTTGTACAGCATGAGACATACGAAAATTAAAGAATATTTATACCATCTGAAACAATACTCTCCAGGAAAACCATAAGTATATACATTGAGCTTTATCCGAACAATGCACATTGCAAGGTATAATCTTGTGTTAAGATCCCTGTACCTCATTTTCCTCAGTTCTGTGCTCCACAATATTAATTCTAGCAGCACTCGGTTAACAACTCAAAGGATTAAACTTTTGAATGTAAAATTTTAGGTTTCTTTCTGACTAATTAATTAAGATTGTCCACCATGCTTTGTATGGCCATCACGACCACAACACAAGCATCCTTACTACCCGTGATGGGCTACAATTGGACTGATTTGACCATGACAACTTCCATGTCGTCGAGAATGTGGATATGCCCATCTATCCATGATAAGCACCTTCCACTACATTACGCCACCACTGCAACTGCAACTGCAACTGCAATTGCAATTTAAATCTATTCTTTGAAGATATGCACATTCTCTACAATGAGCCCTTCAGCCCTTTTCAAAATTGGTCATCAACACATGGGTAGGAACACTAACAAAACTCATGTTGGTATTTCCTCCCAGACTTACTTTTCTATTTCTCACTCATGGACTTAAACCCAAAAAGGGTTCATCCGGTGCACAAAGTGCTCCCCGACTTAGTGTGGGGGTAGGGGAGGGTGGATATATATGTACACAGTTTTTTCCTTGTATTTTTGCAAATAGGCTATTTCCGCGTCTCGAACCTGTAACCTCGAGGTCACCAAAGGAGCAACTCTACTGTTGTGCCAAGATTCGCCCTTAATAGCGATATTTTTATACATTTGAATTATTTTATTTTATTTTATTTCAACCCTTATTTATGACTTTTAGAATTACTTTTAGGTTTTATTTCGTGATTTTATACTGATTATTTTCGTGAGTCTTGTTTTGGGATTATTGACCTTATTTAAAGATATTGGACTGTGCAGACAGCTGTTAGTATTTTGGGTATAACTTTTTATTTCGATGTCCGATTGACCTGATTCTTGCACCATTGGAAAGAAGACTTCATGCCTACAAATCTTATGAAGACCTCAGAGGTTGGGTCAGACCAGAAGATATCCGAAATTTGAGTCGAAATTATTGCAGTGCTGAAAATCAAGACCCATGAGTTCTAAAATCCCAAGTCCAAGTGAAATATCAAGCTGTTATAAAGATCCACGAATTTTTAGTCATTTAGGACTCTTAAGACTTAATTTATAAGAAGAAGACATCTTTTGCACTTAGGGGAGAGAGGAGAAAGCTCTAACAATCGCCTCATTTGGAGGTGGATTCCTTCGGGTGCAAAGGGGATGTTTTCTTTACCTTTCTTACTTTTCTGAATCATGTCTAGTTAGATTTCTTGTTCCTAAAACTTGATGGATTATGTTCTTTAATTAATAATATGGTTTGATTTGTTTCTTTTTCCTAAATATTTATTGGCATATTCATTGTTTGATGAGATTTCATTGTTGAATTTAATACTTCATTCGTAAAGGGCGCTATGATTTGATGATTTGCGATTATATGCATGAGATCGATAGAAAATTGCATGAAATCTGACTAATACAATAATATCTATACAAGGTTATGGGATCGACGGATGATTAACTCTGTGTGTGGGGATGTTGGGGGAAACCCTAAATTACAAATATTCCATAGATCTTAATGCAGTTTAGCCTAATCAATATTGCGTGATCATTGAGTTTTGGTTACTCAAATTAGGGTTTCATTGTATAACTATTGGGTGAATCTAATTTAGGAAAATCTGTCATCATTAAGAATGAATTTTTAGTCAATAAAATTTAAGGGATTTGAAATATTTTGACCGTGTGAAAAAATTAGAGACTGAAATTGATGTCCTATGGTTTTATAAAACTAGAGTTTTTATTCATCAATATTCTATTTTTGATATTTGCGTAATTTTGATATCTTTGCAATCTTGATTCATTTTGTCCAACGTAGATAGAGTATTTTATAATTGGTAATACATAATATCCTCGTAGGAACAACACTTGCTTCGCACTTTACACAACATTTGACTAGAGTATACTTGCCCGAAATCGTGATATACAAAAATCGCATAACAGCCCTCCCATGGACTTAATCCCAGAGCTGTACATAATTTGTGCATGCACTTTTACAACAAAAGTTGAGCCCTATTTTTTCAGCATATCTTCAAAGTTTAGAAACAACCATACCGGAGGGATTAGTACAGTGAAAATGAAGATGATAGCATGGTAATACATACCTAGGAAATCCATGAGGATTCATAATCAAATCAGGGCAAATAATGTGCTCAGAAAATTGGAAATCTTACTGTTGAATTATTGTCCCACAAACATCTTTCTGTCCATGTCTGCTGCTGATTTTATCGTCAACCTGATAGGTCAAGAGGAATGAGGCCATGAGAACTACAATATATCCAATACATACATATGTAGATAAAAATATATATATATATATATATAATATATTAATACATGTATACATATTTATAGCAGAATTAAAAGGAAGTCAGCCACCATAGCTCATAACAATGACAGTTGTATTCTCGACACCAAGCTTATTGTATGCTCCCTGAAAAGGAAGTCATTAGCTTCATTGAATAGAATGCTTCGGTAACACCAAAATATATAACACCAGCCAACTCAATTGTCCTTGTTGTCAGCAATAGGACTGGGACTAGCAGATACAGTAACATATCCGTCCGAGATAGCTGCAGAAGCTTGTGCTAAGATGGGTTAATCATTAGAGGCAAGGAAAACAGCTATAAAGAATTATGCTTGCCAATCAGACCAGATCAAAAGAAACAAAAAATAAAATCCCCCTCCCCCAGCAGAAAAAAGATTGTTCCCCCCTTAAGCCCGCATTCATATGTTGCTTAACAATGATTTTAGATTCTTCACTAGCTATTTAAGAAATCATCAGCTTCAATCTAAGAAATGAAATGGCAATTACAAAGCAACATATTCATTAAAAAAAAGAAAAAACACTACACCAAGTGCACATGCATTAGCACACGTCAAACAAAGCCAATACGCTTATATGCAAACATTAAACTACAAAATGCAGGCATACATTAACCTGATGA
The DNA here is from genome assembly GCA_037126225.1 of Dillenia turbinata. NCBI lineage: Eukaryota > Viridiplantae > Streptophyta > Magnoliopsida > Dilleniales > Dilleniaceae > Dillenia > Dillenia turbinata. The sequence goes on from JBAMMX010000024.1 coordinate 8,553,065, forward strand.
AAAGAACCGACTTCTTTTCTCTTTTTTACCTGTTTGTCATTTACAAAGACACTAACAAACTCGCCAATTTTCCCAACCCTCCTTAGCTTTCTCATTGTTGTGGCAAAGTGCTGAACAAGGTGAACAATAATATAAGATGTGAGAAAATACAAGAAAAATGAAAGCTTGCAACAATTCAAGCACAAGCATTTATGCACTCCTGACTGAGACAATGACAAAAGACTGTTGTTACCTGTAGCCTCGTATGTTTGCTGAGAATTAACCCATTAAATATTAACAAAAATGGATTTGGTGTATGAACCTCTTCAGCTGAGAGTAGTTCCTCTTCAACCCCCAAACAGTAGCACTCACGAAATAGCAAAAAAGTTAGACCAAAAAGTGATATAATAAGTACATAGAAGTAAACTTATTGTCAATTCCATTCATATTCTTTAATTCAACGTTTGAGTAGCTGTATAGAAGTTATAGGATCAGCATAAGGCCCATTCATCAGAAAAGAGACTGACAAACAAATAATTCCTTAAAAGTGCCAAATTCCAATTATGCACTCAAGAATCTGAAATGGATGTATGCAGACCTATCATGGATCAAGTTTTAATCTAGAACCAATTTGAACCTTGCCACCGATCACATTCAGAGGTGTTGTGCTTACTACTTGTGCCAAAAACCCAGATAACCTCACAGCTAAAAGACTTAAAATACAATACCTAATCAGATTATACAATACCCAAACAGATTTTCAGTTGGATATTCATTGGATTACTATCATCCGATATTCAATTTAATGTGAACTTGATTTAGATGTCATCTAATATCCAATTTGAAGGGCAACTTGAAATGCACAAACTACGAACTTCCCCGATCAAACAATATTGCAGTAAAGGGCAGCAAGAATGCAAACCATACAAAACAGCAGCAACCACCAGACACGTAGTGAATCATTTGGTGTTTCCATGTATAAAGCGAACTACAAGGCAAAGGCCACTATATCCATGAGGCATAACAACTATAGAAAGCAGTCATGTCCATATCGTGTACTTTCTTGGACTCGACACTTTCATGACACGTATTGGACACATCTTACATTTGTCCACATCTTAGTTTTCTCTCTCTCCATCCCTCTACCATCTCTCTTTCATTTTTACTCTATCTATCTCTCTCTTTTGATCTCTTTCTTTCACTCTCCCCCCCTCTTTCAATCTCTCTCTCCCACACATTCTCTCCCTCTTCCTATCTCTCGCTCTCTCTCCCTTTTGCTCCTCTCTCTCTCTCTCTCTCTCGCTTTTGCTCTCATTCTCCCTCTTTCTCTTTCTCTCTCCCTCCATCTTGCTTTCTCTCTTGCTCCCTTTCTCTTTCTCACTCATTTTTTATTTTCCTTTCTCTCTATCTTCTCTTTTACTTTCTCAGTGGCTTTCTCTCTTGCTCTCTTTCTCTGTCTCTCCCTCTCACTCTCTCTCGCTCTTTCCTTCCTGTTCTCTATCTCTGCTCTCGTTCTCTTGTTCTCTCTCTCTCTCTCTTTCTCTCTTTATGTCTCTCTCTCTCTCTCTTGCTCTCTCGCTCTCTTCTCTCTCCCTCTCTCACTCTCTTACTTTGTCTCTCTCTCTCCCATGCTCTCAATCTCCTCCTCTATATCTCCCTCTTGATTTCTTTATCCATTGCACTCTCTCTCTCTCACTCTCTCTCGATGGCTCTCTATATCTCTCTCTTTCACTCTCTCGCTCCCCATCCCACTCTCTCCCGCCGCACTCTCCGTGTCTCCCTTCCCCTCGTGTTTTCCACTCACTCGCTCTCTCTCTCTCTCTCGCTTTCTCTCTCAGTCATTCCTTTGCTCACTCTCACTCTCACCCTCTCTTGATCTCGCTCTCTATACCTCTTTGCTCTCCCTCTTTCTCCCTCTCCATGTCTCTCTCACTTTCTCTCTCTCTCTCTCTTTATCTCTCACTCTCTCTCTTTCGCTCTCAGTCTGTCTCACTATTGCTCGCCCTATGTCTCGCGCTCTCACTCTATCTCTCCCTCGCTCTCCCTCATTTTCTCTCTTTTAGTCTACCTTTGCCTCTTTCTCGCTCACTCTCTTTCGCCACTCCATCTCCTTGCCACTCTCTCTTTCGTTCTCACTCTTTCTCTCTCTCCTATTTGCTCTCTTTCTTTCACTCTCTTGCCCCCTTTCTCTCTCCCACATATTCTCTCCTCTCTTTCTCACTTTCTCTCTCACTCTCACTCTCACTCTCACTCTCTCTTCTCTTTCTCCTTTCTCTCTCACTCATTTTCTGTTTTCCTTTCTCTCCATCTTCTCTTTTCCTTTCTCTCTGGCTCTTTATCACACTCTCTTTCTCTCCCTCACTTTCCCTCATTTTCTCTCTTTTGGTCTACCTTTGCCTCTTTCTCGCTCACTCTCTTTCGCCACTCCATCTCCTTGCCACTCTCTCTTTCATTCTCACTCTTTCTCTCTCTCCTATTTGCTCTCTTTCTTTCACTCTCTTGCCCCCTTTCTCTCTCCCACATATTCTCTCCTCTCTTTCTCACTTTCTCTCTCACTCTCACTCTCACTCTCCCTCTTTCTCTCTCCTCTCTTTCTCCTTTCTCTCTCACTCATTTTCTATTTTCCTTTCTCTCCATCTTCTCTTTTCCTTGCTCTCTGGCTCTTTATCACACTCTCTTTCTCTTTCCCTCACTCTCACTGTCTCTCCTTTTCGCTTTCTCTACTCTCTCTCGCTCTCTCATTCTCTCTCATTCTATCTTTTATGTCTCTCAGTCTTTCTCTCCCGCTCTCATCTCTCTTCCTCCTCCCTCTCTAACTCTATTTCTCTCCCTCACTCGTTCTCTCTCTCCCCTGCTCTGAATCTCCCCCTCTCTGTATCTCCCTCTTGATTTCTTTATCCATCGCTCTCTCACTCTCACTCTCTCATTTTCATTCTCTATCTCTAGCTCTCTCTCCATCTCTCTCTATGTGCCTCTCTTTCACTCTCTCTCCCTCCCTATCTCACTCTCTATCCCACCACATTCTCTCTCTCTCTCCCCCGTCTCTTTGTGTTTTTCTCTTTCCCACAAAAAGAGAAAATGAGAAAAAATGAGCGCAGATAAAAAGAGATGGAAGATAAGGGAGAGACATGAGCATGGTGGCAGAGTGAGACGGGGAGGGAGGGAGAGTGAAAGAGAGACACATAGATAGAGATGGAGAGAGGGAAAGGGAGAGGGAGAGAGAGAAAATGAGAGAGCTAGAGAGAGAGAGCGATGGAAAAAGAAATCAAGAGGGAGATACAGAGAGGGGGAGAGAAGGAGAAATAAATTTAGAGAGGGAGAATGAGGAAGAGAGATAAGAGCAGGAGAGAGAGAGAGAGACATAAAGATAGAATGAGAGAGAGAATGAGAGAATGAGAGAGGAGGGAGAAAGCGGGAAGGAGAGATAGCGAGGAGAAAATGAGAAAGAGAGTGCGAGAGAGAGCTAGAGAGAAAAGGAAAATAGGAGATCGAGAAAAAAAATAGAAAATGAGTGAGAAAGAGAAAGGGAGCAAGAGAGAGAAAGCAAGAGATAATGAGAGAGAAAGATGGAGAGCGAGAACGAAAGAGAGTGATCGAGAGAGAGAGAGAGAGAATGAGAGAGGAAGATGAAGGAGAGAGTATGTGGGAGAGAGAAAAGGGCAAGAGAATGAAAGAAAGAGAACAAATAGTAGAGAGAGAGATAGAGTGAGAGTGAAAGAGAGAGTGGAAAAGAGATGGAGAGACAATGAGTGGAGAGAGAGAGCGAGCGCGAGAGAGGCAGAGGTAGACCAAAAGAGAGAAAATGAGGAAAAGCGTGGGAAAAAGGGAAAGGGGGAGAGATAGAGTGAGAGAGCGAGACACAGGGTGAGCATCGGTGAGAGAAAGAAGAGCAAAAGAGAGGGGGAGTGAGAGATAAAGAGAGAGTGAGAGGGAGAGAGAGAGAGAGAGACCAAAAGAGACATGGAGAGGGAGAAAGAGGGAGAGTGAGAGAGGTATAGAGAGCGAGATCAAGAATGGGTGAGAGAGAGCAAAGGAATGAGAGAGAAAGCGAAAGAGAGAGAAAAAGAGAGGGCAAGTAGGAGAGAGGAAAACACAAGGGGAAGATGACAAAATAAAAAGGAATTTCTGAAAAATGTTTTCTACTCTATTTCACTAAGAGAATTACAATACATAGACATCAAGAATGATCACATCCCTTAATCCTAGGGTCTAAAATAGTAAGTATAATCAGATCCCTTAATTCTAGGCCTATTATAGGAAGAAATATAGTAATAATTACAGTAAGAATATATACAGTAATAATGAAAGATGAATATATTGACATCCCCCCTCAAATTGATGTAGCTAAGTCTATCAGCATCAATTTGTTACTGAGAAACTTGTGTCGTTGGCGTGTCAAAACTTTCATAAAGACATCAGCTATTTGAAGATCAGTAGTAAGATGAGGAAGAGTGATAACACCTCGAGTAAAGGCCTCCCTAATGTAATGACAGTCCACCTATATGTGCTTTGTGCGTTTATGATATTCTGGATTTGCAACTATTTAAATGACACTAGTATTATCACCATGAAGTGGAGTAAGATCAGTCGGAGGAAATCCAAGTTCGGAAAGAAGACCACGTAACCACACAATTTCAGAACAAGCTGCAGACATGGCTGTATACTCGGCCTCCGTGGAAGATTTAGAGATACAATCCTGCTTCTTACACTTCCAAGAAATCAAGGAATCTCCAAGAAAAATGTACTAGCATGTTGTAGATTTTCTAGTATCCGGGCAGGCAGCCCAATCTGCATCACTATAGGCAGTCAAATGAAGAGCATATTTTGTAAGAAAAAACAACCCACGAGTAGGTGACCCAATTAAGTATCGAATAATGCGACGAATTGCAGCAAGATGAAGATGTCGAGGTGAGTGCATAAATTTGCTAACTATATGGACAACATATGAGATATCGGGTCTTGTAATTGTTAGGTAGATAAGACTACCAACAAGTTGCCTGTATAAAAAATGATCAGGCAAAAGCTCGCCTTCATCTTTGCAGTATTTCACATTTACCTCCATTGGTGTATCAACAGCAGTAGCATCCTTTAAACCAACTAACTCAATGAGATCTTGGATATATTTATGTTGATTTAAGAACAAACCATGATCTCGAGAGTGAACTTCCAGCCCCAAAAAATGTGAGATGCCCAAGATCTTTCATTTGAAATGTACTATTCAACATTTTTTGAAACTTAGTGATCAGTCCATTGTCATTACCAGTGATGATAATATCATCAACATAGACTAAGAGAAAGACCATACCAGTGGTTGCCTTGTGAAAGAAGAGTGAGGAATCATATTGACTTTGTGTGAAAGAGAAAGTGAGAAGAGTACTACAAAACTTTTCAAACCAGACTCTAGGTGCCTACTTCAACCCATACAAAGAGCGTCTTAGCTTGCAAACTTCATGAGAAGCCATCATTGACATACCAGGTGGAAGTTTCATGTAAATTTCTTCCTTAAGGTCCCCATTCAAGAAGATATTTTTTACATCCATTTGATGTAAAGGCCAAGATTGAGAGGATGCAATAGCAAGAATGGTTCTTACCGTGGTCATCTTAACAACTAGTGTGAATGTTTCTTCATAATCAAGGCCATATTTTTGTTTATTGCTAAGAGCAACCAATCGAGCTTTGTATCTATCTAGAGAGCCATCCGACTTGAGTTTCACAGTATAGACCCACTTACTACCAATGGGCTTAATATTTGGAGGACAATAAACAATGTCCCAAGTATGGTTTTTCTTAAGTGCTTGAAGTTTTGCTTCAATTGCTTATTGCTAACACTCATATTCCATAGTCTGCTTATAACAAGTGGGAATGGAAATAGAAGACAAGGTAGTAGACATAGCCATAGGGGTTGAAAAACCATACTTTTCAGGAGGTTTGTGAGGTCTAGAGCTTCTACGAAGAGGAGTTGGATCATCGGGAATGGGTAGAACAGGATCAGATGCCACAGGAAGATGTGGAGGAACTTCAGTGAGACCTGTAGGAGGATCCGATGCAGGAGGAGTGCGCCTACGATAAACATAACCAGGTTTAAACCTTTGTACTGGTGTTGGCGACTGAGGAAAATGTGGTAGAGTAGATAGAGAATGGAATTCGGAAGTCTGTTGGGTGCTAAAGAAGGGCTCATTTTCAAAAAAAATGACATTCCTACAGACACGAGTTCGACGGGCATAAAGATCATAGCAAAGAAATCCTTTTTGGGTTCCAGCATATCCTAAGAAAGCACACTTGATAGATTGGGCAGTAAGTTTATTTCTCTCATGTGCAGGAAGGTGAACAAAACAAGCACATCCAAAAATATGAAGATTGGAATAATTTGGTGATTGTCCAAACAAACGAAAGTAGGGAGAATCATTATCCAAGTTGGAAGATGGTAATCTATTAATCAAATAAACAGTAGACAAAGCTTCACACCAAAAATGAGAAGGAACACAAGACTCAATTAGAAGAGTGCGAATAATATCAAGAAGATAACGATTCTTTCTTTCAGCCACACCGTTTTGTTGTGGAGTGAAAGGACAAGAACGTTGTGATATGATCCCATGACTTTGAAGAAAAAATTGAAATTCATTTGACATATATTCACCTCCTGAATCAGACTGCAAGATTTTGATTTTGACAGAAAGTTGTGCTTCAATTAAAATAAGAAAGACTTTAAACATAGAGAAAACCTCACTCTTAGACTACAAAAATATACCCAAATAAAACGAGTGAAATCATTGATAAATGTAACAAAGTATTTGTAATGTTCATGAGAAATTACAGGTGCAATACCCCATACATCAGTATGTACCAACTCAAAAGGGTTTGGTGGTGCGGGTTTTATGCAATGAAAAAGGAAGCATTTTGCTTTTACCTAATTTGCAAGATGCACAATCAACAATATCATTATTAAAAAAAGTTGAATTTTTATTTCCAAGAAAACCAGATTTAAGAAAGACTCGAAATATATGAGAATTAGGGTGTCCTAAACATGTATGCCACACCTGATTATCACATTGAGCAACATTACAAGCAACATAATTTGACACCGAAGAAAGAGATAGAAGTAAAGGAAAGAGACGTTCCACTTTAGGTCGCTTTGCGATCATCTTCTGGGACACTTGATCCTACACAAAACAACCAGTATTTGAGAATTGAACAGTACAATTGTTGTCAACTAATTAGCCAACAAATATAAGATTAGTGGACAGTTTATGAGACACAAAAACGGTATTTAAAGAGGCTGAAATACCACCAACAACTGTGATAGGTAAGGAATTACCATCACTAGTATGAATCTAAAGATCTTCGTTATATTTTTGAATATTATTTAAAGGTAAGGCAGTGTTGGTCATGTGATTGGAAGCACCAAAATGAAAATACCAAGACTTAGGATTAGGATTTTTGTTACCTGAAAGGCCTAAAGCAGAAAGGGCAGAAACTATCATTTGTTGGACTATTTCAGGAGTAATAGAAGACTGACCAAGACTAGGGGTATTCGAGGGACCAACCGAGACATTGTAGGCTGTTTCAGATTTCTTTGGAGGCCGAGTGGAACAATCTTTGATGATATACTTGTTTTCTTACAATAATTACAGAATTTTTTAGTACAATCAGTAGCAATGTGCCCAAATCCTTTACAACTATAGCACTAGAAATTAGTCATGTCTCTGCCTCCTTTAAACCTCCCTTAAGTAGCGTAGGCAACAGGAATTGGAGTAGAATTTTGAGCATTCTGCTCTAAGACAGCCTGTGTAATGAGCCGTTGTTCTTCCCAGAGAAGCTCTCCTGTACAAATAGCCAACGAAGGAACTAGTTCTCTGTTCATCAAGTTGGACCTGATTGCTTCAAACTCCCTTCTTAACTTCACTAAAAACTGGTTATGCTTGCTAGTCTCATGCACAGTTTGGATAGCAATAAGTCATTCAGGAAGTACACTTGCATACACTATATCAGTGTACTCAGCCCAAAGATTTCCAAAGGAAGAATAAAACTCTTGGATTGACATACTTCCTTGACTGAGTTGACCCAACTCAAGTTCCAATTGAAACCTTCATGCTGCATTACTTTGATTGTAAATTTTCTTCAAGTAAACCCATATTTCTCAAGAATTCTTATAAGGCTTGAGATTGAGAAGTATGGAGGGTTCCACACTTCCAATGATCTAAGACATAATCTAAGCATCCTTCACCTCCCATTTCACATATTTCTCCTTCTCCTTCTCGTTGTTAGGTGCAGGATCTATCCCATCAATATGACCCCATAATTCCTTTCCCTTGACAATGATCTAAAATTGGAATGCTCAGACAAATGGTTCTTGCCATTAAATTGAACAAGAAAATGTTTAGATCATTTCAAAGACATGACTCAACCAGAAAAAAAAAAAAGATCAGATCCAAGAACAGAATATAATAAAGGAACAAGATTAAAACACTAAGATCTTGGAGCCAGACAAGGAACCAGACGCAAGATGGGATGATCTAAGAGTTTTGGCTCTGATACCATGACAAAATAAAAAGGAATTTCTAAAAAACGTTTTCTACTCTATTTCACTAAAAGAATTACAATATATAGACATCAAGAATGATCACATCCCTTAATCCTAGGGTCTAAAATAATAAGCATAATTAGATCCCTTAATTCTAGACCTATTGTAGGAAGAAATACAGCAGTAATTACAGCAAGAATATATACAACAATGATGAAAATCTTGGAGAGGAAATCAAGGGATATACAGCTGTACAAAGACTAAATAAGGAATGATGAATATATTAACAGAAGAGAGACGGGGACAGTGCGGCGAGAAAGAGAGAGTGAGAGGGGGAGGGAGAGAGTGAAAGAGAAAGATATAGAGAGGCATGGAGAGAGAGCAAAAGATGGAGAGAAAATAAGAGAGCAAAAGAAAGAGAGTACAATGGATAAAAAAATCAAGAGGGAGATATAGAGAGGGGAGGATTGAGAGTAGGGGAGAGAGAGATAGAGTGGGAGAGAGAGACAAAGAGAGTGAGGGAGAGAGAAGAGAGTAGGAGAGAAAGAGAGAGAGAGCTAGAGACATAAAGAGAGAGAGAGAACAAGAGAACAAGAGTGGAGAGGGAAAGCATGAAGGAGAGAGTGAGAGGGAGAGAGTCAGAGAGAAAGTAAAATAGAAAATAGAGAGAAAGGAAAACAGAAGATGAATAAGAAAGAGAAAGAGTGAGAAAGAAAGCAAGAGGGAGAGAGAGAACGAGAAAGAGAGCGAGAGGGATAGAGAAAGAGGGAAAGAGAGAGTGAGAGCAAGAGAGAGTGAGAGTGAGAGTGAGAACAAAAGAGAGAGGGAGCAACAGGGAGATAGAGACTAGGCAATAGAGAGATACAAACAAAAAGAGAGAAACGACACTAGAAAGACAAAGAGAGCAAGAGAAAAGGAACAAGAAGCAAAAAGGAGAGAGAGAGTAGAAGTGGGAGAGAGATAGAGATAGAGAGAAAGATATAGAAAGCAAGACACAAAGAGATACAGGGAGGGAGTGGGAGAGGGCCAGTGAGAGAGACATTAAGGGGGAGAGGGAGACAGAGAGAGAAAGAGTGAGAGAGAGAGAGAGAGAGCAAGGGCAAGAGCAAGAGCATGAAAGAGAGTACTAGAGAGAGAATGAGAGGATGAGAGAAAGAACAAGCGAAAGAGAGAGAAAGAGAGCGTAAGTGAGACAGAGGGAGAGAGAGAGAGAAAGCAGAAGCGTGAGGGAGAAAGGGAGACAGAGCAGAAGAGAGAGCGAGAGAGAAAAAGAGTAAGAAAGAGAGAGAGTAAAATAAGGAGAGAGAAAGAAAGAGTGCTAGATAGAGAATGAAAGTGAGAGAGCGAAAGTGGGAGAGAGAGAGGGAGAGAGTGAATGGGAGAGAAAATGAGAAAGGGAGTATGAGAGAAAGGGAGGGAGTGAGAAAGAGATATGGATGGAGAGAGAGAGATAGAGGAGAGAGAGGAAAAGAGAGAGGAAGATAGAGAGTGGGAGAGAGAGGAAGGAGGTCAAGAGACAGACAGAAGGTAGGCAAGAAAGCGACACAAAGGGAAAAAAAGGAAGAGAAACAGAGCAAGAGAGGTAGAGCATGAGAGCATGAGAGAGGGAGTGAGAATGAGAGAGAGAACTAAAAGGAGACACAGAGAGTTTAGAATGAGGGAGAGAGAGATCGAGCGAGAGATACAGAGGCAGAGAGGGAACATGAGAGGGAAAGGGAAGGAGAGAGATAGAGCGGCAGAGATATATAGAGAGAAGAGAGAGAGCAAGAGACACAGAATGATAGAATGAGAGAGCAAGAGATCGAGAAGGGAGAGGAAGAGAATATGAGAGAAAGAGAATGCCAGAGACAGATAGAGAACCAAAGAGAAAAAGTGAGACAAAGGGAGAGAGAGCGAGTGAGAGAGAGAGGGAGAGTGAGAAAGTGAGGAGAGAGTGAAAGACAAGGCGAGGCAAAGAGAGGGAGAGTGAAAACTTTTAATTTTTTTTTTTAAAATCAATTTTAAAATATTAATTTTTAATTTTAATTAATTAATTTTAATTTTCTCTCAAGTCTCTCCTTCACACTCTCGCTCTCCCTCTCTGGACCTCTTCTTTGCAAAATCCTGCATCTCAAACTCTTCAATCTCCCACTTCCTCCTCCTCCTAGTTTTCTTCGCCAATCTTGTCAGTTGCATTTTGTGAGAAAGTCAGACTATTAGAGAGAGACTAAGTCTGTTGGAGAGAGAATCTTTACTTTATGTCCTTCAATGGAGAGAGACTCTCTCTTTCTCTCTCCCTCCCTTTCCCTTTCTCTCAAGCCATCTCTCTCTATATATCTCTATCTCAAGGCTCTCTCTCTCTCTCCCTCTCTAGTTTATTGCTGTGATCACCATCCTTATCTTCGGCCTCCCCCACCGTCAGCATAACATCGAAGCTTCGCTTCGTGATAAGTGAACATTTTCTATCTTTTTTACCCTTTGAAGTCATGATCCCCCTCGCATGTCTCATTCTCTCTTTCAAGCCAATCGAAGCCCCATCCCAAACCTTAGACTCAAAGGCAAAGAATAGGCAAAGTCGATTTTCGAAAACTGATGGCCATTGTCGACAGTGATGAAGATAGAAATCAAAGTGCTAAAGCAACGAGTCAAACTTGGTTAAGCAGACAAGATACGGAATAATGGCAGATGAATCTTTTCATCAAAATTAATGGTGGACAAGGCGAGACCATGACCTCCATGAAATGTCATGGTTCGGGGCTTCTATTCAAGATTCCGTTTGCAAAACCTAGTCTTCTGTATAACCTTCGTTTGCACGCTTCTACTTCTCTATTTTCAATTCACCCTGGCCGCCATTCGATTCATCTTTAATTTTCCATCTCCATTTTCGATTCATCTTTAATTCGGCATCTCTATTTTTGATACAGCCATCTCCACCATTATCAGATCATCCCACCTTTGATTTCGCCTATTATCTTCAAAATCGCATTTAGTCAATTATGGATCAAACGAAGGCATGCAAATGGTGAAGAAAACGAGAGGAGGGAGGAGGAGGAGGGAGGTTGAAATGGTTGAGATGTAGGATTTTGCAAACAAGATGGCCAAGGAGGGAGGAGAGAGAGGAGAGAGAATTAAAATTAATTGATAAAAAAATAACTAAAATTAAAAATTAATTATTTTAAAATAAATTTTAAAAAATTAAAATTTTGATGATATGACTTCAATGTGTCCCAGTTGTTAACGTGTCGCCTGCCATGTCAGCAATTTGTTTATGCGTCATGGATAATTATCAAAGTTATTGATATGACACCTACCACATTTGCAACTTGTTCTTCATGTGATATCAAATCAGCAATTATCATTTTACGATAGATGTCATGTAATGTCAGTTCATTATTTAATGGCCCATGTGTCATCATTACAAACAAAAGGACCATTTTGTTACACTTCTGAATTTTGAGTTCTCGAGTATTATATTTTGAATTCCAGGGACAGCTTATGCAAACCCCATAGTTCAGCTAGTAAATATATAATTTTCTCGAAGAAAGAGAGCGAGAGAGTGGAAGATTTTGAGAGGGAGAGAGAGAGAGATGAAAAGAGCAAGAGAGAGAGCGAGGGAAATAGAGACCAAGCAAGAGAGTAAGAGTGTGGGAGAGGGAGAGCAGGATAAGAGAAAGCGGTAGAGAGATAAAAGCAGGGACAGAGATAGTGAGAGAGAGAACACGAGGCAAGGAGAGAGCAAGCAAGAGACATTAAGGGAAAAGAGACGGAGAGTGAGAGAGGGTAAGAGAGAATGAGAGAGAGTGTGAGACTAACAGAGAGGGGCAAAAGCTAGACGAGAGAGGGAGAGAGAGCGAGCGAGCGAGAGTAAGAGTTCTAAAGAGAGTGTGAGAAGAAGAGAAAGAGAGAGCAAGTGTGTGGGATCGAGAGAGAGAGAGAGGAGAAAGCGAGAGAGTAAGAGCGACAAAAAGGGGGGGAAGAGAGAAAGAGAGTGATATATAGCAAATAGGAGAGAGGGAGAGAGATAGTGTAGGGAAGAGAGATCAAGTTAAGAGGGAGAGAAAGATAGAGAGCGAGAGTGAAGGGAGGAGAGAGACAGAGAAAGGAAGAGACAGAAAGAGTGAGAGAAATAAAGAGCGAGAGTGAGCGAGGGTGAGAGTGAGAGTGAAGGGGAGAGAGAGAAGTAGAGAGAAAGAGGGAGAGCGAGAAGGAGATTGAGACACCAAACGAGAGGGAGAAAGACAGATGACAAACGAGAGAGGGAGAGCAAGAGACAAAGAGAGAGTGAGCAACAGAAAGAAAGAGAGGGTAATAGCGAGGAGGAAGAGAGTGCAAGTGAGAGAAGCAGAGGGAGATTGAGCTGAAGAAAGAGAGAGGGAGAAAGAGAGAGTGTGGGAGAGAAAGTGAGGAGAGTGAGAGAGCGAGAGATATGGAGAGGCAGAGAGCATAGGAGAGAGACTATGGGAAAGAGAGATCGAGTGAGAAAGAGAGAAAGGGTGACGGAGAAAGAAAGGGAGGAAGGGAGGGAGAGTGAGAGAAAAAGAGAGTGGCAGCAAGATGGAGAGAGAAATGGTGGGAGAGAGAGTGAGCGACAGAAAGAGAGGCAAAGATAGAGCGAGAAGAAGAAAGGAAGGGAGATAGAAAAAAGGGAGAGAGAGAGGGATAGAGAGATAGGATAAGAGAGAGAGCAAGAGTGCGAGGGAGAGCGAGGGTGAGAGAGGGTGAGCGATGGAAGGAGGGAGCAGACAATAAAGAGGGAATAGGGGGAGAAAGAGGGAGAGAAACCGAGTGAGGGAGGTAGAGAAAGCAAGAGCAAGAGAGAGTGAGAGTAAGAGAGAAAAAGCTAGGGGAGAAAGAGTGAGCAAGAGAGAGAAGGATAAAGAGAGAGTGGGGGAGAGTAGGAAGTAAGTGAGATAGTGAGAGAGAGAGAGGGAGAGAGAGAGAGAGAGAGGGTGAGAGAGAGATATAAAGATAACGGAATAAGGAGAGCGAGGGACAACGTGATTGAACAAGAGAGAGTGAGTGAGAGAGAATGCAAGAGGGAGAGAGACATAGAAATAAAGAGAGAAAGTGGAAAGAGAGTAAGAGAGGGAAGGAAAGGGAGCAAAAGAAAGGGGATAGTGAGAGAGAGAGATAACAAGAGCGAGAGAGACAGGAAGCAAAAAAGAGAGAGAATGAGAGGGAAAGAGAGAGTGAGGGTGAGAGAGAGGGAGTGGGAGGCAAGGAAAGAGTTGGACACAGAGAGAATAGGGGGAGAGAGAGCTAGAGACAGAGGGAGAGAGATTGAGAGAGTAAGAGGGGGATAGAGCAGAAGAGAGAGAGTGAGAGAGTGGGGTCAAGAGGGATAGAGAGAGAAAGTGTAAGAGAGTGCTTGCAAGAGAGAGAAAGGAAACGATAGAGGGAGATGAGAAAGGGGGAGAAAGTTAGCTACAGAGGAAAAAAGTAAGAGAGAGAAAAGGAGAAAGAGATGGAGAAAAAGTGCGGGATAGAGAGAGGGAGTAAGAAGGAAGGAGAGGGAGCAAGCAGGAGATGGAGAAAGCAAGAAACAAAGCGAGAGAGAAAAGGAGATAGGGTGGGAAAGAGATGGAATGGAGAGAGAAAGTGAGAGAGTGAGGGGAGTGAGCGAACCAGAGAGTGAGAGAGAGAAAAAGCGAGAGTGGGATAGAGAGAGAACGAGAGAGAGAGGCGAGCCACGAAGAGAGATGGTAGGCGAAAGAGAGAATGAGGGAAGAGAGGGGAAAAAACAGAGCGAGAGAGGTAAAGAAAGAAAGAGTGAGAAAGCGAGAGTAAGAAAGACAGTAAGCTGGGGAAAGAGCAGTGAGAGAGAAAGTGAGTGAGAGAGTACCAAAAAAGATGATAGAGAGAGAGAGGGAAATAGATATAAAGCGAAAGAGAGAGAGATCGAGTGAGATGGGGTGGGAGAGAGGGAAAGGAGAGAGAAATAGAGAGAGCAACAGAAATGGGGAAGAGAAAGAGAAGTAGAGAGAGAGAGAGAGAGAGAGAGAGCATAAGGAAGACAAAGGGAGAGAAGGAGAGGGGAAGACAGAGGGAGAGAGATTGAGCAGGAGAATAAGAGAGTGAGAAAGAGAGAGAAGGACAAAGAGAAAGAGAAGAGAAAGATCAAGTGTGAGATAAAGAGAGGGAGTAAGAGGGAGTGAGAGACAGAGAGAGAGCGAGAAAGAGAGCATGAGTGAAAGGGAGACAGAGACAGAGAGAGACAGGAAGAGCGAGAGTTAGAGAGAGAGAGAGAAAGAGGCAAACAACGCACGAGGTAAGGTGGTCCTTGACACGTCAAAAGAGACTGAAAAAGTATAGTTGCGCAAGGAACCATTTTTTAGAATATCACAAATAACCAATTGGTAATATTACCATTTTGAAGTTTCCAAACCACCATATGTAACTGTCTTGCAAAGTGGAGTCTTGAAATACTGATTTCATAATTTTGTGACTGGTTTAAATGGATGAATTTTTACTCTCAATTTATTTTTGTGAAACGGGGGTTAAAGAAGGTAAGGATCCTTATCATTCCATCCCCTCATCAGAAGCCTACCACAGCGAAATAAAAATCCAATTTCCAGATTGGGAGATAGATGACCGTTGTCTTAACTAACCTATTGTCAGTGATACCTGCGATTACTTTCAAACAATCCCTTTGCAGTATTAATGAGAAAGGTCAGGTAGCTCCGATCATACATTTCCAGTGAAATGTATAGAGAATCCGGTAGATTCCTCCCTGGTATCTATTTTCCATATGGCACCCATCCTAGGAATCACCACAATAAGAACATGTCTAGCATCATTGGTATGATACAAGTTCAGGAACATAAATAATATCTACAATCAAACAAACAACACTAATGATGATATTCGAAGGTAAGTAAAATCGGAATTCTAGTGAAAAAGTAAAGTATAAAGTCATTAACTCCACATTTAAATTATGACTATCAAAAGAGATTTAAACTCATACCTTTCTTTCCTGTCCTCCAAGTTCTTCATCTGCTCCTTATAGTGCTTTTCTATATACTGCTTGGCAGCTTCAACCTTCTGCTTGGTGATATTTGAAGGTGTCTCCTCAGAGGCCGCAGTTTTGCCCCCTTCTTTCCCACTACTAGTGGCCTCCTTCTTCTTCGACAACTTGCCCTTATCCCTGGGCTTAAATTTACTGAACCAGCTTCTTGCTGATTCCATTGTAATGCCTCAAATTCCATTGTAATGCCGCAAGAGGGAGGGAGAGCGATGGCTAGCGGGGAGAGAAAGAGAGAGATTGAGAGAGAAAGTCTAAGTGAAAGAATGAATGAGCAGGGGAGAGAGAGCGAGAGAGAGAGAGAGAGAGAGAGAGAGATTGTGAGAGAGACAGAGGGGAGAAAGAGATTGTAAGAGAGAGAGAGCTAGAGACAAAGTGAGCAAGAAAAAAAAGGAAAATAGATAGATAGAGAGAGACGAAGAGAGAGAAAGTGAGCAAGATAACAAGAGGGAGAGAGAGAGAGGGAAAGAGATTGGCCAAGAGACCGAGACATAGGGAGAGAGAGAGTGGGGAGAGAAAGCGAGAGAGCAATAGAGAGAGAAAGCTTGACAAAAAAAGGGGAGAGATATAAGTGATGAAAATAATTGAAAGATATCTAAATGCCTAATTACTAATGAAAAAAATAGAAAAAGCTATATGATTCTAAATATCAAAGTTGAAGGAGAGGAAGCTTAGACGAAGAATAGAACATACTAATGAGATCAGCCAACTATGCTCATTCATATTATTAGAACCAACTGACCTGGCATTGCTTCCAGCATGCAGTACCTTCCATACTTGTTTAATGTTATTAACTCTAGCTTTCACAATTCCAGGTAAATGATGAAAACCATCTGAAGTTTGCGTTATCTCCAACCATGACATGCAAAATTAAAAATTAAAAGCTAGGAGTTAGTTCTTAGGCAAATAATTGCCTGGTTAGATGAGTTCATGGTGCCAAAAAGCAATTATGCCTTCAAATTTTGGCAATAAACCATGAAGAACATTATTTTACCTTTGAGAAGTTGGAGATGCTCCAAGGCTGACTTTTCTATTTCTCGCCCATGGACACAATCCAAAAGCCAGGGCCAAATAGCTGTAAGCTACATTAATACCATACCAGAAGAATTAATACCATGGAAAAGAGGTTGATGACATGGTAATACATACCAAGGAAATCCCTGAGGATTCATAATTAAATAAATCAGGGCAAATACCATGCTCAGAAATGGGGAAATCTTCCTGTTGAATTATTATTCCACAAACATCTTTCTGTCCATCTCTGCGGCTGAATTTATCACCAACCTGATAGGTCAAGTGGAATGAGGCCATGAGAACTACAATATATCCAATACAATCATATATAGATAAAAGAAATGTTAATACATATATGCATATATATTGCAGAATTAAAAGGAAGTCACAGCCACTATAGCTCATAACAGCAACAGTTGCATTCTACCCAGCACCAAGCTTATCATAGGCAACCTGAAAAGGAAGTTATTATTGAACAGAGTGCTTTAGTAACACAAAAATACACACCAACCGGCTCAACTGTCCTTGTTGTCAACAATAGGTGTTGGGGGTAAACAAGCATGAGACTGAGATGGGTTAATCATTAGAGACAAGGAAAACAGCTATAAAGAATTATGCTTGCCAATCAGACTAGATAAAAAGAAACAAAAATAAAATAAAATCCCCCTCCCACCAAAGAGAAAAAATGATTGTTACCCCCTTAGCCTACATTCATATGATGCTTAGCTATGATTTTAGATTCTTCACCAGCTATTTAAGTAATCATCAGCTTCAACCTAAGAAATGAAATAGCAATTGCAAAGCAACATCTTCATTTAAAAAAGGAAAAAACACTACACCAATCGAAAATATCTAAATGACTAATGACTAATAAAAAAGGGGGAAAAGATATAAGTAATATGAAAACAATTGAAAACATCTAAATGACTAATGACTAAAAAAAAATAGACAAAAGCTATACAATTATAAATATCAAAGTCGAAGGAGAGGAAGCTTAGATGAAGAATAGCACGTACCAATGGGATCAGCTGCCATGCTCATTCACATTATTAGAACCAACTGACCTGGCATTGCTCCCAGCCTGCAGTACCTTCCATACTTGCTCAATGTTATTAATTCTGGCTTCCACAATTCCAGCTAAACAATGAAAACTTTCTGAAGCTTGGTTTATCTCTAACCATGACATGCAAAATTAAAAATCAAAATCTGGGAGTTAGTTCCTAGGCAAATAATTGTCCGGTTAGATGAGTTCATGGTGCCGAAAAGCTATTATGCCTTCAAATTTTGGCAATAAACCAAGAACTTTATTTTACCTTAAAAGTTGGAAATGCTCTGATCTGTTCATTGTACTATCTCATGCATTAGCACACATCAAACAAAGCCAATATGCTTATATGCAAACATTAAACTACAAAATGCAAGCATACATTAACCTGATGAAAAGAACTGACTTCTTTTCTCTTTTCCACCTGTTTGACATTTACAAAGACACTAACAAACTCGCCAATTTTCCCAGCCCTCCTTAGCTTTCTCATTGCTGTGGCAAAGTGCTGAACAAGGTGAACAATAATATAAGATGTGAGAAAATACAAGAAAAATGAAAGCTTGCAACAATTCAAGCACAAGCATTTATGCACTCCTGACTGAGACAATGACAAAAGACTGTTGTTACCTGTGGCCTCCAATGTTTGTTGAGAATTAACCCATTAAATATTACCAAAAATGGATTTGGCATATGAAGCTCTTCAGCTGAGAGTAGTTCCTCTTCAACCCCCAAAACAGTAGCACTCACGAAACAGCAAAAAAGTTAAACCAAAAAGTGATATGACAAGTACATAGAAGTAAACTTACTATCAATTCCATTCATATTCATTAATTCAACATTTGAGTAGCTGTATAGAAGTAATAGGATCAGTATAAGGCCCATTCATCAGAAAAGAAAGTGACAAAAAAAGAGTTCCTTAAAAGTGCCAAATTCTAATTATGCATTAAAGAATCTGAAATGGATGTATGTAGACCTAGCATGGATCAAATTTTAATCTAGAACCAATTTGAACCTTGCCACTGATCACATTCAGAGGTGCTATGCCTATTACTTGTGCCAAAAACCCAGATAACCTCACAGTTAAAAGACTTAAAATACAATACTTAATCAGATTATACAATGCCTAAAAAGATTTTCAGTTGGATATTCATTGGATTACTATCATCCAATATTCAATTTAATGTGGACTTGATTTAGATGTCATTTAATATTCAATTTGAAGGGCAACTTGAAATGTACAAACTAAGAACTTCCCCGATCAAACAATATTGCAGTAAAGGGCAGCAAGATTGCAAACCATACAAAACAGCCACCACCAGACTCGTAGTGAACAATTTGGTGTTTCCATGTATGAAGCGAACTACAAAGCAAAGGCCACTGTATCCATGAGTCACAACAACTCTAGAAAGCAGTCATGTCCATATCTGTACTTACACGACACTTTCATGACACGTATTGGACACATCTAACATTTTTATCCACATCCTTTTCTCTATCTCTCCATCCCTTTACCATCTCTCTTTCGCTCTCACCCCATTTCTCTCTCCCTTTTGATCTCTTTCTTTCACTCTCTCCCCCCTCTCTCAATCCCTCTCTCCCACACATTCTCTCCCCTTTTTGATCATCTCTCCCTCTCTTGCTTTCGCTCTCATTCTCCCTCTTGGTCTTTCTCTCTCACTCCCTCTTGCGTTTTCTCTTGTTCCCTTTCGCTTTCTCATTTATCTTTTATTTTCCTTTCTCTCTATTTTCTCTTTTACTTTCTCTCTCACTCTCTCTATCATGCTCTTTTTCTGTGTCTCTCCCCTCACTCTCACTCTTCTCTCTCCTTCCCATTCTCTCGTTGTCTCTCTCTTTCGTTCCCTCTTTATGTTTATCTCTCTTGCTATCCCGCTCTCTTCTCTCTCCCTCTCTTACTTTGTCTCTTTCTCCTGTTCGATCTCTCTCTCCCCTGCTCTCAATCTCCACCTCTCTATATCTCCCTCTTAATTTCTTTATCCATTGCACTCTCTCTCTCTCTCTCTCTCTCTCTCTCTCGTTGTCTTATTTTCACTCTATCTCTCACACTCTCTCTCTCTATGTCTCTCTATATCTCCCTCTTTCACTCTCTCCCCCTCCTCCCACTCTCTCTCCCGCCGTACACTCCCTGTCTCCCTTCCCTTCGTGTTTTCCACTCTCCCACTCGCTCTCTTTTTCTTTGTCGCTTTCTCTCTCTCATTCCCTCGCTCTCTCTCACCCTCTTGATTTCGCTCTTTATACCTAACTTTCCTCTCCATGTCTCTCTAACACTCCATCTCTCTCTCTCTCACCCTCTCTTGATCTCGCTCTTTATACCTAGCTTTCCCTCTCCGTCTCTCTCTCTCTCTCGCTCACTTTCTCTTTATTTCTCACTCTCTCTCTTTCGCTCTCGCTCTCTCTCTGTTTCACTATTGCTCGCCCTATGTCTCGCACTCTCACTCTATCTCTCCCCCTCTGCTTCACTTTTCCTCAATTTCTCTATTTTGGTCTACCTCTGCCTCTTTCTCGCTCACTCTCTCTTTGCCACTCATTGTCTCTCCATCTCTTTGCCACTCTCTCTTTTGCCCGCACTCTATCTCTCTCTCTTATTTGCTCTCTTCCTTTTACTCCCTTGCCCCTTTCTCTCTCCCACACATTCTCTCCTCTCTCTTTCTCTCTCTCACACACACACTCACACTCATTCTCACTCTCACTCTCCCTCTTTCTTTCTCCTTCTCTCTTGCTTTCTCTCTCTTCCCTTTCTCTTTCTCACTCATCTTCTATTTTCCTTTCTTTCCATCTTCTCTTTTTCTTTCTCTCTAGCTCTCTCTCACACTCTCTTTCTCTTTCTCTCCCTCTCACAATCTCTCCTTTCCGCTTTCTCTATTCTCTCTCATTCTCTCATTCTCCCTCATTCTATCTTTATGTCTCTCACCCTTTCTCTCCCAGTCTCATCTCTCTCGCTCCTTCTCCCTCTCTAACTCTATTTCTCTCTCTTTCGATCTCCTCTCAATCTCCCCCTCTCTATCTTCCTCTTGTTTGTCTATCCATCGCTATCTCTCTTTTTCTCTCTCATTTTCACTCTCTGTCTCTCACTCTCTCTGCATCTCTCTCTCTATTTGCCTCTCTTTTACTCTCTCTCCCTCCCCATCTCACACACTCTCTCCCTCTCTCTCCCCCTCCCTCCTTCCCTCCCTCTCTTTGTACTTTTCTCTCCCACAAAAAGAGAAAATGAGAAAAAGCGAGCATAGATATAGAGACATAGAAGATAAGGGGAGAGATAGAGCACTGTGGGAGAGTGAAACGGGGAGGGAGAGAGAGTGAAATAGAGACACATAGATAGAGATGGAGGGATGGAGAGGGAGAGAGAGAAAATGAGAGAGTGAGAGAGAGAGAGAGAGCAAGGGATAAGGAAATCAAGAGGGAGATATAGAGAGGGGGAGATTGAAGCGGGGGAGAGAGAAATAAAGTTAGAGAGGGAGAAGGATGAATAGAGATGAGAGCGGGAGAGAAAGAGAGAGAGAGAGAGACATAAAGATAGAATGAGAGAACAAGAGAGGAGGGAGAAAGCAGGATGGAGAGACAGCGAGAAGGAGAAAGTGAGAAAGAGAGCGGAGAGAGAGACAAAGAGAAAGAAAAAGAGAAGATGGAGAGAAAGGAAAATGGAATATGAGTGGAAAAGAGAAAGGAAAATAGAAGATGAGTGGAAAGAGAAAGGGAGCGAGAGAGAGAAAGCAAAAGATGAGACAGAAAGAGGGAGAGTGAGAGTGAAAGAGAAAGTGAGTGAGAGAGAGAGAAAATGATAGAGGAAGAGGAAGGAGAGAATGCGTGGGAGAGAGAAAGGGGGCAAGAGAATGAAAGAAAGAGAGCAAATAGGGGAGAGGGAGAGAGAGAGAGTTAGAGTGAAAGAGAGAGTGGCAAAGAGATGGAGAGACAATGAATGGTAGAGAGAGAGCGCAAGAGAGGCAGAGGTAGACCAAAAGAGAGAAAACGAGGAAGAGCGTGGGAAAGAGGGAGAGGGAGAGAGAGCAAAACATAGGACGAGCAACAATAAGAGAGAGCAAGAGAGAAAGGGGAGGAGTGAGAGATAAAGAGAGAGTGAGAGAGAGAGAAAGTGAGAGACATGTAGAGGGAGAAAGAGGGAGTGAGAAGTATAGAGAGTGAGATCGAGAAAGGGTGATAGAGAGCAAGGGAATGAGTGAGAGAGAAAGCGAAAGAGAGAGAGAGACAGAAAGTGAGAGCAAGTAGGAGAGAGGAAAACATGAGGGGAAGAGAGACAGGGAGAGTGCGGCAGGAGAGAGAGTGGAAGGGGGAGGTAGAGAGTGAAAGAGAGAGATATAGAGAGACATGGAGAGAGAGCAAGAGAGAGAGATAATAAGAGAGCAAAAGAGAGAGTGTAATGGATAAAGAAATATACAGGGAGATATAAAGAGGGGGAGATTAAGACTAGGGGAGAGAGAGATCAAGTGGGAGCGAAAGACAAAGTAAGAGAGTGAGAGAGGGAGAGAGAAGAGAGCGGGAGACATAAAGAGAGAAACAAAGAAAGAGAACAAGAGAACAAGAGAACAAGAGTGGAGAGAGAGAGCTGGAAAGAGAGAGTGAGAGAGAGAGCCAGAGAGAAAGTAAAAGAGAAAATAAAGAGATAGGAAAATAGAAGATAAAAGAGAAAGAGAAAGATAGCAAGAAAGAAAGCTAGAGGGAGAGAGAGAACGAGAAAGAGAGCGATAGGGATAGAGAAAGAGGGAAAGAGAGAGTGAGAGCAAAAGCAAGAGAGAGTGAGAGCAAGAACAAAAGAGAAAGGGAGCTAAAGGGAGATAGGGAGTAGGCAATAGAGAGATACAAACAAAAAGAGAGAAACGACACTAGAAAGGCAGAGGGAGAGAAAGGGAACAGGAAGCAAAAAGGAGAGAGAGAGCAGAAGTGGGAGAGAGATAAAGAGAAAGAGATAGAAAGCTAGACACAGAGAGATAGAGAGAGTGGGAGAGGGCAAGTGAGAGAGACAGTAAGGGGAGAGGGAGACAGAGAAAGAAAGAGTGAGTGAGAGGAGAAAGAGAGGGCAAGAGCAAAAGCAAGAGCAAAAAAGAGAGTACTAGAGAGAGAATGAGAGGATGAGAGGGAGAACAAGCAAAAGAGAGAGAGAAAAAGAGCATAAGTGAGACACAGAGAGAGAGAGAAAGTAGAAGTGTGAGAGGGAGAAAGGGAGACAAAGCAAGAGAGAGAGTGGGAGAGGAAGAGAGTGAGACAGAAAGAGCGTAAAATAAGGAGAGAGAGAGTGCAAGATCAAGAATAAGAGTGAGAGAGCAAAAGTGAGAGGGGGAGCGAGAGAGAGAGAGAGAGCAAATGGTAGAGAAAATGAGAAAGGGAGCATGAGAGAAAGGGAGGGAGTGAGAAAGAGCAATGGATGGAGAGAGAGAGAAATAAAGGGAGAAAGAGCGAGCGAGAAAGAGCAAAAGAGAGAGGAAGAGTGAGAGTGGGAGAGAGTGGAAGGAGACCGAGAGACGAAGACGACAGGCGAAGAAAGAGAAACAAAGGGGAAAAAGCGGGAGACAAACAAAGCAAGAGAGGTAGAGCATGAGAGCAAGAGAGAGGGACCGAGAATAAGAGAGAGAACTAAAAGGAGACAGAAAGTGTAGAGTGAGGGAGAGAGAGATCAAGCAAGAGATAGAGAGGCAGTGAGGGAACATGAGAGGGAAAGGGAAGGAGAGAGAGAGAGAGAGAGAGAGAGATATATAGAGAGAAGAGAGAGTGCAAGAGACAAAGAGAAAGATAGAATGAGAGAGAGCGAGAGAGAGAGAGGGGAGAGACCAAGAAGGGAGAGGAAGAGAATGCCACAAAGAGAGAGAGAGCCAAAGAGAAAGGGTGAGATAGAGAGCGAGACAAAGGGATAGAGAGTGAGAGGAAGAGTGAGAAAGTGAGAAGAAGAGAGTGAAAGAGAGGGAGAGGCAGAGAGTGTGTGGGAGAGAGATTGAGTGAGAGAGAGCAAAAGAGAGAGTGGCGGAAAGATGAAGAGAGAGAGAGAGAGGGTGGGAGAAAAAGTAAGCAAGAGAGAGAGAGAGGCAAAGATAAAGCGAGAGGGAGAAAGGGAGGGAAAGAGAAAGAAAGCAAGAGGGAGAGAAAGTTAGATAGAGAGAGGCAGAACGAGAAAGAGCAAGAAGGAGAGAGAGAAGTAGAGTGGGAGGACCAAGAACAAGAGAGAAAGAGTGAGCAAAAGGGAGAGAATGTGTCAGTGAGAGTGTGAGTGAGTAACAGATTGAGAGTAAGAGCGAGAGAGAAAGAGAAAGGGAGAAGAGAAAATTACATACCCATGCCCTGAACTATGAGATCAATGCATGTTTTAGCCCTTCACTTCAAAAATGCAACACCCAAGATCTCAAACTTCAAAAAGTGCAATTAAATGGTCCCTCCATTAGTAGCGGCAACACATTGGTCATTAAATGATGAGCTAGCATGATGTGATATTTGACATATGATAACAATGACTGATTTGGAATCATACATAGAACAAGTTATTGATGTAGCAGGTGCCACGTCAATAAATTTAATAGTCATCCATGACACATAAGCAAATTGCTAACGTGGTAGGCCACACATCAACAAATGGGACACACACTGATGCCATGTCATCAAAATTTTAATTTTCTTTTTAAAATCAATTTTAAAATATTAATTTTTAATTTTTAATTACTTTTTAATTAATTAATTTTAATTTTCTTTCCTGTGTCTCTCCTTCACACTCTCGTTCTCTCATTCTCCCTCTCTAGACCTCTTCTTTGTAAAATCCTACATCTCAAAATCTTCAATCTCCCTACCTTCTCTTACTCCTAGTTTTCTTCGCCAATCTAGTTGTTGCATTTTGTGAGAAAGTTAGACTATTAGAGAGAGAGTGTTTGTTAGAGAGAGTCCTTAATTTATGTTCTTCAATAGAGAAAGAGACTCTTTCTTTCTCTCTCCCTCTCTCTTTCTCACAAGCCATCTCTCTCTCTATATGTCTCTCTCTCTCAAGGCTCTCTCTCTCTCTCTCCCTCTCTAGTCTATTGCTACTATCACATCCTTATCTTCGACCTCCTCCACAATCAGCATAACAATCGAAGCTTCACTTGGAAACAAGTGAACATTTTCTATTTTTTCACCCTTTGTAGTCATGATCCCCCTCGCATGTCTCATTGTCTCTTTCAAGCCGATCAAAGCCCCACCCCAAACCTTAGACTCGTAGGCAAAGAATAGTCAAAGTCGATTGTTGAAAACTGATGACCATTGTCGATAGTGATGAAGACAGAAATCAAAGTGCCAAAGCAGCAAGTCAAAATTGGTTAACGTTAAGCAAAGAAGATGTGGAATAATGGTAGATGAATAATCTTTTTATCGGAATTAATGGTGGACGAAGTGAGACCGTGACCAAAACCTTGAAATTTCATGGTTTGGGGCTTCTGTTCCAGATTTCGTTTGCAAAACCTAGTCTTCTGCACGACCTTCGTCTGCATGCTTCTACTTCTCCATTTTTAATTCACCATGGCCGCCATTTGATTCATCTTCAATTTGTTATCTCCATTTTCGATTCATCTTTAATTCACCATCTCCACCATTATTATTAGATTTGTTATCTTTAATTCACCATCTCCACCTTCGATTTTGCTTATTATCTTCGAAATCACATTTAGTCAATTATGGATTGAACGAAGGCAGGCAATCGGCGAAGAAAACAAGAGGGAGGAGGAGGAGGAGGAGGAGGAGGGAGATTGAAAAGGTTGAGAAGTAGGATTTTGTAAAGAAGATGGCCAAGAAGGGAGGAGAGTACAAAGAAGAGAGGGGAGAGAGAATTAAAATTAATTAATAAAAAAATAACTAAAAATTAAAAATTAATTAATTTAAAAAAATTAAAATTTTGATGACGTGACTTCAATGTGTCCCACTTGTTAATGTGTCACCCACCACGTCAGCAAATTGTTTATGTGTCATGGATAACGATCAAATTTATTGACATGACACCTACCACATTTGCAAATTGTTTTATATGTGATATCAAATCAGCAATTGTCATTTTACGTTAGATATCATATAATATTAGTTCATTATTTAATGGCTAGTGTGTTACCATTACTAACAGAAGGACCATTTTGTTGCACTTCGGAATTTTGAGTTCTGAGGTGCTAGGGACAAAACATACACAGACCCCCATAGCTCAGCAAGTAAATATATAATTTTCTCAAAGAAAGAGAGCAAGAGAGTGGAAGAGTGAAAGGCAGAGAGATAGAGAGAAGAAAAGAGCAAGAGAGAGCAAGGGAAATAAAGACCAAGCGAAAGAGTGAGAGTGTGGGAAAGGGAGAGCAAGATGGGAGAGTGAAAGCGATAGAGAGATAAAAGCAGAGAGAGAAATTGAGAGACAGAGATAGTGAGGGAGAGAACATGAGGCTAGGAGAGAGAGCAAGCAAGAGACACTAAGGGAGAGCAAGCGAGGGGGAGAGAGGGTGAGTGAGAGACGCAGAGCTAAAGAGAGCAACAGAGAAAGAGTAAAAGAGAGAGAGAGAGAGGCAAAAGCTAAACAGGGGAGAGAGAGAGAGAGAGAGCGAGCGAGAGGGAGAGAGTTCTAAAGAGAGTGTGAGAAGGAGAGAGAGAGAAAGCAAGCGAGTGGGATCGAGAGAGAGAGTGGAGGAGAAAGCGAGCGAGTGAGAGTGACAAAAAGGGGGGAAAGAGAGAGAGAGAGAGTGATGTATAGCAAATAGGAGAGAGGGAGAGAGAAAGTGTAAGGAAGAGAGATCCAGTTAGAGGGAGAGAAAGATGGAGAAATAGAGTGAAGGGAGTAGAGAGGCAGAGAGAGGGAGAGACAGAAAGAGTGAGAGGGACAGAAAGCGAGAGAGGGCAAGAGTGAGCGAGATGAGAGATAGAAGCAGAGAGAAATAGGGAGAGAGGGAGAGCGAGAAGGAGATCGAGGCGCAGAATGAGAGGGAGAAAGACGGTGATAAACGAGAGAGGGAGAGTAAGAGAGAGAGATAGTGAGCAAGAGGAAAAGAGAGAGCAACAAAAAGAAAGAGAGGAAGATTGGGGGAGAGAAAGTGAGGAGAGCGAGAGATAGGGAGAGGCTGAGAGCATAAGAGAGAGAATAGAGGAAAGAGAGATCGAGTGAGAGAGAGAAAGGAGAGAGAGGAGGGAGGGAGGGAGAGTGAGAGCAAAAGAGAGTGGCAACAAGATGGAGAGAGAAATGCTGGGAGAGAGAGTGAGCAACAGAAAGAGAGGCAAAGATAGAGTGAGAAGAAGAAAGGAAGGGAGATAGAAAACAAAAGCGAGAGGGGAGAGGTAGAGGGAGAGAGAGGGTCAGAGAGATAGAATAAGAGAGAGAGCGAGAGAGTGAGAATGTGAGATAGAGAGAGAGCAAGAACGAGAACGAGAGAGAGAGAAAGAAGGTTAGTGATAAAAGGAGAGAGCAGGTGAGAAAGAGAGAATGAGGGGAGAGAGAGGGAGAGAAACCGAGTGAGGGAGGTAGAGAGAGCAAGAGTAAGAGGGAGAGCGAGAGTAAGAGAGAGAGCAGGATAAAGAGAGAGTGGGGGAGAGTAGCAAGTGACAGAGTGAAAGAGAGAAAGAGAGATATAAAGATAACAGAATAGAGAGTGAGGGACAACGTGATTGAGTGAGAGAGTGAGTGAGAAAGAATGCAAATGGGAGCGAGACAGAAATAAAGAGAGAAGGGGGTAAGAGAGTAAGAGAGGGAAGGAAAGGGAGCAAAAGAAAGGGGATAGTGAGAGAAAGAGAGAGAGAGAGATAACAAGAGCAAGAAAGAAAGAAGCAAAAAAGAGACAGAATGAGAGGAAAAGAGAGCAAGGGTGAGAGAGAGGAAGTGGGAGGTAAGGAAAGAGTGGGACGCAGAGAGAATAGAGGGAGAAAGAGTGAGAGATTGAGAGAGGGATAGAGCAAGAGAGCATGAGAGTGGGGACAAGAGGGATAGAGAGAGAAAGTGTAAGAGAGTGCTTGCGAGAGAGAAAGTGTAAGAGAGAAAAAAGGGAGAGATAGAGGGAGACAGAGAAAGAGGAGAAAGTTAGCTAGAGAGGAAAAGAGTGACAGAGAGAAAGAAAAGGAAAAAGAGGAGAGAGAGTGCGAGATAGAAAGAGGGAGTGAGATGGAAAGAGAGGGAGTGAGCGGGAGACAGAGAGAGCTAGAAACAAAGCATAAGAGAAAAGGAGAGAGAGTGGGAAAGAGATGGAGACGGAGAGAGAGTGAGAGACAGTCAGGGGAGTAAGCGAATGAGAGAGTGAGAGAGAGAGAAAAAGTGAGAGTGGGAGAGAGAGAGAGAGAGAGGCGAGCCATGGAGAGAGAAGGCAGGCAAAAGAGAGAGAATGAGGGAAGAGAGAGGGAAAAAAGCAGAGCGAGAGAGCGAGAGTAGGAAAGAGAGTGAGATGGGGAGAAAGAGGTGAGAGAGAGAGTGAGGGAGAGTAGAAAGTGAGAGAGAAAAAGAGGGAGATAGATATATAAAAGGGACAGAGGGAGAGAAGAGAGTGTAGGAGAGAGGGAAAGAAGGAGAGATAAATAGAGAGAGCAATAAAAATGGGGAAGATAAAGAGTAGAGAGAGAGAGAGAAAGCATAAGGAAGACAAAGGGAGAGAAGAAGACAGGAAGACAGAGGGAGAGAGATTGAGCAGGAGAATAAGAGAGTGAGAAATAGAAAGAGAAGGATAAAGAGAAAGAAAAGAGAAAGATAAAGTGTGAGAAAAAGAGAGGGAGCGAGAGGGGGAGAGAGAGAGAGAGAACGAGAAAGAGAGCATGAGTGAAAGTGTGTCAAAGAGAGAGAGATAGAAGATGAGCTAGAGTGGGGGAGAGAGAGAGAGAGCGAGCAACGGGAACAGAGGGCGGGCGAGAAAGAGAAAAAGGGGGAAAGAAAGGGAGAGAAACAGAGCGAGAGAGGTAAAGACAATGAGAGCAAGAGAAAGAGAGGGTGCAAGAGTAAGAGAGAGCAAGAGGGAGGGGGAGAGAGTGGGAGGGAGAGCGAAGGCTTGGGGGGAGAGAGATTAAGTGAGAAAGTCAAAGTGAAAGAACAAGTAAGCAGGGGAGAGAGAGCGAGAGAGAGAGAGAGAGAAGGGAGAAAGAGATTGTGAGAGAGACAACTAGAGACAAAGTGAGCAAGACAAAAGGAAAAGAGACTGAGAGAGAGAGAAGAGTAAGAAAGTGAGCGAGATAACAAGAGGGAGAGAGAGGGGGAAAGAGACGGGCCAAGAGAGCAAGACATAGGGCGAGAGAGATAGAGTGGGGAGAGAGAGAGAGCGACAAAAAAGGGGGAGAGATATAAGTGATGAAAACAATTGAAAAATATCTAAATGACTAATGACTAATAAAAAAATAGACAAAAGCTATACAATTCTAAATATCAAGGTTGAAGGAGAGAAAGCCTAGACGAAGAATAGTATGTACCAATGGAAACAGGCTACTATGCTCATTCATATTATTAGAACCAACTGACCTGGCATTGCTCCCAGCCTGCAGCACCTTCCATACTTGCTCAATGTTATTAACTCTAGCTTCCACAATTCCAGGTAAATGATGAAAACCATCTAAAGCTTGCTTTATCTCCAACCATGACATGCAAAAGTAAAAATTAAAAGCTGGGAGTTAGTTTTTAGACAAATAATTGTCTGGTTAGATGAGTCCATGGTGTTAAAAAACAATTATGCCTTCAAATTTTGGCAATAAACCATGAAGAACTTTATTTTACCTTTTGGAAATTGGAGATGCTCCAAGGCTGACTTTTCTATTTCTCGCCCATGGACTCAATCCAAATGCTAGTGCCAAAAAGCTGTAAGTTACATTAATACATACCAGAAGAACTAATACCATGAAAAAGAAGATGATGACATGGTAATACATACCAAGGAAATCCATATGGATTCATAATCAAATAAATCAGGGCAAATACCGTGCCCAGAAAATGGGAAATCTTCCTGTTGAATTATTGTTCCACAAATATCTTTCTGTCCATGTCTGCTGCTAAATTTATCACCGACCTATAGGTCAAGTGGAATGAGGCCACGAGAACTACAATATATCCAATATGTACATATATAGATAAAAAAATGTTAATACATATATAAATATATTGCAGAATTAAAAGGAAGTCACAGCCACTATAGCTTATAACAGCAACAGTTGCATTCTGCACAGCACCAAGCTTATCATATGCAACCTGAAAAGGAAGTCATCAGCTTCATTGAATAGAATGCTTTAGTAACACCAAAATACACACCAACCAGCTCAATTGTCCTTGCTGTCAGCAATAGGCGTTGGGGGTAAACTAGCATGAGACTTAGATGGGTTAATCAATCATTAGAGACAAGGAAAACAACTATAAAGAATTATGCTTTCTAATCAGACCAGATCAAAAGAAACAAAAAAATAAAATCCCTCTCCCCCAGCAGAAAAAAGATTGTTACCCCCTTAGCTATGATGCTTAGCTATGATTTTAGATTCTTCACTAGCTCTTTAAGTAATCATCAGATTCAATCTAAGAAATGAAATAGCAACAGCAAAGCAACATCTTCATTTAAAAAAGGAAAAAATAGTACACCAAGTGCACATGCATTAGCACATCAAACAAGGCCAATATGCATATATGCAAACATTAAGCTACAAAATGCAGGCATATACATTAAGCTGATGAAAAAACTGACTTCTTTTTTATTTTTTACCTGTTTGTCAATTACAAAGACACTAACAAACTCGCCAATTTTCCCAGCCCTCCTTAGCTTTCTCATGGCTGTGGCAAAGTGCTAAACAAGGTGAACAATAATATAAGAAGTGAGAAAATACAAGAAAAATGAAAGCTTGCAACAATTCAAGCGCTAGCATTTATGCAATCCTGACTGAGACAATGACAAAAGACAGTTGTTACCTGTGGCCTCCTATGTTTGCTGAGAATTAACCCATTAAATATTACCAAAAATGAATTTGGCGTATGAAGCTCTTCAGCTGAGAGTAGTTCGTCTTCAACCCCCAAACAGTAGCACTCATGAAATAGCAAAAATGTTAGACCAAAAAGTGATATGACAAGCACATAGAAGTAAACTTACTATCATTTCCATTCATATTCATTAATTCAATGTTTGATTAGCTATATAGAAGTAACAGGATCAGTATAAGGCCCATTCAACAGAAAGGAAATGGACAAACAAAAAGTTCCTTAAAAGTGCCAAATTCCAATTATGCATTCAAGAATCTGAAATGGATGCATGCACACCTATCATGGATCAAATTTTAATTTTGAACCAATTTGAACCTTGCCACTGATCACATTCAGAGGTGCTGTGTCTACTACTTGTGCCAAAACCCAGATAAACTCACATTTAAAAGACTTAATATACAATACCTAATCAGATTTTCAGTTGGATGTTCATTGGATTACTATCATCTGATATTCAATTTAATGCGAACTTGATTTAGATGCCATCTAATATTCAATTTGAAGGGCAACTCGAAATGTACAAACTAAGAACTTCCCGGATCAAACAATATTCCAGTAAAGGGCAGCAAGAATGCAAACCAAACAAAACAGCAACCACCAGACACATAGTGAACAATTTGGTGTTTCCAAGTATAAAGCGAACTACAAAGCAAAGGCCACTATATCCATGAGGCACAACAACTCTAGAAAACAGTCATGTCCATATCGTGTACTTTCTTGGACATGACACGTATTGGACACAACTTACTTTTGTCCATGTCTTCTTATATTTTTTCTTTTCGGCCACGTATTGATAAATGAGCTACAGTTCATATCAAAAATCCCAATTTCAACTTATCACAAACCTAATATACTTTCTTGGGCATTCATTAAATATAATAAAACTTTCAAAATTTGAATTATGTCAAACTTGATCCTACTCAGGTTCATAGGCAATCAATCAATTAAGCCAAATGGTGTAAATTTTCAAATTTGAAAACAGTAATTAATTTGATCCTTCTACAAAGTAAATAGGCAGTGCAGAACCAAGCTGAACTCGTTTCTAAAATTTAACCAAGCCCAATACTAGAACTAATAGGTCAACGATCTATTAATTGAATTTAATTCAACCTTCTCATGTCATGGAGAGAGTACCCCCACTCCTATGCTGGATCTTTTTTTGGCCATGATTGTGATGGATGTAGAAAACAATGTTCATTAGTTGAAACTAATCAGAAATCAACAAAGGAAACTGTTAACCAGAAATCTGTTTTTCATTTTCAAATTGTTAATGGAATTACCTTGTCACCCTTTGCATCCTTGCTTAGGTTCGCGTCCATCTTTCGCCTTAACATTACTACAACATATGTGCATTTTGGACAAAAATTTTGTCGGTGCACCTTTTCAAACAATTAAATAATGAAACCATCAAAATGTTATGGACTTAAGGGATAGCCAAAAGAAAATTTAAGAGGAAATCTTATAGGTACAATAGCAATGATCGTCTCGAATAATAGTCATAGCTCTGTCTTCCTAGTCAGAAATCGAAAATTGTTATTTAGCATGCAACAAATCTTTCCACAGCAAAAAGGAAAACATTAAATAAATAAACTACCAAAAAACTTATTTGAGAGAGAGAGAGAGAGAGGAATAAAAGAGAATACACCTTTCAACAGAGGCACCATAAGCTGTGGACCTTCTCTGCAACTGAAAGCAATAAAACATAATAAGAAATAAACAATATCAATCAAAAGTGAGATGATATTGACCATTTATTTTACAACAAAAGGAGAAAAAATGTACAGATGTATATTGAAAAGTGTACATGATAGATCATAAAGCCTCGTATGGATGAACAATGCTACAATAGTTTCACCATGGATGAAGCATAAACTCATGGAAAAATGTCAAAAGCCATGAAGAAAAAAGGCCAATGATAGCAGGAGATATAGGATTCACCAACAGCCCCCAAGGAAAAAGAATGATATTGGTTAATTAAAGGGAGCTGCATGGTCATTCCCTTGGGCATGGAGTTGAACTCTCAACATTGTGTCAGCAACTACTACAACTTGCAACTCTAGTTAGACCTTTTTCCTGATATACACTAGTTTGTGCAAAGCCTGTAATCATCGTAATTTGGACATATGCACATCAGATTATTTGAATCTCTTGAACATGGAAAAAATAATGACAACTAGCTTTTGAATTAGAATATTGGGGTTGGAGTGAGTGCATTACTCTTGGAAAGTTTAGGCCACCAACAAGTGACCTTATACATGAAGCCAGTGAGAAAGTCCTCTAGATCAGGCAGGGTACAGTGCGTGTAACTACAAATATTTCTTATAAAGCTAATCAAGGAATCTACCCTTTTCACTAAGCTCCCTCTTCACCTTGAGTCCCCCTAATGCATAAAAAAAGATGATATATATGATTTCAATCTATTTTAATCATGCTTATTACACGCAATTCATTGAGGTATAAGATTAGAGCCTTGCTTATTTGAAGACACAGATGACTAACACGGTAGGTGAGATGGAACATTTCATAAGGAGCAAGGTAACATCTAGGTTGACATAGAGCAACATAATAAATTCAACTTAATTGTGGCCTTCAGCGTGAGTCGGAAGACTATACCAAGTAACTGGACATTTTATCCTGTGCAACCGTCAACCAAATCCATTAATAAATTCCTACGAGAAGTGGGTAAAGAATCACATATTTATCAGAAGCAGAATCACTACACAAGGGGTTCAAGTTCTATGATGCAAATTTCTCAAAAGATATCTTGGCCGAGATGCTTGACATTTAGTTTAAAGGACAAAAACATGCCAACTTAAGTAATCTGTCCCTCATTTGACATGTTATTATTGAGAAAATATACAGAGTCGGCCACAAAAAATGTTCCTGCTTAAGGGTGTTCGACCTATAAATCTTCAGCAGGCCCAAAATTTGCATTTGGGCAGCTCCCTCACTGCTATTGTTTATTTACATGTGCCGTGGGAGTGAGTGTGACCTAAAGCCCAAACTTTTTCTAGTCCCTTGGGGTTGCACTAACTATAGTAACTACAAAGTGATTTGAGAAAACAACCTGAATTGGGCATAGACTCTAGACTCCAGACATCCGGTGAAGATAAAGGCCCCATCGTTGCTCAAACTTGGGCCATCATTTTCTGTGCCCTGACATTTACCAGAGCAATGCCCAATAGCATTTACAGTGTACAACATTTCATCCAATTTGAAGCCTCCTCCAGCAATCTTAGTATTAATACATACACAAGAAGAGTGATAATGCACCTACCCTACCAAGTACTTGAATTACATAGGCTTTTAAGTGATTCAGCACCAAAACTTGAAAAGAAATACTAATGCCAAACTTATGCAACGAACCTGAGAAACCGCGACGGAAATAGATCTAAAATTTCAAATCAACTGATAAATTGAGAAAATATAAGACAATCACCAGAGTTAATCCCCCAGTAGTTGAAAGCGCGCAGCGCAAAGCACAGCCTAGCGCACCTCTTGAGCTTTTTCTGCATGAAGCGCAGCGCAGATGATAAAATACAGGTGAAGTGCGCGAAGCGCAAAAAAGCTCATGAAGCGCAGTGCAAAAAGCGCAAAAAAAAGTGCATGTTTTTTTTTTTTTTTTTTTGGCTCCTTTCTGTTTGTTCCTTTCTGTTTTTTTTCTAAGCTCATGGGTTTTTTTCAATTGCCGCTCCTTTCTGTTTTTTCAGCGCAGCTCCTGCTCCATTTTTTTTTGGGTCTCTACTCTTGGTTTTTTTTTTCTTTTTTTTTTCTTTAGTTGCTGTCATCTACTCCTTTTTATTCATTTTTCTGATCACCATTTGCCAAATGATGTCGGGATATTATGCAAGGGCTTTGTTCAATTGGGCAACATTTGGTTTAAAGTTATTTAAGTTAATTTATATGTCTTTGTTAAGAATTTTATGAAACACATTTTCTTGTTATTTGTTCTAGAAAATGATTTTTTTTTTGGTCTAATACTATAATATATTTCATTTACTATCATATATGTTGATATTTTAGTATTATAATATATTTCATTTGTTATTATTGTATATTCAAATATATATTTTGATTTTATATCTTAAGTGCGCTTTTTATGAAAAAGCCCGCGCTTCGCTTTGTGCTTAAACCCCACGAGGGCCTGTTGCTTTTTTGTGATTTTCGCTTTTAACTACTATGGTTAATCTTACAAGTCTAAGAAACCCCCTATGTGAAAAGTCCAAAATGTCGCACCAAAATTACTCTCTCATCCCAGATTCCAAATAACCCAAAGCCCCTTCAGATCTACTCCTAAAATTGTAATCTTATACTACAACAGTAAGGTAAGTCTCTAAGCATACGGGTTTATTCGTCTTTTAAATTTGTCATCCTTAACCAGGGTTACTCCAGGATCAATAAATAGCAGAAAGCACAAAAGATAGAACAAATAGGAGTTGCAAAAAAGGAAAATAGTCAAGTGTTGCTAAATTATAAAGAAGAAGATGCTATGAAGTAGTAAGGAATTGCAAGTTGATTTTGTATTGGTCAGCTACAAATTGGGCATAAGACCACCCATTCTCATTCAATCAGTACATCTAACAACCACCTCGTTCCCTGCTTCTGATTCATTTCTTCTCTGACCACCATCACCATCTTACAACTCCCATTGCACCTAAAACAGGGCAAGAACCTCACACCCCCACAACCTTCACAAACCCCAACACCTTTCCTTTTGGGCAAACCCTGCAGGATCCCCCCTAAACAACTGTCTTCAACTATCCTCAAAATCTCTTCAGCCCCACCCACATATCTCCCTTCACAAAGACCCTGGGGGAATCAAGGCACTGTTCTCCCTCCCCTTCATCAACTCCCTCAATTCTTCCCTAAACGCTCAATCCATCGACACATCTCTCTCACAGATCAACACCCACAGCCCTTCAGTTGCAGCTCTCACTGCATTGCAATCTTCAAACGTCTTCCTTACTCCTCGCAGTGTCGTCATATAAATGACCACTCTGTTCCCCCCGTTTGGCAGCTAAATTCTTTCAAATTTTTCTAGTATTGATAAAACGGTGGTGTTAATGGGTTTCAGAGTGGCCGATCAAGGTGGTAGATTAGGTTTTACATTCTCTTTGTTAGATTTTGGGGTTGGTGGTAGTGACTATGCATAGGAGCAAAAGATTCACAAAAGTTAATTTACTTCTGATTTGAGGAAGCCATGTTCTACAGGATTAAGAAAGCATAAGCGCAAGTTTAGAAACGAAGCCCTTACATCAACAAGAATGATTGGGTAGTCAAGTAAAGCATAAAAGGTCAAGATAGGGAAAATATAACAGTCATGCCGAACATAACGCATACAATAAGAAAGCAAAGCAAGACTTAAGTTTACCAGATGTAAGTGAACTTCACGGCTTTTCTTGTCTTCCACTTTCTGAATTATTAGCTTTCTCTTCCCCATTGCTCACACAAATCACAAAGGCAGCAGAGAGAGAGAGAACAGAAAGAGAGTGGGTATGCGTAGGAATGATAATTTTTAGGCGGAGGAGAGATGGGTCTATAGACAGAGAACAGGGAGAGAGAGAGAGAGAGAGAGAGAGAGAGAGAGAGAGAGAGACCTCGGAATGTGAATTTCTGGGCAGCAGAGAGATGGATGTAGCGATAGAGAAGAAACCTTCGAATGTGTGAATTTCTGGGCAGCAGAAAGATGGATATAGCGAGAGAGAAGAAACCTTCGAATGTGAATTTCTGGGCAGCAGAGAGATGGATCGAGAGAGAGGGGAGAGATCTTGGAACGTGAATGTGTGGGCTGAGAGGTGTTTTTTGTATGGACAGATTTTGGAAACAAACGGAGCACAACGGCTATATTTTGGAGAAAAGATAACGGTCACATTTTGGAATGATTATAATTAAAAAAAAAAATTGTTTTTTAAAATAATTAATAACATTAAAAAAAAATTATATGATATATATTTTTTTAAAATATATTTTTTAAGAAGTAAAATTACACGGGCTGACCTGAATGATTGAAGGGAGCCTCTCTCTCTCTCTCTCTCTGAAGGTTGCAAAGAATCGAAGGTGAAGCACAACAATCGTGGAAGGGAAGAGAGAGAAATTCTTGATTACAGAAAAGGTGCATCAATATGGGAATGGGATCAACAATGGTTGTTTCGGGGGGTTTCGAGGAATTTGAGAGGATGGTTCAATCATGTGCTCAGGGAGCTTCTGCAAATTTTCCTTCTTTACCTTCTGTAAATTTTGCAATCCGCCGACAGGAGAAATACTTCGCCACCACTCCTACTCACAAACCCTCTGCCGTGAAGACATTGTATAATTTCACAGCTACACTAGGCATTTGTTTCTCTCTCTCTCTCTCTCTCTCTCTCTCTCTCTCTCTCAAAGAAATTGGGGAAGGGAGAGAAATTAGAGTTTAAATCTATGAAAATGATGAGATTAGGGTTTTAAAATGGGTGGGGGAGAGAGAGAGAGAGATGATTGAAATGGCTTCGTTGGTGTTTCAACGGCATCATCAGAACTCAGAATCCACCTCAGAGTTATGTCCGGAAATGACTTAAAAAATAATAAAAAGAAAATTTAAAACGACACAAGAAGGAAATAAATTCCATTTCTAACGTTCACATATCGGGTTTTAAAAACCCATCATATATAGTATATATCGAATTTTCAAAACTGAACATGCACTCTAATGACAATCACTGCAATCTATTGCTGCCTAAACCTGAGATAATCTGTTCAAAAATCTACTACAAACAATATCAATTCATCAATTCATCCATTCTTCCAACTCATCAACTCATTCAAGTTTCATCCAAACTCTAAACAATATGAATTCATTCATTCATCAACAAAATAATCCATTCAATAAAGAAATAAAATCATATACATTCATCCAACTTATAAATTTATCCAACTCTCATCCAATCTCCAAACAATATCAATTTATCAATTCATCAGCAAAACAATTCATTCAACAAACAAATAAAGTCATCCATTCTCCATTCAACAAACACGCGAACAAACCAACACAACAAATATTAAAAACAAACAAAATTCAAATATACTAATATATAGAGATCAACACCAACATATAATTTGATGCAGACTTTATTAATAATAAGAAAATTTACAAAGTATGGAATACATAAATTTCAACGCCGTCGTCTACGCCTAGTATATTGCCTAACTCCTAAATCGGATCTAGCATCTGTACTATTATCACGAGAAACTAAACTCAGATCATCTATCTGCGTGATCTGAGAGGGCTCTACATCCTTGTGGTGAGGCTTAGAAAAAACAGGTGGGGATACACAATACACGGAGGGTGTATCGTCTCTCTCAACCTGTGTGAATCCCTCATCTATATGAATACCGGTCCGAGCCCCCCTTTGTAGAGCACCGGGAGTGAAAACCTGAAGGATATCATCAAACACAGGTATGTAGAAAAACAAAGACTCATCGTATACGGTAGAAGGTTCTGTGATGTCTGGATGCGGAGACGGTGGTGGTGGAGACGGTGGTGGTGACGCATGAGCTGACGACAGTCGTGATCTCCTCGGACGTGTTCTCCCTTGTCGTCGTCCACTTGCTCGGTCCTCGTCACGTCCCTCGTTAGCATCTCTGGACGGTCTAGGTCTCAAAAGATAGGTCATATCCTCAATCATAACTGAGATGACTGAGTCAGCCAACGCATGCACGTCCGCACCCTCATCATCTCTAAACTGGTGCAATGTATCCCACTACAAACAAGATATGTATGTTAGTTAAAGTAGAAATATAAATCATTGATATAAATGAAAATTAAGAAATTATACACTTACCACGTAAGCTAAACAAATTTCTCGACAACCAATAAATCGACGGGAGATGCCCTTATACCAACTAAAATAAGCATGTGAAACGAAGGAACCATACGTCGTGTCTAGCACAACTAAGTGGTCGTGTCGCTCAGTCTAAATATCTACGTATCGTGCATGCTTCATCGACCAATTGATCTCAAGTCCACCCCTTGTAATAGTGTCGTGGAGTCGATCCTCAGTATCACAAGAAATAGGAATATGCTGGAACCCTCTATACTGACGGATCACTCTATCTGTAAAGTGTCACTCTACGATACTAAAACAGATCAACGATACGCGTGTATACCAAATATCCCTCCCCATATGACAGTAGTCGGGGAGTGTAGATAGTACCTCCTTAGTATAGGGTACCCATATGACGTGATCTATAGTCTGACTATCAAGTACCTCTCTATACACTGACACCATGTGTGTAGAGAGGCTAGTGATATCAAAAGCTGCCCTCCACCGCACAGCGAGTGGACCATCCGCCATCTGTACATCCCGTCTAACAGGAGTTAAGTAAGGAAGCCTCTCCCATGTCCAAATTTATAACAAAACTAAGGCTCCCCTATCTCACGAAACTCTACGTGCGTGGATATGCAAAGCTGTCTATATAAGCATGCCAGACACGCAAAACCCCAATTACGTGTACAAGAGGCACCTAAATCCTCTAACAACAGTAAGTACTATAAATGTACATAATATACTGTTTTATCACAAAACAACATACCCTCTATAAGCAATAAAATAAATCTCCGTGTCCACTGAATAATATGTACAACATCGTCACCAATGGGCAACTGAACAACAAAATCGGACAAGCAGGGCATACTCAAACTGTAACCCCTAAAAGCCGAGCATGGAGGCCTAACTCCCAATAATCTCTCGCAGACATCACCGCACGAATCACCCGCCATCCTACCTAATACTGGAAGCCCATCTATGCAAAAACCATAAAACACCTCTACGTCCTGTAGGGTGATAGTGAGCTCACCATGAGGTATGTGAAAGGTGTGTGTCTCTGGCCTCTACGCTCTACTAAAACAGTAATCAAGTGCCAATCTAACTTAATAAAACGTAATCTAGCTACTCCTAGGAAACCTGACTGCTCCAGAAAAGAAAGTACTCTCTCGTTGAGCTGACCACCTTGCCAACGCCGTAAAACAGCCTCACGTTAACGACAAGTGAGCCAGGCTGGTCATCTCCATCCCAGACCGTCAAAAAACGGTGATGTTGCTGCAACCGTAGAACACTCGGATTAGAAGGTTCAGGATCCATCTACAACAAAATAAAAGATTAATATTTAGTTCATTCAACACTAAATACATAAAAACTTAGAATAGAGCTTGTATTAAAAAGAAAACTATAAATACTTAAAACAATACAGAAGACAACATCAAATCTCCATTAACTTTGAAGAAATAGCTACATCAATATATAGTACAAGAATTGCATAAACATATCACCACTTAAAAGACAAATTCAAATACACCAATACATCATGCGTTTGGATTCGATTGGCTCGGACAATGCCTTCGATTGTGCCCCTGTCTACCACAAATTCCACATCTAATTTGCCTCGCGGATCTTCTTCTGTTGTGATCCTCTGCACTATAACTTCCACATGATGTCCACGAAGATAATTTCTGAAAATCCATCTCATTGTGATATCGAGATGATTTATGTCTTCATTTATCACGTCTAAGTGATGTATCGGGAATAATGGTTAAATATGAAGCCACGGGCCAGCTGGAATGGTCTCCAATCGGTGAGAAATGATGATCATACACTCTAAGTTGATGTTCTCATGTATATCATTTCCTGATGATCATATAAACATCAGTCATCATTATAGTAAGTGCAGCAATTACATGGAAGTAAGGAATTTTATAAATTTACCACGTTTCACATGTACAATACTCATTTCTCACATCTACTATCTGCTTATTACCTCCCTTGTGACCATGCCATGTTTGTCTATGGCCGGTCTCTATCTCAAAGATCCCATTCTCCCTACTAAAGAAGACAACCGCATAGAGGTTTACCGTGTTCATCCATCTCCCAAAAATGGCTGAGGCATACTTAGTGTATTGCTCCCCTCTACTTATTCCCGCCCTCACCTAGCTCAGTCGAGTTTCAAAATAGTTCACCGAATTATCAAAAGTCTTAAATACCAAGATAGCAACTGATAGATTCCTTGCACCATTTAACACGACATTATAGCTTTTACTTATATTTGTCGTCATATATCCAAAATGAAAGCCACCATCGTAAGAAATAGTCCATTGTTTAGGGGCAATATTTGTAAAATAATCGGGAGTATCGTTTTTTATCTCCTTCATCCTCACCGTATATAAATCAAATTTCTTAGGTTGTGACTATAATGTAGCAATGGTTGCAACTCTTTTACAGGCTTGACTTTTGTGATGCGTGTTAGAATTACTTACAACATGACATATGCAAAATCTCCACACGGCATTGGGAGGTGACCATCCGAACTCCGGACAAGCAACTGTTGCCCTTATCCCTTCATGTCAATCAGAAATTAAGCATATGAGACCCTCCATATCTCTAACAACATACTCTCACACACATCAAAAACCATGACCAGGAGCCAAGTGACTCTGTATCAATCAATCGAATGCCAACGAGACAACGTGATTTGCGCCATCCATATTAAAAACAATCAACAACTTGTGTTTGTATTTTTCATATAAGTGAGTCACATCTAAACTTATCAATGGCTTACAACTCCTAAATACCATGATAGTACGACTAAATGTCCAAAACAAAACTTCAAAAACTATTTCACCATTTGCATTTGGCGGACCCAACTTCCAACTCACTTGTGTTCTCGGATTCTTGTCCACTATGGCATTCAAAAGTCGAGGCAGTTGCTTGTAGGAGTCATCCCAATCCCCATATACCATCTCTATAGCTTTTTTCTTCGCTGCCCAAACTCATTTCCAGGAAACTGCATGTGAAGTTCTCTCAGTCATAACAGTTCGAAGAAAAGCAACTTTTACACTTGGATCTTCCCTCACATAGTTCAAAAAATGATGGGCCATCAAATTAGAATCTAACTACCTATGATCATGCGTCAACCCAGCATTCACATATGTATGCGGTCCCTCAACAATAGTAATCACAAAGTCATCAAGTTGTCTAGTCCTACAAGCATCCAACCTCCACCTACAACCTTCGTCCCTTTGACTACATATTGCTGTCCAAAGTATAGAGTTTGATCTCCCAACACGAAATTGATGGTGATGCTTGACATGATGCATTTTAACAGCATGAATAAGCTACTCCTTCGACTCAAACCTCATCCCCTTCTTCAATTCATTGCTGAAGCTCTAACTATCGTCTGACAATCTATAATCTTCCTTAAATGTCACATAGCTATCACCTCCGGGTGCCGTGATTATAAAGGGAATTGAGTCGTCTACTTGGCCATAGACAAATCTCTTACCACCACCTACTGGTATAGGGGTGGAAGATGATCCAATCGCTATCTTGTTAGCAGCACCACCCCAACCACTCGCACC
Organism: Dillenia turbinata; assembly: GCA_037126225.1. NCBI lineage: Eukaryota > Viridiplantae > Streptophyta > Magnoliopsida > Dilleniales > Dilleniaceae > Dillenia > Dillenia turbinata. The sequence goes on from JBAMMX010000024.1 coordinate 8,594,941, forward strand.
AACTTCTCCATCATCTTCTTCTTCATTATCCCCCTCTTCTTCTATATCTTCTTCCACCATTTCTTTCTCGTCCATATCATTATCCATATCCATATCTGCAAAAGTAAAATCTACTCGAGATTCGATACGAGGATATTCATCCGTATAATTATCATCTCGTTGCACGGATATTCCACCCTCGTATGATTTAATATATAACTCGTGAGTGGTAACTACTCCCATACCCACCACAAACTCCATCAAATTAAAAACATTGTCATCGTCACTAATTGGCACCAATTGAAATCGTGTATTTCCACCTTGCATGTATGACATGGGAGAACGATGAAAATCTCTACATGTTGTGTCATTGAATGATCCGAAATCCTTTACATATCTTTATCACCAACTCATTATAACATACATCCCTTCTCACCCGAATCAACTTTGAAGGGTCCCCATTATAACCAACTCTATCCTTACCCTTTACAATTTCACCATTACAATAGCATAACAATCTTACCATTTTTGCCATTTTTTCTGAACATCAAATATCAACTTATCATAATCTAATACAAATAAATCAATTTTTACAATTTAAATGATTAACAACAATTTATAATTACACCCCAATTTCAACAAATTCTAATTCAACAAACCCTAATTCAAATATCCTAAACCCTAAATTTATATTAAAATTCAACAAACTTTAATTCAAATATCCTAAACTCTAAATTTATACTAAAATTCAACAAACCCTAATTTCTCAAAATCCCCAAAATCCTAAAATTGATAATCAATTTTTTCAAAAAATATAACTTGTCATAATCTAATAGAAATAAATCAATTTCTGTAATTTAAATGATTAACAACAATTTATAATTATACCCCAATTTCAACAAACCCTAATTCAACAAACCCTAATTCAAATAAACTAAAACCCTAAAATTCATAATCAAATCTTTCAATAAATAAACTTTTCATAATCTAATAGAAATAAATCAATTTCTATAATTTACATAATTTACAACAATTTATAATTACACCCCAATTTCAACGAATCATAATTCAACAAACTCTAATTCAAATAAACTAAAACCCTAAAATTCATAATCAAATTTTTCAATATGATAGTTATTCAAAAAGGGCATGTTTTACATGGATGGATAGAAAGTTTTTCAAGGAAAGGAAGCGACTTTTTCAAGGATTGGATGAAATCCTTTCAATAAAAAGTCAAGGGACTGATTTGTTTTTGTGAATATGGTGGAAAAATGGATGGAATACTTCGAGAGATTGTAATGATCTCTTGATGAGAAGGGCTAGAATGGAAGCCCTCTCAATGAAAGCACCAAAAAAGATACAATCCTTGATGCTCTGTTAATGAAAGCACCAAAAATGATACATCGCCTTGATGCTTGGCCTGTACCACTTGGGTTTTCTCTTAATGTAAGGGCTTTTGGGGAGGTTGAGTGAAAGGGTTGGAGTTCTTCCTTGTGCACGGTACCAAGATACCCTATGCATAAGGGTTAGCTCTCAAGAGAAAAGGGATGGAAAAGGAAAGAAAATGGAGAAGGATGAAAGAGGATTTGAACTTGCCTTTATGGGATCTTCAAGAACAAGAGGCTATATCACGGAAAAGTGATATAACTTAAGGGGTTTTTGGCACCCTTAAGCCCTATAACTGAATCTCACAAAGGAGAAATAGAACTTCTATATTTTATAGATAAAAATTGCTTGTTTACAAAGGTAGAGAGAAGCCCTATTTATAGATGAAGGCTGGGAGGCTAAAGACCTCTATACATGTATCCTTTAATGCTAAATGACTCCTAAAAAGCATTAACTATTAATAACTACTAGGTAGTTATTTTCCCTTTATTACAACTTTTCAAATACCTACGAAAATACAAGGAATTAATTCATTTTGACAGTTATTGCACGAGATTGCATGTGACCTTTCAAGTGCTGGCGCACTAGCATGGCATGCTGGCATTGTGTCGCTAGGTGTTGGCTCAGCTATGGCACTGGGGCATGGCATGCTGGCTCAAGTGCTGGCATGGGCTACTCTATGTTATGGCACTAGGCTGCATGGGCGCTAACGTGCATCCATCGAGCCATGGCTCTATCTCCTCAAGCAATGGTGCTCCTTCCTCGAGCATTGCTGCTCCTACTCGTGTCTCTTCGCTTGTGGGCTCTTTGGTGCAAGCTCCTTGGCCTTATGCTCCTGCCTATCATGCACTATGGCATGGCAATGCACTGCATTGTCTCCTTTATGCTATGGCTCATGCTGGTGCATTATTGCTCACACCTCTTCGTGCAATGGTGCCTCTTGGCATGAGCTGCTTGACATCTCTTCGTGCAGTGGCATTACTCCACATATCCTTCGCACATACTATGTGCAAGCTTCTCGTGATATAGTGCATGCGCATGTGTGGGCTGCTCATGTGATGGTGTCTCCTTGCATGGTGTCCTTTCAAGTGATGGCCTGTTCACGTGCACCTTTGCTCGATGATTGCTCGATGTGGCATGAAAGGTTGCAACCTTTGGATGAAGGGTCATGTCCTTTGGTGCGCGGTTACTTGGGCTGCGTGTGCTAGTGCTCATGTACTGCTTGTCTTTGCTCGAGCACACTAATGCACTCTCATGCCATGCCTTAGGTGATTGCTTTTCCACATGTAAGGATGGTGTCTCTTCATTGGTGCCCTTTGGCACATGATAAGGTTGAACACTTGTGTTCGTGCGAACCTTCTTAATTTCCTTATGTGCATGCCCCGTGGCCATTCGCCGTGCATGGCCTTGCACATTGCATATTGTCTTACGAAGGGTCGCAGCTGCCACCCAGTGACACAGTCCAGCTTGTCATGCCAATGAGCCAGCACTTGAAAGTTCCCATGCAACCCTGTGCAATAGCTATCCAAATGAATAAATTCCTTGTATTTTTCGAAGGTCACAATAGTTGTAATAAAGGCAAAATAACTGTCTAGTAGTTATTTAGTATTTTTAGCATGAAAAGTCATATTTAATGAGGCCCTTTCCCTCCCAAACCCTTAATTGTAAATAGGGCGGTCCTCTTCATTTATAGAAAAGCATTTTCTATCTATAAAATTAAAAAATTCAGTCCCTCATTCGTGAGTGTCTATCTAAGGGTTTAAGGATGCCAAAGACCTCTTAGGTTATATCACCGTCGCGTGATATAGGCTCTTGATTTTGACAAACATATCAAAGGTAAGTTCAAATCCTTCAATCTTTCTCGATCTCGTTTCTATTCCACCCACTTATCAACCCACCACCACAAACTCCCAAAGCCTTTCAACCCATCCTACTTCCATTTCCCGCGGACTTAACCTCCATTGAAAGATATCATTGCCCCAAAACAAGTTGCAGTCCCAAGGAACTCGCTCCCTCTCTCCACAGCAATCCAAGTTTCCATCTTTTCTCGGTGCTTCAAGCATATCCAGTGCAAGAGAGTCCAAGGAACGCAGCAAGTTTTCATGATCTCATTGAGAGAGCATCAAGGGCGACAGCACGAGGGGGAGGCCTCCACGAGCCACGGTGAGTGGTCATATTGTTGGCATATTTTGTTTGAGATTGGCTTAAAAAAAAGGGAAACAAAAAATGCTCGGACGTTATAACAAAATTATTTGGATTCCTTGATTTCTTAGCCCAATTGTAAGGCTGAAGCCTAATCAAAGGTATGGCAAAAGGCCCATTTCATCAAAAATTAAAGCCCATGAAATTTTGTGTCTAGTGGTCTAAGGAATTGCAAGGCCATTTGGCCATATTTTTTAAAGAAAAACTATTAAAATTGACAAATACTATGATTATAGAATAACTAATAATACCAACGATTATTCAATTCACTAGTTGGATATCGATATTTTTAAATAAGGTTTTAAATTTAAATTTCGTGTATAAAAAAAATATATATTAAAAGAGTTTATCCCTCGGTTTCTTTCAAATAATAATAATAATAATAATAATAATAATAATAATAATAATAATATTTTCTTTCAAGTTTTATAATAAATTATTGTCACATTAATTTATTTAAACATCGTATGAAAAAAAATATATATGTTGATGTAACCGATCCGGAAATAAGTTATTATAAACTTTAAAATAAAGATTAATATTATTTTTAAATTACAAATTAGGATTTGGGTCCTGTAATAAATTTAAAAATAAATAAATAAATAAATAAATAAGGGAAAAAGCATGATTGTTACGGAAGATGAAGCAATGCGCTGGAATCAACTTTTAGTTGCACGCTTTGGCCCAAATTTAGATTCACGAAAGATTCTCAAAAATGGAATTCAAGGGACAAAGGATCATGCGTAGTGGACCCGCTTTTCTCGGTAGGTTGTTTGGTTTGTTTGTTTGTGCATGTGTGTGCGCCTTTTTTTTTTTTTTTTTTTTTAATTTAGTTTTACTGCAGTTTTTGCTTTTTGGAAGGTTGTACAACAACAGTGTTTAGTTATAAAATATAAGGGTCTTTTTCAAAAAATATTTTTTTAAAAATTAAAATTATATTCAGATATTTTAATTTTTTATTTTTAGAAATTAAAAATTAAAAAATATGATTTTTCAATTTACGAAAAAAAATAGAAAATAACATTAGAGCTATTTTCTATTATTTTTCGTTATAAATAAACTTGTATTTTTAAAAATTTTCCAAATTGATAGAGAAAATTAGAAATAAAAAAATACGTATCTTTTGAATATATTTTCTAAATACTCTTTTTATAGTGATAAAAAATATAAAAAATTAGAGATAAAAAATTAAAAAATGTTTTCTATAACTAAACACACTCGTAAAAACCAAAAGAAATACAAAATAATAAAAAATAATAATACTTTGTATCAAATAAAGAAAATGAAAACATAAAAAATTAACAAATATAAAAAATAATCATATTTCATGAAAAAAATTAAAATAATGAAATATATAATTATTAATCATAAAAAATAAATAAAATAAAAATTATAATTAATTAAATAAATAATTCATTAAACATGAAAAATATATAAATATAAAAATATAAATAGTTTTGTGTAAATATTAATTAATTTAGCGTGTTGAGATATTTTAAAAATGAGAAATATTTCGGAACTACGAAAATGTTAGTGTTGAGAAATTTTTTGCATTTGAGATATATATTACTTTTTTACACACAACCACCGCAAACCTGACTAATTCAATTTAAGTAATTGTGGGTTTCAATTTAAGAACTAATTCTCCTATACTTGTTTTTTTATTTTATTTTTAAAACTCAATTCCAAGATTTTGATTAAAAATCTTTAGTATTTTGCTACTAAATTCACAGTTTATTGATTAAGAGATGTATCATAATAAGCAAAATTGGTACTTCAATGACAATAAATTTTCTTAAAATTCATTTAAATTTAGATAAAAAGAACTTAATTAAAAATGTTAGAATCAAATGAATTACAATTATACAAAATTGTTAATTCTTATTAAATATCTGGGATATATTATTGTACAAAATTTTCAGATACATATAATCCACACCGGTTTATAATGTTTCATAATGCACAAAATTCTATCCCATGCCATTTTTAATAGTTGAATTGAATTTTTAAACATACATACACACATATGCATATACATATTTGACTTAACAAAAAGTTAATGGATTTAATATAACACAACATAGATAATTTTAATTTTTATATACTTATTAAATAAATAAGAATTATTAATAAAATTCAAATCTATTTAAAAGTATCTACTAAATATATTAATCGTTTGGGGGTATGCATTTTGTGTATTTGGAGATATAATTTTTTATTACCATTTAAAGATCGTATTCGAGTTTTCATTGCCAAAAGGAAAAAATAGCTTATTTATTTATTTTTGGTAGACAACGCGTTTAGCTGACACTTACATCTCTCGCTCTCTCTCTCTCTCTCTCTCTTTTCTTTTTGATGCATCTCTTTTTTTTTTTTTTCCATCAAGGTTTGGATTCAAAATCTTCTTTATAAGGAAAAGGAGAAGCTATTACTCTTTGGCGGTACATCTCTCTCTCACACATTCGTGCTTAGGACAAAAAAGAAACAGAGGTACAGAGTGGGGACCCAGCAAAGAGGTAATTTGGACCATCTCAGTCCAATGCTGTCCTTCTGGCTTTAACAAGCACTCCACCTCTGCTCCCCCCCCCAATCCCTCTTTCATTTTTCAATCCACTTTCCCTTCTCTCTCTCTCTACTTTTTTATTTTTGAAATTTTATTTCCCTCTTCTGTATATCTCCACCGCACCAAAGCCTCTTAATGCTTTTCTTTTCTTTTTCGGTTTTTACAAAAGCTTTCTTCTTGATATTTGAAGCTCTCTGAACTTGGGAAAAAAAAAAACAAAGTTGTCTTTATTTCACTTTTTTGACATAGAAAAACTCCTCAACCCCCAAAAGTTATCTCCAGAAGAAGAAGAAGTAATGGCGGAATTTGACTATGAAGAGCTTCGAGAAGCAACGGAAAACTTCTCTCCAATTAGACTTGTAGGCAAAGGAAGCCATGGCTCCATCTACAAAGCTATCCTCAGAGATGGCAACGTTGTAGCCATCAAAAGGGCATCTCCCGACAACTCCAAAAATCTCAAAAATGAAAGCTTTCATACTGTCTTCTCTACCTTGTATGCCTTCTTTGATACAAGTTGTCCGTACAAGTCATGACTTTTCCATGAAAAAGCTTCTTGTGAAGGAGTTTATGCCAAATGGCTCTCTTGGAGACCTACTTCATATCTCTTTGAATCCACCAACATGGCCAAAACGGATCGAAATAATCTTGCAAATAGCTAAGGGAATCCATTTTCTTCATCAAGCAAAGCCCAAGATTATTTGTAGAGATATAAAGTCAGTTAATGTATTGTTTGATTCGTGTTGGAACGCAAAATTGGCTGATTTTAGTCTAGCCATCATGCAAAATGAACAGATGACTGTGACCAAGTTAAGACTCAACCCGCCAGAACAATAGGTTATCTAGACCCTAGTTATACATCTCCATGCAAATTAAGTACAAAAAATGATGTTTACAGTTTTGGAGTTCTACTTTTAGAGATCATTAGTTGCCGAAGAGCTATTGATGTGTCACAGACCTCGGCTTCCATCGTTGAATGGGCAATGCCGTTGATTCAACTGGATTGGATGGTTCAGATTTTCGACTCGAGAATTCCCGATCCGAGATGCATGGCGGACACACTACGTTGCATGCTGCATATGGCGGTTTGCTGCATGTTGTCTGATGAGAAATCTCATCCATCCATTGGAGTGATCATCGTGGAAATAGAGAGTTGTTTGATCCAACAGGTGAGATTGCCTATGTGGACAAGCATAGGAAGAAGTTTAATTCTTCTAAGGAAGAGAAAAATGATTAGGAGGCAACATGGTACCACGGTGATGTGATGCACAACATGGGGATCTTAGTGTGGATCTTTTGACACCAAAAAAAGTATTGTTAAGGGGAAATTTTAGCGGACGTTTCCCTAAGTTGAATAAAAATAGATTGTGTACTGTATAGGCTTGGCAATCGAGCTTTGTAAGCCGGGCCTTGCAAAGCTTGAGCTCGGTCCGTTCAACTCAAGAAATTTCAAAAAACCCAGGCTCGAGCTCGGGCTAAAAAAATAAAAGGGCCTCGGGACCATTTCGGGCCAAGCCCGAGTCTGAACAAGAGAGAGAGAGAGAGAAAGAGAGAGAAAGAAAGGCAAAGAGACGAATCGTACCTTCTGCCACTGAATCGCCTATGTTGGACCTTCGATTTCTCTTCACCGTGCAAGATTGAACTCTGGTGCAAGGATTTGTTGTTATCTTCATTTGCTCATCACTGTTCGCCTTCTCCATGGCCGTTTAACCCTTCGATTGCCTTCGATTTAGTTTTCGGCTTGCAAGCAGTCCACCGTCCGATCACCTTTGCACAATCGTATGCCATCATCGACTGCATCGAAACCATCCTCACGAGAATTAACTTTTTGGGCTCGAAATTATGGATGAAGGAGAGAGAGAGAGAGAGAGAGAGAGAGAGAGAGAGAGAGAGATGGTAAAACCTTAACAGAACCCTAATCTCATTGGGATTGTTAGGGTTTTGGTAGGCTTCATTTCTGAGCTCAAAATGGCAACGATGGTGGAGATGCACAATCCCAAAGACACTATCTCGAAATTGTTAGGGTTTTGTTAGGCTTCATTATCGATTGCGAAAACCAACGAACCCAAACAAAACCCTGCTTTCATATTCTCCATCTTCGACCAAAAAGAACGATGGTGCTTAGAAAATTTTGGGAAAAGGCATGTGTTTCGTCTTGCGCGGTAAAGGAGAGTCAAGACGGGAATTAAAAGTAAATGGGGATTTTAAACGGGCCGAGCTCATCGGCGTCCAAGCTCGGCCCGTAATTAAAACGAGCTTCAAAAATGGGCCCGAGCACGGCCCGGCCCTAGAATGAATTGAGCTCGGCCCTTCAAAACGGGCCAAGCTCAAGCCAGCCCGGCCCAATTGCCAGTTCTAGTACTATATATATATAATTACAAATTCTATTAGGGTTATTTGTCTGAATATTAAATTTAGGGATCAAAATTATAAAAAATATTGATATTTTTATTCAATCGAGGGAATGATGAAATCAAATTTTCACTACCAGAAAATATGGCATCAGCGACGGAAATTAACGACAGATAATTATCTGTCACTAATTAGTAACATAATTACGACGGAATAGCGACGGAATGATTAGCGACGGAATGATCTGTTGGAAAAAATTCCGTCGTTAAAATTAGCTACAGAATTATTTTTGTCGATAATCTGACGTTAATACTTGAAAAAAAACTTCGAACAAATTAGTCATAGAATTAACGACGGAAAAATCCGTCGCTAAAATTTTCGTTGCTTAAACTTGAGAAAAAAAATTGTACAAATTAGCAACGGAAATATCCGTCGCTAAAATTTCGGTCACTAAAATTAGTGATGAAAATTTCCGTCACTAAAAATTATGTCACTAAAATTAGCAATAGAATTATTTCTATCGATAATCTGTCTCTTAAATAAAAAAAAAATTATATTTTTATTAAATATAATTTTGTGTTTTTATTAAATGTAATTTTGTAGTTTGTATTTTGTATTTTTATTAAATTATGGCATTGTTTATTTATTAAATATAATTTTATATTTTTATTAAATATAATTTTGTATTTATATTAAATATAATTTTTTGTTTTTATTAAATATGATTTTGTGTTTTTATTAAATATAATTTTGTATTTTGTATTTTTATTAAATTAGGGTACTTTTTTATTAAATATAATTTTGTATTTTTATTAAATATAATTTTGTATTTTTATTAAATGTAATTTTGTATTTTGTATTTTTATAAAATTAAGGTCTTTTTTTATTAAATATAAATTTATATTTTGTATTTTTATTAAATTAGGGTATTTTTTTATTAAATATAATTTTTTATTATTATTAGATATAATTTTGTATTTTTTATTAAATTAGGGTATTGTTTTTTTATTTAATATAATTTTTTATTTTTATTAAATACAATTTTATGTTTTTATTAAATATAATTTTGTATTTTTATTTAATATGATTTTGTATTTTTATTAAATTAGGGTATTGCATTTTTATTAAATATAATTTTGTATTTTTATTAAATAAAATTGTGTTTTTATTAAATAACATTTTATGTTTTTATTAAATATAATTTTTTATTTTGTATTTTTATTAAATTAGAGTATTGTTTTTTTTGTTAAATATAATTTTGTATTTCTATTAAATATAATTTTTTATTTTTATTAAATATAATTTTGTGTTTTTATTAAATATAATTTTGTATTTTTATTTAATATGATTTTACATTTTTATTAAATTAGGGTATTGTATTTTTATTAAATATAATTTTGTATTTTGTATTTTTGTTAAATTATAGTATTTTTTTTATTAAATATAATTTTTTGTTTTTATTTAATATAATTTTGTATTTTTACTAAATAGAATTTTATATTTTTAATACATTTGGGTATTGTATTTTAAATGATTAGAATGAAATAAAAAGTAATGAAGTAAAAAAAAATAGCACATAAGTCATTGTGGTATGGTAGTTAAGATAACACAAAACATGTTTAAGAACCCAGGTTCGATCCTGAGTGAGAGGGCGACATTCAGTGACGGAAATAATTCTGTCGCAAAAAAAATCCGTCAGTAATTTGGAATATTTTGAAAAAATGTAAAATTATATTAGTGACGGATTAGCAATGGAAAATATCCGTCGTTGATATATTTTCGCACTTTTCAAATTACCGCGGAATGGCGACACATTTTTTTAGCGATGCTAATCCGTCGTTAAATTTTCCGACAGAAATATTTCCATTGCTAAATTTAGTGAAATAACTTTCAGCGATGGAATTTCCGTCACTAATTTTTCATCGTTAAAAGCTTTAGTGACGGAATATTTACTATCAATAACGGAAATATCCGTCATTGATACCCTTCTTTTAGTAGTGTTTAGAAGATTGACTTTAAAATATATATTTTTTAAAATTTTAAAAAATAAAAAATGAGTTTGTGGTAGATTTGTAGGGACTCGACTTCAAAATCGTAGGTAATGAGGAAAGATAGAAGTGCTCGCTCGCATCAAAGTCTCTCTCTCTCTCTCTCCCCCTCCTGTGGTAATTAATAATGAAAGACTGTGAGGAGAGAAAGAGACCTTGATGAGAGAGAGAACATCTCTATCATCATTAATTACGATTTTGATTTTGAAGTCGATTACTCAAAAATTGATTTCAAACCAAATTCATTTTTTTTTATTTTTTAGAATTAAAAATGAATCATTTTAAAATTAATTTCTGAATAATCAATTATAAAATTGATTTCTTACAAATTGATTTCACCAATTTTAAGATTCGAATAAAAAAATTAATATTTGTATAATTTTAATCTCTAAATTTAATATTTAAAAAATAATCCAATTTTATTATATTCAAGACCAAGATTCACAACAGAAAATAATTGGGTGGTGGAATAAAATAGGTAGTACAACTACCATTATTTTACTACAAAAATTAAGGATTTTAAAGTTTTTTGTAATTAATAAAAATTGATAAAATTATAATTTTTTTTAGTTTTTCATAATTTCTTGTTTAAAAAAAAACTAAATATATCCTTATTACACATCTAATTTTGAACTTTATCTACTTAAAAGAGGGGTGGCCAAAATGCAAATTGCAATTACTCGAGGCAGGTGTGGAAGTCCAACTCTTGTCTTTTGCTTGACAGATGTTTTTTGATTGGGGGATAATCGTTTTAATGGATAAAAATATTAATTTTTTAATTAATTTTAGATTTGAAATTTTAGAAACAAAAATATTATAGAGGGTTCACTATAAGAAAAAATCCCTTCAGTGACAGAAATTACCGATGAAAAAAAATCCGTCGTTATTAATGATGGAAATTCAGTGACAGATTTAGCGATAGAAAATTTTCGTCGCTAATTATCCCTAGCTAAAATTAGCGATGGAAATTTTCCGTCACTAAAACTTTTTTGCACAGATTAGTGACGGATTTCGCGACGGAAAAATCTGCCGCTAATTTTTTCGTTGCTAACACTACAAAAAAATCATCAATTTGTGATAAAATTTGTGACAAATTTGTAAGAAAAATTCGTCCCAAAACAATTTTGTGATGAATTTTGCAACAAATTTTTTTTCATCCCTAATAAGTCGTCGTAAAATTTTGGGACAAAAAATTAATTTTTTGTCACAAAAATTTCCATTAAATAGTTTTTTGTCACAAAATTCATCGCAAATTAGCGACAAACTTAGCAACGAAAAAATATTTTGTTGGAAATTTACGACAAAAACAATTTTCGTTGCAAATCTGCAACAAAAATTAAATTCGTCGCAGATGTGCGACGAAAATTAAATTCGTCGCAGATTTTGCGACAAAATTGGAATCGTCGCAAATTTGCGACGAAAATTGAATTTGTGACAGATTTGCGACGAATTTAAATTTCGTTGCAAATTTATGATGAAAACTATATTCGTCACAGATTTGCGACAAAAACTAGATTCGTCGGAAATTTGCGACGAAAATTAAATTCGTTGCAAATGTTTGACGAAAACTATATTCGTCGCAAATTTGCGACGAAAAATTCATTCGTTACAAATTTGCGACGAAATTTAAAGTCATCGCAAATTTACAACGAAAATTAAATTCGTCGCAAATCTGAGACGAAAATTGTATTTGTCGCGGATTTCCAATGAGTACAAATTCATCGTAAAATTTGTCGCAAATTTCCGACGAATCCAATTTTTCGTTGGAAAATTCGTCGCAAAACTACATTTACAGGTCCTTTTTAGCAACAAAATTTGCGACGACCATTGTTTTTATGGACAAATTTTACGACGAATATATATTTTTGCAACAATTATAAATTATATTGCCATATTTGGATCATTTTTCCCGATACAACCTGTTTTTATACCTGCTCATCCAGCCTAATCAACAACTAATCATTCAAATCGTTTTTAATATCAAATTTCAACCATCTATACTCATAAATATAACTAACTATTCAATAAGATCAATAAGTTAAAAATTCAACAAGAAATCATAATAGTAATATCAAAGATAATAGCAACATCAAGTCTAAATATTAAGATATCAATATCATACATAACCATGAAAATAAATATAACGAGTATCAAAATGTAAGTCAAATAACAGTACACAATCTCAAGTATGACCTCCACCACCATCATCATCATCATCATCATCGAAGAAATCATCACCTTCATCACTATCGCGAGCATTATCAGGAGGAGAAATAGAAGGGGGAATCTGACTTGGAGCGTAGGCTAACTAAAAATGCTACATGATTAACATTTGCTACGTGCGGAACTCGTTCATTTCTTGTGTGTGCTTTGCTTGAAGTTCATTGAATTCCCGATCTCTTTGCAGCACGTCCTTCAAATGGCTCACCTCTTGATTCAATTGATTTATTTCTGCCCTGACTGCTGGCGGGGTGGAAGAAGATGAACCAGCGAATTTATAAGTTCTGCTCAAAGAACCTAGCCCAACTACTCTACCCCCTTTTGCTCCATCAGTCACCTCGAGCCATGTATTCATGTTATCAACAGATGGCTCAGATTCGCCAGCATCATCATTAGCACTCGAACTTCTGCATGACAACTCATCATATCTCTCATGTATTGTCATAAGAAAAATTAAAATAAATTTCCAATAACAATATAATATAATCATATATAATCTTAATTAGACATATATATATATATATATATATATATGAAGAAAAATAAAAAAAAATTAGTAACATAAATCATGAGACTATATAGGATATAAATTATGAACATTCATATTAACATTGAATAAGTTAAAAGTTATAGGAAAAAAAAAAGAATCTCTATCAAGTAATTCATTAAAAATCAATGAATCAACTTAGCAATAAAAATAAATTTGGGAGAGACTAACCTAATAAATTTATCTTCCTACATTGTTATAATATATTCAACATAATATGATCAAATCAATATTGAAAATTTTCATTAAATAATTGGAAATTTTGAAATTACAAACCTTAATTGTTTTAGCTCTCTCCCCGCTCCAAGTCTTGTCCTTCTTATGAAATGTGCGCGTGAAAGTTTCTATGAATGAAGGCTCGGTCCCCGTTTCCTTGGCCTAAAATAAAAAAACACTGTTAGAAATAATGAAATACTTTAAATTAGATTACAAAATTAGTATTTGTACAAAATTACCAATCTATTTCTATGTTCACCGATATTGATCGAGCCTCCCGCATACGTCGCAGACGATTCCCCTGAATTATAAGCTCGGTTTTTTTTATTCTACTCACTCCTTCTTTTGCTCTCCTCCGATTCCCAAAAATTCACAATCATGCCCCAATTTTGCTCGGTGATGCAATTTGGCTTTTTTTCGTGTCTCTTCGCATGATTTAAAATGTGTCGGATGTGATCACCACATTTTTTCTTGAAAATCCTTCTTACTTCCAACTCTTTAGTCTCGTCCCATGCGAATACTCGCTGCAATGAAAAAAAAAACAATTGATTATAAAACTATTAACTTAATTTTATATATAAACTGATTAGAATAATTTACCTTGAACTCACTCCACCATAACCCTTTTGTTTCTTCCGGAGTGCTTGTGTAAGTCATCGAAGCCCCTCCCCAATGGTTATTCACTATTCTATTAAGCTCGTGAATAACATGTACAGAATTTGTAAATCTATCATAAAGTTTCAAACAAACAATGTTAAATAAACAAGATAGTTAAAAGAATAATTTGTTTTATAAATAAAAGAAATAATACATCCGAAATTTTAAAATTTTATACTTACGAATCTCCATAAGGGGCTATCAACTCTCGATTGTCTTCCCTATCTGCATACGAGTGTTCCACCGAAGGGACTAGCGAAGGTATATTACTAGCCATTTGTTGTGAATGCGAAGGGCCTGTAACAGAAGGGGGAGGCGAAGGTACATTACCGACGAGGGAATGAGATTGCGAAGGTGCTGAAGTGGACTGCGATGGTGAAGAGTGTAATCTTCCATCAGAATTTCGTCTATGGCCACCACGTCGAAACTATCAACCATAATATATTATTAACAAAAATAAAAAATAAAAATTACATGTTCATCAGATGCATAATAAAAAACATGAATAAACTTACCATATTTAATTTGACAAATTAAATGCGACGAAAAAGACACTAATATGTCAACAAATCTTCTGTAATGACCTATAGAAAATAAAATAGTACATTAACAAATAAAATATATAAATTTAAGAATGAGACAGTAAATAGACAACAAATTGAGTAACGAAATTTACAAATTAAAACTAAACTAACTTACCCACTAAAAAAAAGATTATCATATATTAGGATAAATATCCGATTTTTATTATATTAAGAGAACAAAACTTACCCGTCATCAAAAATCAAAATCCTCATTGTCATTCTCATCCTCATCATATGTCTCAAAATTAGACTCTTTAACATCATTATCATCAACAACCTCATCCTCATTATCCTCATCATCTGTCTCAAAATTAGATTGTTCATCGTCTTCTTCATGAATTTCACTTGCATCCACATCTATCACTACTCCGCCGGGATCTCGTAACGTTGGAATATTATATTTCTCGGTTTAAAATGTATTGACAACTTCCTCTTGTTGATATGCTATATCTTCCCAATGTTCCTCAATTTTTTTCTGTACTTTCGTTTTACAAACAGCTTACCAATCAATTTTGTCACGTTTCAAACTAGGATATGAAGCATAAAATACTTGAATCGCTTGTTGTGCCAACACAAATGATTCATATCTTTTATACAATTTCTTATGATTTATTTCAACCAAATTAAACTATGGATGCACTTTCATCCCTTTGACAGGATCAAACCAACGACACATAAATAAAACAACCCGTAATTCTGGACCAGGGTACTCTACCTCTACGATTTCATCCAACAAACCATAAAAATCATTTTGACCTCCACCATCATTGGATGACTGAACACAAACCCCACTATTTATTGTCGTTTTCCCCATTCCATATTCTTCAGTATGAAAATTATACCCGTTTATGAAATATACTTGTCAAGTTCGTACTATTGATTTTGGACTCCATGACAGATGGATGAACAATTCTTGCTCAACTTGAGCTTGATTATCATGGACCTAAAGTCAAATAAATATGTTAATATATTTTAAAGTAAATATTTAAATAATTTATAGTCTACTTACATATTTTTTGAACCATGGTGTAAATTCTTCATCGCAGAAACGATCAAACTCATGTGTCGAAAGTTTAGATTATACGTTTTGGAAAATCCTACCATTAAAGAAAATAAATTTTAACACAAACAATTTATGACATAAGAAATACATAAAATAGAAAATATATACTAACTCGAAATATGACGTCACTTCTGGATAATTCAGTGAAATATACTTGTGGGCTGTCTGCCATTCTTGATCAGTTAAGTATCTACACTTACATGGTCCACTTGGTCGACTAAGGTAGTTAAAAATTGAGAATGACTTTAAATTGGGATCAACAGGACCCTCACCATTTCTTTCCGCTCTCCGCCTCTTGCACTGAACGTAAAACTCAAAATAATATGAAGTAAACGTTGTTACTTCCTCCAAAATGTATGTATTGCCAATAGAAGTTTCAACACGTGCCTTATTTTTTACTTTCTTCTTCAAATGATATAGGAATCTAATTGTAATAAAACAAAATATATTAAAAAATTATATGTAATGAAATTAGTAATTTTATATGCGTTGATAACGAAGTATAAAAAATGAAAAACTCACCTTTCAAATGGATACATCCATCAAAATTGGATAGGACTTCCAACTTTCGCTTCATATGGCAAGTGAACCAAAAGATGTTCCATGGAATCAAAAAATGACGGTGGAAATATCATTTCTAAATTACACAAAATGATTGGAATCTCTCTCTAACATCTCCATGTGTGAATGCCTCAACACTGTCGAGCAAATATCATGAAAGAAAATGCTTAACTCTGTAATGGCACCCCAAACAAAATTTGGTAATAGTTCCTTAAAAGCAATAGGAATTAGTCTTTCTATAAATATATGACAATCATGACTTTTTAAACCAATCAACTTACATTTCTTCAAATCGACACATCTTCCAAGATTTGAGACATAACCATCAGGAAACCTCAATGATTTCAACCATTCACAAACAATCCGTCTCTGATCTTTATTCAATGTATAAACTGCCTTCGGTTTTGGTCCCCTACTACTTTCATCGACATCAAGAGTGGGTCATTTACAAATGAGTCGCATATCTTTTCTTGCATTCAAGTTGTCTTTCATTTTCTCAGTGATATCCATCACTGTATTTATCAAATTATCAAAAACATTCTTCTCGATATGCATTACATCGAGATTATGATGAACCAAATGACTCTTCCAATATGGCAAATCCCAAAATATACTCCGTTTAGTCCATTTATGTGAATGACCATAGCCATATGTTGTACCATGTGGCTCTTCAATAACAGATGGAAAGTTAAGGACTCTATGTCAAATTTGTTCACCAGTTAATCTCAATGGAAGAGGTGTTCATTCAATTCTATTCTTAGTGAATTCTTCTTTATTTCTTCTAAATTTATAAGTTAACGGTAAAAATTGTCTATGACAATCAAAATAACTCGCTTTCTTCCCATGTTTCAATCTGAATGACTTGGATCTCTCCATACATATTGGATATCCTAAAATCCCAGTGGTACTCCATCCCGATAACATACCATAAACCAAAAAGTCATTTATGGTCCAAAGAAAAACAGCTTTCATTACAAACATCTGATTAGTATGAACATCATATGTAGGAACACCTTCATCTCAGAGTTATTTCAACTCCGCAATCAATGTTTGCATGTAAACATCTATTAACTTCTTCGGATTTTGAGGGCCAGGCATGACCAATGTTAAAAACATATACGGTGTCTTCATACACATATCGGGTGAAAGATTATACGGAGTTAAGATAACTGGCCAACAAGAATAGGTTCTTCTTGATTTGCCAAATGGAGTAAACCCATCAGCACAGAGACCTAACCTAATATTTCGAGTCTCTCTGGCAAACTCAGGATATGTTCTATCAAAATATTTCCACGCCTTTGCATCTGAAGGATGACACATTAACCCCTCTTCTGTTTCATGATTTACATGCTAGGTCATGTGTTCAGCAGTAGTCTCATATGCATAAAGCCTTTGTAACCTAGGAGTTAAAGGCAAATAAAACATTTGTCTGTATGATTTACGTCGCTGATTACGACCCGACCTCCTAGTACTCTTATATCTACATTGATTACAGAATTTACAAAAATCTGCATCTTTATCATCTCCCAAATATAGCATACAATCATCTCTGCAAACATCAATTCTTTCCACCGGAAGACCTAATTCTTTCACCAACTTTTTCATACTATAGAAATCATTAGGCATAATGTGATTACGCGGCAATACTTCTCTAATAACTTGAACAAAATCATTAAAACAATTCTCAGACACAATATGCTCTACCTTGACATTCAACAGTCTTGCGGTTAGAGATAGCTTAGTGTAGCTGTCACAATCAGCCCACAAAGGTTCATTTGCAACTCTTAACACTTCTTAAAATTGAAGAGATGATTCATTATTCACATTTTCATCAACATCTGGTACTTTTACGTCCTCCAATGGTGATGCATAACTAGTATACTCATGTTCAAATGTTGGAGCAAAGCTAGAACTTGCAGCGCTTGGTTCCGGAACAAAATTCAGACCCGCTACATCAATTACCATCCTCTGATATGGATTCAATTGATCATAATAACTCTGATTTCCACTAACTGAGAATTGTCTGTTTCGTCAATACTCCTCATCAGAAATAAACGGTTCACCATGACATATCCAATTATAGTAATTCGGGATAAAACCAAATCTACAAAGATGTCCCTAACTTTATCACACTGAAAAAATTTACCATTATGACACCTTTTACGCGGACACCTTAGCTTATTCCCATCCATAAAATCAACATGACTACAAGCAAAATCTAAAAATTGTTCCAACCCAAAAATAAACTCATCAGTTAAACCCTGACGATCAGATAAGTTCTTTTTATACATCCAACTTCTTTCGTTCTGCATTTTTCCTGTCTCCAAATTTAAAATTTTTAAAATATTAATAAAAACTATTAAAAAAACTACTAAATCATCAATAATGATATCATCATTAATCCCAACTAAGTTGATATAACAAAAAATAATAACGTTGATATCATAAAAATTTAACATTAATCTCACAGTATAAATTAAATATTATAAAAGTAACATTAAATTTAACACAACTCAACATCATCAATGATAATAACCTTAATTTCACAAAAATTGAATATAATAATAAATAATATTATTAACTTAATTAATATCAAACAAATTAACTAAATTATTACAATAACATTAAATATTATCATATAATCAAATAAAGTATAAATTATTGAACATTTAACAATATTAATTATTTAACTAATCAAAATAAGATTTACTATAAATTGCTGATTATTGTTAATATAATGTTTCACCTAATCAATGATCAACACTTTCGATTCCAATTTTATGTAAAAAATTAAAATTAACAAATCCAATAATATCATTAAATCAACCACTAAATACAAAAAAAAAAACTAATATAGAAATAAAAACAACACAAACATAAAAATTTACATAATTGCATTTTCCAATCATTACAATACAAATTAAAACTTTTCTCACCACCAAACAATAATTCACCAATGGGCTCAGATATCAACAGCAACAACAGCTTCCAATCCAAATATTCGATAATCGCAAATCTTCACACATCAAAAAGAATTATAAATAATTAATATATTATTAAAACAATACTATAAAAATATTTTTTAAATAAAATTTATCAAAAACATTTTTTAAAAAAATTATGCATAAAAGGGGCTATAACAAGCCGGGCCGGGCCAAATGGGCCTACCCGGGTCTGGCCCCCTGGCTGCTAGCGGCCCCTACGTGAGGCTGGGTAGCGCAGGGGCCAGCGGCCCCAGTGCGAGGCTGGGAAAAGTATATAATTTTTTGTGTTTATTAAATATAATTTTTTGTTTTTATTAAATATAATTTTGTATTTTTATTAAATACTCCAATTGTTCATATGTGTCGTCAATAGGGGATGTAACTCCCCGGACGGGTAGACGTGGTCCAGCACTTATAAACTTCCTATCGTTCAGAGGGTCTCAGTCACCCAGCTCCAGTCATTCGTATGCATCGTCAATAGGGGATGCAACTCCTCGAACGGGTGGACGCGGCCCACCACTTATAAACTTCCTATCGTTCGGAGGGTCTCAGTTGCCTAGCTCCAGTCGTTCGTACGCGTCATCAATAAGGGATGTAACTCCCCGGACGGGTGGATGTGGCCCACCACTTATAAATTTCCTATCATTTAGAGGGCCTCAGTCGCCCAGTTCAAGTCGTTCGTACGCGTCGTCAATAGGGGATGTAACTCGCCGGACGGGTGGAATCGGCCCACCACTTAAAAACTTCCTATCGTTCGGAGGGCGTCAGTCGCCTAGCTCCAGTTGTTCATACGCATCATCAATAGGGAATGTAACTCTCCTATGGGTGGACACGGCCCACCACTTATAAACTTCCTATCGTTTGGAGTGCCTCAGTCGCCCAACTCCAATCGTTCGTACGCATCGTCAATAGCGGATGTAACTCCCCGGACGGGTGGACATGACCTACCACTTATAAATTTCCTAACATTCGGAGGGCCTTAGTCGCCTACCTCCAGTCATTCGTATGTGTCGTCAATAGGGGATGTAACTCTCTGGCTGGGTAGACACGGTGCACCACTTATAAACTTCCTATCATTCGGAGGGGCTCAGTCGCCCAGCTTTAGTTGTTCGTACGCGTTGTCAATAGGGGATATAATTCCCCGGATGGGTAGATGCAGCCCACCACTTATAAACTTCCTTTCGTTCGGAGGGCCTCAGTCGCCCAGCTCTAGTCGTTCATACTTTATCGAGACCACACAATGAGGATTACGACTAAAAATGACAAAAAGCAAGAGTTTCCCATTGACCAAACAAAAACCACTAGGCATAGAATTTTAAGAGAAGTTATACAGTAGGGCTCTGAGTATTTCCCCCCTTAACTGGGGGCAAAGCATTGCTTAAACCCATGCTGCGAATTATCTCTTCAGCACATTCTAATTTCTCGGTCATTTTGCGCTGAGAGTCTTTGAAGATGATTACATCCTTCACGCGAGACTCCTCAGGCTCAGCTATTCTACACTCCGCCATTCGAAGAGACTCCTCTCGGAGCTAAGCCAACTTCTCAATTGGGATAAGTAAACATGCTCCACCGAGGAAAAACGAACCAAATGAATAACCAATCACCCAACCAGCATACAACCAACCAGATGGAGTGATCCTCCAAATCTATGATGAACAATCTCTTAATGAGCCCTACATCCCTGCCAGCATCTTTCCTACATATAGTCCAAACCCCTAGAATTATTCATGGAGCGATAAAATTGAACACACGATCACACCCATCTTCTTCATGGCCAAAATGTCTCTTCCTGCTCCTCAAGAGATACTGATGACTTATGTTGACAAGCAGCCCAAGCGAAAAAGACCTATTATTAGTTTTACCGATGAGAACTTGATAGGGGTTGATCCCAATCGACATGACCCCCTCGTTGGTCAAAATCGGCCAGTACGAGGTCAAAAAGATCTTCGTTGATCAAGGGACAAGATGTAACCTCTTCTATTGGGATGCCTTTTAACGAATGGGTTTTGGTTAGACGCACCTTTAGCTCCATGTAGGACTGGTTAAAGGGCTCTTTAGTGAATGGATATACCTCAAAGGCATTATCTCACTCCTGGTCACTTTTGGCTCACCATCGAATCATGTGACAGCTACCACTATATTCAATGCAGTCAGACTTCCCTCGCTCAACAACGCAATCTTAGGCAGGCCAGGTATAAACGCTATGGAAGCCCTACCCAACACGAAACACATGAATATCAAAATTAGGACTCCATGTGGTATTAGAACCTTATCTTGTGACCCAGAGCCCCGACGCCTCCTTTTAAGTAAACGCTATGTCTTTGCCATCATTTTTGTAGTACCTCTCGGTGGGCGACTCTTTACATTTAATCTTAACCCCCGATTGGCTTGTTGTTGATTATCCTTCTAAATGATATATTTTGTTCCTTTTATGAGCTAATTAAGACAAATCAGACCACCAAATTAAACCTATCATTGGGATTTATCTTCTCGAATGGGCCAATGTTATCACGTCCCGACTAGCAGGTCGAGTAGACGAACAGACCGTCGCGACTCCTCGAGGCACGGGTATGCCTTATTCGCACATCGAGGTGATGCAAGGCTAATATTATGACCATACTCGATATCATTAAGTCAAAATCATAAAGCAAAAGATTTAAATAAGACAGTTTCAATAAAAAATTTTCTTTAAAAATATTTACTTGCAATTTACATATAATATTTATATGCATGGTCTAATCTAAACAATGATGGGTATGATTATATACCAGGTAGCGTCTCTTGGTAAGGCTCGTGGAACAATACCCTAGGATAAGCCAAGTATAGTATAAACTAAAAATGTAAATATGAGGGGTGAGTATAATCCACATACTTATTGAGTGAGGTGCAATCACTATATAATGATAATAAATGAATTTGTGATAGTGGCAAGTCAAAACATCATTTTCAAATTATATTTCATTCATTTGCAAACATATCTTATAATTCAAAATAATATACATCCTTATTATCAATCATGCATCATAGGGTGTCAAAAACATATTCTATCAATAGTTTGGCCTAATTAGGGTAAAATCCACTAAGGGGTCATCAAAATATCATAAGAATGAAACACATATATTTTTCCTTCTTTCCTTGGTGTTGACACGGTTTTCACGTGGTGCTCGTCTATTGGATCTGTTGGTCAGAGACAAGGGACTCAAACCCTTGCTCCCATGTTACCCCACCACGTTACCCCGTCGAGGAAACGCTCAATACCGTGATAGGGAGTGCGCTATAGCCACTATATACCATCCCATAATCATACACATGTGTCATACATCATCATTTATAAATATTTACTTGTAAAATATGGCACTATCAGGTCATCATAATATCAGGATGCAATTGTCACAAACATCATTTCAAGACATGCCACAAACATTAAAATATTTCTAAATCACATTTTAAAATTTATTTATAAAATTCATGATCAAAAATATTTTTCATTCAAAGTCAGAAATAGTCGTTCCATTCACCTCGACAAGGGAGGGTACGCCACTCCCCCTAATTATCTTCGTTTCTCGAACGACTCACCCCTCGTATGAAAACGTAACCTTACACCTAAGTTAAATAATATGTATCATTTATCAATTCAATTTCTTTGAAAATATTATATCGTTGGATTACAGGATACATATAGAAATATTCTCTTTCATAAGGTTAAATCTCAAATTCCATACTTAGAGAAAAATTACTACAAAACCTATAACGTGTAAGTTTAGTAAAATCATAATATCTTCTAAAATCTTGATCGGATTCAAATGATTCAAATTTTTTCTTAAATTTAAGATATATATCTCCAATTTTTATGTTTAGATCATTTTCAAATTCTGAACACACGAATTTATAAAATTTTATAACTTTTTCAGCCTAAGTTTCTAAAACTAACTCTGCACAATTTTGGGAGAATTTCCATATCTCCCAGTATACTTCACTGATTTAAATGATTCTTATCTAAAATTGAAGATAAGACATGGATCTAAAACTTTATAATTTTGACTATCCTCGGATTTTAAATGTATAATTTTATAAAATTTAATTTTCATCTCATTTTTAGTTTTAGAACTACTTCTGTATAGTTTTAGTAAAAATATCATAACTTTCTGCATACAACTCAGATTTAAGTGATATTATCTCAAATTAAAGATAAGACAGAGATGTAAAACTTTCATGTTTAAAGTTTCCTCAAATTCCATACATAAGATATCTTAAAATTTCACAAGATTTACTAGTTGTACACAGAATATGAAACAAAGTTGGTGAAACATGCTTCACATGATATACCATTTTAAAGTTTAGGAAGTCTAGTTTATAGAGAAATAAATTTCTTAAAATTTTGATTTCTGTAGGATGAGATATCGTAAGAATACTATACAAAACTAAATTTAGAAATCTATATCTAGCATGCTAGCATGGATACCATTGTAACTACTCATCAAGTAATCAAATCTTTGTACAAGTTAAGACATGTTATCTCCTTTGTAAGATCTCTTGTTAACAATAAACACCAGCACTCCCTTTGAATCCTTGAATTTTTTTATCATCTTAACAAAATCAAATCAAAATAAACATGAATTCCTATATAACATTTTTATACTTTCAACTTGAAATTCAAAAATTTTAAAAAAATGTTCTTACCTCTTTGGCTTCATGGTTGCACTTAAATTGGCTATGAATCCTATATATTTCATCCAAGGGGAAGAGAATGAAGAAAATGAGCCAAAATTCTTCTTTAACAAGTTTTTTTTATAAATCTAGCAACATATCCTTGATCATTGGATCATCTCATGCATCATCTTAACCTTCTACTTGTTCTAACACTTAAACTATGCAATTGTTGGTTCAAACAAGCTCCATGCACTCCATTAGGTGTCTTGTGGACGTCTATGTCAAGGGGAGAGGTGTCACAAGTTAGAACAAACTATTCTAAGTAAATTTCATGCATAAATTTCCATCCAATGAGCTTTCTTAAATATGGAACAATTCTATGTGGCCACTAACCAACCTTGCTGCCCTCTTGACCAATAATTTGACTCCAATTGTCCATCCTTGAGTGGTTTACAACTTAGTTCCCTCAATTTTTCTTAATTATATTTAGACCCCTAAATTTTAACAATTTACATTTTTTGGTCCCTATGAAATTTTGTTCGAAATTCCTTAAAAACGTGAAATTTCATCTAAATATCTTTATTGTGTAGGCCAATTTTTTTAGCCATATTTGACTTCTTTAGGCCTTGCCGGTGCTTGCCGAGAAGATTTTCGACTTACCGATAAAATTTTCGATTTTCGCGATTTTGAGACAAAACCTCAAAATAAATAAATAGATAATTAAAATTTCATTTTAGATGTCTCAAAAAGATATTAATATATATATATATATATAATTATGAGAATTGGTACATGTTATACAGTCACCGAAAATCAGTGTTACAATTCCTAACCCTTAATAAAAAGTTTTGTTCTCGAAATTAAACTGAAACTATACATCAAAAGTTGGGAGTACTATCTCCTCATAGCATCCTCGGGCTCCCAAGTTTGCTCCTCGATCTGGTCGTTCCTCCAAAGTACTCTGACTAGGGGTACCTCTTTACTCCGTAACTTCTTGGTCTGTCTGTTTAAGATGGCTACGGACTGGACAGGGAAGCTCAAATCATCGCTCAACTCTTTTGGTGGAGGCTCCAGCACATGAGAAGGATCGGGAAGGTACTTCCTTTGCATCGAGACATGGAATATATCGTGAATCCATGCTAACTCAAGAGGTAGGTCCAATCTGTATGCCACTTTCCCAATCTTCTCAAGGACTCGGAAAGGTCCAATATATTTGGGGTTAAGGTTTCCCTGCTGCCTGAATCGGATCATCCCCTTCCAAGGGGATACCCTCAGAAACACCATGTCTCCCTCCCCGAACTCCAAAGATCGCCATCGTCTGTTTGTCTAGCTTTTTTGCCTATTCTGGGCATCTTTCATCTGAGCACAGATGACCTTCACTTTCTTCCTGGTCTTCTCAATCAAATCTATACAACTGAGCTGTCTCTCCCTGACCTCGTCCCAACACAAGGGTGTCCGACACTTTCTCCCGTACAAGGTTTCGTATGGTGGCATCCCAATAC
The DNA here is from genome assembly GCA_037126225.1 of Dillenia turbinata. Taxonomy (NCBI): domain Eukaryota; kingdom Viridiplantae; phylum Streptophyta; class Magnoliopsida; order Dilleniales; family Dilleniaceae; genus Dillenia; species Dillenia turbinata. The sequence continues at coordinate 8,620,452 of JBAMMX010000024.1, forward strand.
TAGCCTGGTAACTATTGTTGTAGGCGAATTCGATCAACGGGAGGTGTTGGTCCCAACTTCCCTTGAAGTCCATGACACAGGATCTCAACATATCCTCTAGTGTCTGAATGGTCCTCTCAGACTGACCATCTGTCTGGGGGTGAAATGCAATACTAAACTTTAGTCGGGGTCCCATGGTCTCTTACAACTTTGGCCAAAATCTGGAAGTAAAAGGTGGGTCTCTGTCCGATATAATGAACACTGGAACTCCATGTAGTCGAACTATCTCACTGATGTACAGGCGAGCCAAACCCTCTAGTGGGTAGCTACTGCGAATGGGAAGGAAATGTGTGGACTTGGTGAGTCTATCTACGATCACTCAGATAGCATCATGTCGTGCCGAAATCCGTGGAAGACCCATTACAAAATCCATGGTGATATATTCCTACTTCTACTCAGGAATGGGAAGAGGCTGTAGTGTGCTGATGGGTCGCTGATACTCAGCATTCACCTGCTAGCATACCAAGCACCAAGTAACAAAACTGGCTATCTCACGCTTCATGCCCACCCATCAGTAACTTTCTCGAATCATTCGGTACATCTTTGTGCTACCAGGATGCAAAGCATAGGCTGAAGAGTGAGTCTCCTCCAATATGGCATGTCTAAGGTCATCATCCTTTGGAATACAGATACGTCTCCCAAAAACTACCAGGCCATCATCCCTGACTCTGAAGTCTCCACCTTCCCCTTTCTTGATCCTCTCAACAATTCCTTGAAACTCCTCATCAGTAGACTGAAGTTTTCGAATGTGGTTAAATAGAGCTGGTCTCACCTCAAATCTAGCCAAAAGTATTCTAAAATCATCTATGGTCAATCTGACTACTAATGAGTAGAGTCCGATAAGACATGAGAGATAAGATCTCTCAGTAGGTGCTGACGATGATGACTTGTGGCTCAGTGCATCCGCAACGACATTTGCTTTCCCTGGGTGGTAATCAATAATCAAATCATAGTTTTTGAGAAACTCCAACCATCTCCTCTACCTGAGATTGAACTCCCTCTGAGTGAGTAGGTTCTTTAAGCTTTTGTGATCTATATACACCCAGCAAGTAACCCCGTATAGATAGTGTCGTCAAATCTTCAAAGCGAACACAATAGCAGCAAGCTCTAAGTCGTGGGTAGAATAATTCAGTTTATGCCTCTTTAACTATCGGATGCATAAACGATGACCCGACCATTCTGTATCAGGACACAACCTAATCCCTGTCGGCTGGCATCATAGTATACCTCGTAGTCACAATTGTTAGTAGGGAGAGCGAGGATAGGTGTTGACATTAGTCACTGTTTGAGCTCCTGAAAGTTCGCATCATAGCAATCATCCCAAACAAACTTGACCTTTTTCCATGTCAAGTTAGAGAGTGGAGCGGCAATCTTAGAGAATCCCTCTACAAACCTCCGATAATATTCTGTCAATCTAAGGAAACTTCGCACCTTCGCAACGCTCCGTAGTTGATCCCATTTCAGAATAGCCTCAACTTTCTTCGGGTCCACAAAGATCCCATCAGCCAAAACTACATGACCCAGAAAGTTAATCTCTCTCAACCAAAACTCGCACTTAGAGTATTTGGCATATAACTCCTTCTCACGGAGTGTCTACATTACAGCCCATAAGTGCTGGGAATGCTCATCATCACTCCTCGAATACACAAGAATATCATTGATGAAGACTATGACAAATCTATCCAGGAAAGAGTGGAATACCTAGTTCATCAGGTCCATAAAAGATGTTGTGGCGTTAGTCAGCCCAAACGGCATCACCAAGAACTCAAAGTGACCGTATCGGGTCCTGAAGGCTGTCTTGGGAATATCACCTTCCCTGATCCGTAGTTGATGATATCCAGATCTCAGGTCAATCTTAGAGAAAACCCGGGCCTCCTGCAACTGATCAAACAGATTATCAATCCGAGGTAACGGGTATTGATTGTTGATGGTCACTTGATTCAACTGTCGATAATCGATGCACAGTTTGAGAGTGCCATCATTTTTTCAGACAAATAATACTGGAGCTCCCCAAGGTGAAGAGTTAATTCTGATGAAGCTCTTATCCAACAATTCTTGCAACTGGACCTTTAGCTCTTTTAGTTCTACTGGGGCCATCCTGTATGGCGGAATGGAGATAGGCGCAGTGCCTGGTGCTAAGTCAATGGCGAAATCGAACTCCTGGACTAGAGGTAATCTGGGTAGCTCCTCAGGAAATACATCAGGAAATTCCTGCACCACTGGGACATCATTTATTCTTGGTCCCTCTACTGTGGTGTTCACAATATATGCCAGATACGCTGTACAGCCCTTACTCATCAATCTACGGGCCTCCAAAGCTGATATCACACAATTCGGGAGAACTCGTCTGATTCCATGGAAGACCAATCGGGACACCCTGGTCTCCAAAATTCGACTGTCTTAGCAAAACAGTCCATTGAAACTCTATGCCAGTGTAGCCAATCCATACCTAGGATGGCGTCGAACTCCCATAAGTCTAGTGGAATCAGATATGCTTTTAACACTATGCTCTCCACCTCAACTCCACAGTTTCGGTACACCTCTTTCCTGACAATCTGCTCCCCTAAGGCAGTAATGACTAATAGCGCTTTATCCAGTGGTACTAGAACCTTGTCAGTGTAGTGAGCGAAGTCCGTGCTCATAAAAGAACTATTCGCCCAAGTGTCAACCAATAGATGGGCGTCTCTTCCGAAGATAATTATGGTGCGTATCACCCAAATTTATAAAGTCCATTAGCCCAATATCAATGAAATAATTAAAAATCACTTAAGGATAAAACCTCAAGATGGATATATATATCATCTTTCAAAGATCACCAAAATACATCATAGTCTAAAGTTTTTGTACATCATCAGGATGAGGAGTGGAGGTAGCACTTGTTTGTCACGCCCCGATTCGTAGGTCGAGTATACGAACAGACTGCCGCGACTCCTCGAGGCACGGGTACACCCTACTCGCACATCGAGGCGATGCAAGGCTAAGTACTTAACCAATATTACGATCCTACTTAATATCCTAATTCAATCATACAGTGGAAGATTTCAACAAGATAGTTTTCAATAAAATTTTTCTTTAAAACATTTGCCTTCAATTTACATATAATATTTATATGCATGATCTAATCGTAAACAAAGATGAGTATGATCACATACCCGATAGCGTATCTCAGTAAGGCTCGTGGAGCGGTACCCCAATGTAAGTCAAGTATAATATAAACTGAAAATATTAATATAAGAGCTGAGTATAATCCACATACTTAGTGAGTGGGGTGCAATGACTATATAATGACAATAAATGAATTTGTGAAAGTGTTAAGTCAAAACATCATTTTCAAATTATATCTCATTCATTTGTAAACATATCATATAATTCAAAATAATATGTATCCTTATCATCAATCATGCATCATGGGGTGTCAAAAACACATTCTACCCATAGTTTGACCTAAGTATGGTAAAATCCACCAAGGAGTCACCAAAATATCATAGGAATGAAACACATATATTTTTCCCTCTTCCCTTGGTGTTGACACGGTTCTCACGTGGTACTCGTCTATTGGATCCATTGGTAAGAGACAGAGAACTCAACCCCTGCTCCCGTGTTACCCTACCACGTCACCCCGTCGGGTAAACACTTAATACCGTGATAGGGAGTGTGCTATAACCACTATACACCATCCCATAATCATACACATGTGCCATATGTCATCGTTCATAAATCTTTACTCATAAAAGAAAAACATGACACTATTAAGTCATCATAATATCAAGATGCAACTTTTTACAGAATATCATTTCAAGACATGCTACAAACACTAAAATATTTCTAAATCACATTTCAAAATTTATTTATAAAAATCATGATCAAAAAATCATTTTTCATTTAAAGTCAGGAATGGTTCGTCCTACTCACGTCGACTGGGGAGGGTACGCCACTCCACTTAACTATCCTTATTTCTCGAATGAGTCACCCCTTATACGAAAACATAACCCTACACCTAAGTTAAATAATAAGTATCATTCATTAATTCAATTAGTTCGATAATATCATATCGTTGGATTAAAAGATGCATATAGAAATGTTCTCTTTCATAAGGCTAAATCTTAAATTCCATACTTAGATAAAAATTCCTACAAAATCTATCATGCCCAGATTCAGTAAAATCATGATATCTTCCAAAAATTTGATCAGATTCAAATGATTCAAATTTTTTCTTAAATTTAATAGATATATCTCCAACTTTTTTATTTAGACCAACTTTGAATTCTGACCACACGAATTTAGAAACTTTTATAAATTTTTCATTTTAAGTTCCTAAAGTCAGCTCTGCACAGTTTTGGGAGAAATTCCATATCTCTCTGTGTGCTTCTCCAATTTAAGTGATTCTTATATCAAACTGAAGAAAAGACATAGATTTAAAACTTTCTATTTTTTACTGTCCCCAGAATGTAAGTGTACAATTTTATAAAATTCTATTTTGTTCTCCATTTCAGTTTTAAAACTACTTCTGCACTGCTTCAGAAAAAACATCATAACTTTCAGCATACAACTCCGATTCAAGTGATCTTTAGCTCAAATTAAAGATAAGAAAGATCTAAAATTTCCATGTTTTAAGTTTCTCAAAATTCAGTACAAATTGTATCCTAAAAATTGACACAAATTACTAGTCATACACAGAGTATGAAATAGAGTAGGTGAAACAAGCTAAAATTCCAAAAATCACTAAAAATTGATTCTTTCATGAAATGTTTCAGATAATTTATCATTTTAAAGTTTAGGAAGTCTAGTTTCTTTAGGAGAAAACCTCATATGATTTGGATATGTGCAGAAAAAGTTATGAGCTAAAAACTCAAGCATAGTCAGATTGTCCAGCATGACAATTTCCTAAGGTTTCATTCTAGAACGTGATTCTCCTTTCCCTAATTCATTTCATCCATGTTCTAACAATACAAATATATCTAAAAACATGTTCTATAGAATTATTAAATATCAATTTAACAAATGCATGCAAGGTACTTGCCTTTGTAAGCTTGAAAATTAACTTCTCTCAAGCTTCTTCAACCTTCTTGCTTTCTATATACTTTTCAACTTGCCCTATAGGAGTTCTACCCTTCTTTTTGCTTTCCAAAGGCTAGGATTAAAATATATATGGATGGAGTTGGGTTATTGTAAGCTGAAATTGCTGTTTTAATGAAGTTTAGGGCTAGTCTTTGGAGGAAGAAGGTGATGGCCGAAATTTGAGTTTTTTGGAAGGGAAAGGTTGTCTTAGTTCTATCTCTTTCTCACTCTCTCTACACTTAAGTGGAATGTGGGGCCCAAGCATGTGATGTGTCAAGAGCATAATAACAAGTGTAGAATGTGCATGTGATAGGTGCCTGCCGTGAAGGTTTTTGCCTTACCGATGAAATTTTCGGTTTTAGCAATTTTGAGGCAAAATTTCAAAAGAAATAAATAGATAATTAAAATTTCATTTTAGATGTCCCAAAAGGATGTTAATATATATATAAAACCCTGAGGAGTGGTACATGATACATAGTCATCGAAAATCGGTATTACAATTCCTAACTTCCTAATAAAAAGTTTCGTCCTCAAAACTAAACTAAAACTATATATCAAAAAGCTGAGGGTACTGTCTCCTCCTGGCATCCTCAGGCTCCCACGTTTGCTCCTCGATCTGGTTGTTCCTCCTAAATAATTTGACCAGAGGGACCTTCTTGCTCCGTAGCTTCTTGGTCTGTTTGTCTAAGATGGCTACGGACTGGACGAGGAAACTCAAATCTTCGCTCAACTCTACCGGTAGAGGTTCCAGTATATGGGAAGCATCAGGAAGGTACTTCCTCAGTATCGAGATATGAAACACATCGTGAATCTGTGCTAACTCAAGAGGTAGGTCCAATCTATATGCCACTTTGCCAATACTCTCAAGGACTCGGAAAGGTCCAATGTATTTGGGGTTAAGCTTTCCCCGCTGTCTGAATTGAATCATCCTCTTTCAAGGGGATACCCTCAGAAACACCATGTCTCCCTCCCCGAACTTCAATGGTTGCCGCTGTTTGTTTGCAAAACTTTTTCTGTCTATCATGAGCGGCTTTTATCCGAGCACGGATGACCTCAACCTTCTCCCAGGTTGGCCATTGTTTATTGACTACTTTACCCCATGGCCACCAGTTCCAATTCTTAGATAACTTGATATCTCCAATTTTTGATAATTCAAATCAATTATTGATTATGCTTTGTTGGTTATGGTTTGAGATACCATGATTTGATAAGTGATATGATATCTTGACTAATCTAATTAACCTATGATTTGCTGGATTTTAATAATAATAATGTCAATATCTCATTCTAAGTTTGTAAGTTATGAGTTTCCTTATTATCTTAAGCCACTATGTCTGTTCATAACTTAATGCTTCATGAGTTCTCGTGACTACTCATTTCCTTCCCGTATCTTTTTCCCCATGAAACTAAGATAACACACATATGGAACGAGGATCTGAAAATGCTTTCTAATGGACTGCCCAGAGCTAAACTAAAACAAGAAATATATAACTAATTTGTCTAATCAAGGAGATACTATAGTTGTACAAATCCCTATGGTTAATGTACCTTTTGTATGAGCCAAGGAGCTTTGCAAACGTGGCAATTAGGGTTTCTGTTGAAAAAACCTTTTTAGTGATGACCTATTTCATGAGGCCTTTATAGACCATGTCAGATCAGGTCATTACAATTAAGTATAACACTAAAAGATGTAAGATTTTTCAACTTCAAGAAACATGATGTTTGGAGAATAAGGGTGATAAAAGTATAATTAATATCCTTACCCACCCCATTTTAATAAAACCCATCCAAAGGTTTAAATAAGTCCTCACAAAAGACATCCTAAAAAGCCTAGACAAAAACCATTATAAAACCATCAGAACCCATGGCTTTATGGTTCATATAACTAGGAGGCTCTAGAGCTCTCAATGGGAAACCAATCAAGGACTTCAATATTGGGATAAAATCTATCCACCTCTATGTATAAGTCCCTATAAAAGCTAGAGACAATATTCACTATAGAAGCTAGATCCGTGGTCATATTATCCGTATCATCCTTTAACTCTATCATGGAATCTCCTCTACCTCTTACCATTGGAAACATAAAAAAATTTTATATTATAATCTCATTCTCAAATCCACTTCAACCAAATCTTCTGATGCCAACTAATCTCCTCCTCATGATCATTCCTAAGATTTTATTGACAGATAGAATAATCATTGAATAATCCTCTTTCTACATTGGGATTATCTAACTCATCAATCTCTTAAAAAAAGAACATTTTCCAAATCTAATATCACCAAAAACTTCTATATTCGACACTTTGAGAGATTGCTTTTTAAAATCTTCAATTTCCCCATAAATTTAAAACCTTCCAACCTTGTTACATCATGCATCAGAACATATCAAGAATCATTAAACACTGTTCTAATGTCTCTATGAGGGAGCCACATGTTATCAAACGTAAAAGGAGTGGGATCACAAGAGATAGGATAAAGGATAGGAAAATGATCGAAACTAGCTCTCCACCAAGTGACTGAGCATTAGCAAATGAGATAACTCACAATCCCTAATGAAGGAGTAAAAAGGAGACGTGCTTGTACTCCTAATGTCATTCATTTTTTTGGAAGGAAATCTGACAATATCAAAATCTCCACCAAAAATCTAATTCAGGGAACCAAAACCAAAGACCCCGTATAACTCCCAAAAGGAATGGTGCAACCTAGGAGAACTTAGACTATAAACGAATGAAAACCAACAATAACGGAGGCCTCTAACCTGAAACAGAAGAGAGAAAAGGATTTGCGAACATGCATCAATCTGATGAAAGGTCCTAACATCCCACGTGAACAACCACTGAGGGAAGACATTCCCAATTCATAAAATTAAAGTTCCAAATAGTGTTAATCAAACTAGCATCCACCTCCCCTAGAAAGTTATCCCAAGTTAGTGGCTCATCCGCTCTATCCTTGACGCCATCCCACCAGTCACGGGTGTCATCCTCTAGCAGTTTGACTACTATCATCAGTTTGAGTTTGTCCTTAACTCTTATGTCCTCCACAGCCTCTTTGATCCATTTAAGTCACTTCTTGGCCACAACACGGTCATGGGTCCCAGAGAAGGGCTTACACCATAGATTCTAGGCTCTCTTAACAAGGTAGAGATATCTATCATCTGTCGAATAGTTGGCATAGTCGTCAGTGTAGGAGAGGGCGCCGGTGCCTCTGTGGGTACTGGCAGAGTCTTAATTGCCAGTGTAGGTGGTGCTCTCATCCAGTCTTGGTGGGCCACCAACAACCCATCATCTCCTAGAGTATAGGATGTAGTGGGGGTGCTTCTTCAGCAGGAGGAGCCTGAGGTGCTTGAGACGACGATGCGGCCTCAAGCGGGACCTCAGTGGTATACCTCAATTGTTCACGGGGATGCATAATTCCACATAAGGGATTAGGCTTAGTACTTAAGAGTGGGAAAACAAAAGGTTAGGTACTAACCTAGCCCCCTAATAAGGACTAACATTATAGGACCATAGGAGACAAATTATAAACTCTTTCAAAAAACATTTCACAAACACTGGAAGCAAAATAAAGTAGATTCAGAGCCTAGTAGATTCAGAACCTAACGCTCTAATACCACTAAAATCTGTCACGCTCCGATCCGTAGGTCGAGCACGTGAACAGACTATCGCGACTCCTCGAGGCACGGGTATACCTTACTCGCACATCGAGGCGACGCAAGGCTAAGTACTTAACCAATATTACGACCCTACTTGATATCCTAATTCAATCATACAGTGGAAAATTTCAAGAAGATAGTTTTTAATAAAATTTTTCTTTAAAACATTTGCCTCCAATTTACATATAATATTTATATGCATGGTTCAATCGTAAACAAGGATGAGTATGATCACATACCTGGTAGCGTCTCTCAGTAAGGCTCATGGAGCGGTACCCCAATATAAGTCAAGTATAGTATAAATTGAAAATATTAATATGAGGGGTGAGTATAATTCACATACTCAGTGAATGATGTGCAATGACTATATAATGACAATAAATGAATTTGTGAGAGTGACAAGTCAAAACACCATTTTCAAATTAAATCTCATTCATTTGCAAACATATCATGTAATTTAAAATAATATGCATCCTTATCATCAATCATGCATCATGGGGTGTTAAAAACGCATTCTACCCATAGTTTGGCCTAACTAGGGTAAAATCCACCAAAGAGTCACCAAAATGTCATAGGAATGAAACACATATATTTTCCCCCCTTCCCTTGGTGTTGACACGGTTCTCACGTGGTGCTCGCTATTGGATTCGTTGGTCAGAGACAGGGGACTCAAACCCCTGCTCCCTTTTTAACCCACCACATCACCTTATCGGATAAACGCTTAATACTGTGGTAGGGAGTGCGCTATAGCTACTATACACTATCCCATAATCATACACATGTGTCATGTGTCATATGTCATCATTCATTAATCTTTACGTGTAAAAGAAAAACATGGCACTATCAAGATATCATAATATCAGGATGCAACTTTTCACAAAATATCATTTCGAGACATGTCACAAACACTAAAACATTTCTAAATCACATTTCAGAATTTATTTATAAAAATCATAATAAAAAATCATTTTTCATTTAAAGTCAGAAATATTTCGTCCCACTCACCTTGACTGGGGAGGGTACACCACTCCCCCTAACTATCCTAGTTTCTCGAACGAGTCATTCCTCGTACAAAAACATAACCCTACACCTAAGTTAAACAATATGTATCATTCATTAATTTAATTACTTCGACAATATCATATTATTGGATTACAAGATGCATATAGAAATGTTCTCTTTCATAAGATTAAATCTCAAATTCCATACTTTGATAAAAATTGCTACAAAATCTATCACGCTCAGATTTAGTAAAATCATGATATCTTCCAAAATTTTGATTGGATTCAAATGATTCAAATTTTTTCTTAAATTTAAGAGATATATCTCCAACTTTTATGTTTAGACCAATTTCGAATTTTGACCACACGAATTTAGAAAATTAAATAATTTTTTCATTCTAAGTTCCTAAAGTCAACTCTGCATAGTTTTGGGAGAATTTCCATATCTCCTTGTGTACTTCTCCAGTTTAAGTGATTCTTATTTCAAACAGATAAAAAGACATAGATCTAAAACTTTCTAGTTTTGACTGTCCTCAGATTTTAAGTGTACAATTTTATAAATTCTATTTTCATCTCCATTTCAGTTTTAAAACTACTTCTGTACAGTTTCTGTAAAAACACCATAACTTTCAGCATACAACTCCGATTCAAGTGATATTTATCTCAAATTAAAGATATGAAAGAGACCTAAAATTTTAATGTTTTAAGTTTCTCAAAATTTCATACAAAAAATATCCTAAAAATTAACACAATTTACTAGTCGTACATATAGTATGAAATAAAGTAGGTGAAACATGCTAAATTTTCAAAAATCACTAAAAATTGATTTCTTCATGAAATGTTTCACATAATATACCAAAATAAAACTTAGGAAGTTTAGTTTCTTTAAGAGAAAACCTCACATGATTTGGATCTGTGTAGAAAAGTTATGAGCTAAAAATGCAAGCATGGTCAGATTGTCCAACATGACAATTTCCTAGGGTTTCATTCTAGAACGTGATTCTCCTTTCCCTAATTCATTTCATCCATGTTCTAACAATATAAATACATCTAAAAACATATTCCATAGAATTATTAAGTATCAATTTAACAAATGTATACAAGTTACTTTCCTTTGTAAGCTTGAAAATCAACTTCTCTCAAGCTCCTTCAACCTTCTTGCTTTCTATATATTTTTCAACTTGCTCTATAAGAGTTCTACCCTTCTTTTTGCTTTCCAAAGGCTAGGATTAACATATATATGGATGGAGATGGGTTATTGTAAGCTGAAATTACTATTTTAATGAAGTTTAGGGCTAGTCTTTAGAGGAAGAAGGTGATGGCTGAAATTTGAGTTTTTTGGAAGGGAAAGGTTGTCTTAGTTCTATCTCTTTTTCACTCTCTCTACACTTAAGTGGAATGTGGGGTCCAAGCATGTGATGTGTCAAGACCATAATAATAAGTGTAGAATATGCATGTGCTAGGTGTTAGATGAGGAGGTGCCATGTCAAGGGAGAATGCACAACTAGCACAAACTATTACATTTAGATTTTATGCACAAATTGTCATCCTATGAACTTTCTTAAATGTGAAACAATTCTATGTGGCCACTAACCAACCTTGCTACCCTCTTGACCAATCATTTGGCTCCAATTGTCCATCTTTGAGTGGTTTGCAACTTAATCTCTCAAATTTTCTTAATTACATTTAGACCTCTAACTTTTAACAATTTATATTTTTGGTCATATAAAATTTTGTTTGAAATTTCTTAAATATGTGAAATTTCATTTAAATATCTTTATTTAAGTATGTTGGCCTTTTCTTAGTAATTTTTGACTTCTTTGGCCCTTGTCAGCGCTTGTCGAGAAGGTTTTCGGCTTATCGATAAAATTTTCATTTTTAGCGATTTTGAGTTGAAACCTCAAAATAAATAAATAGATAATTAAAATTTCATTTTGGTCCTATGAAATTTTGTTTGAAATTTCTTAAATATGTGAAATTTTATTTAAATATCTTTATTGAAGTATGTAGGCCTTTTCTTAGCCATTTTTAACTTCTTTGGGCCTTGTCGGCGCTTATCGAGAAAGTTTTCGGCTTACCGATAAAATTTTCAGTTTTAGCGATTTTGAGTTGAAACCTCAAAAGAAATAAATAGATAATTAAAATTTCATTTTAGATGTCCCAAAAGGATGTTAATATATATATAGAACCATGAGGAGTGGTATATGATACACAGTCACCAAAAATCGATGTTATACTGTTACTATGTCTGGACTGGCTTGTGCCTCCTCGTCGGTCATAGCATATAGTCTAGCCTACGTCCTGGACTACTGACGAGGAGGTGGAGCAGGCATGTAACTCCCAGTGAAAGACTTCCCTGCAATACTATGAGGAGGTGCCGTAGAAGGTGCTAAGCTGCTCCTAAGGCCATATGGAAAGCTCTGATCTGAGGCATGACTGTACCCATCAGTTCGTAAATCGGGACAGTGGTCTTTGAAGTGTCCTTCCTTTCCGCACTGGTAACATCTGCCAGAGAATCAGCATGGACCTATGTATGCCTTTTTACAAATTGAGCAGGACCTTCTCTGCACTCCTTCGGACCACGGCGCATTGCCTAAGTTATCTCTTGGTGTACTTATCGGTGCTGATGACTGCCCATACTGCCCATGAGGTATGGTCCCAAGCCCCTGTCTAGGGCCGTCGATATATGAACCTTGGCCTTTGCTCCTCTTGGAGCTCTTTCCCTGCCCAAATCCAGACCTTTTCCTTTGGTCTTGCTAGTTACAGAGTTTATTCTATTCTTTGATGTTCTACTCTACTCTCAGTACCCATTGCAAAACTCTAGCATATGTATCCTCCTCGGAGACTGTTATCCAGTCTTTGATGGCGAGATTTAGTCCATGTTCAAATTTGAATCTCCAGGTCTAGTCAATCGCCACCAACTCTGGGAAAAATGCCGCCAGTCTGCGGAACTCAGTCTCGTACTTTGACACAAACTTCTGCCCTTGCTTCAACTCCAAGAACTCTCGCCGCTTCATGTCGTGGTCGAACATCGTGTAATACTGGGAATCAAACTCCCTTAGAAAGTCACCCTAAATAAGCTGCTCATCCGCTCTATCCTTGACGCCGTCCCACCAGTCACGGGTGTCATCCTCTAGCAGTCTAACTGCTATTACCAGCTTGAGTCTATCCTCAACTCTCATGTCCTCCACAGTCTATTTGATCCTTTTGAGCCACTTTCTGGCCACAACGGGGTCGTGGTTCCCAGAGAATGACTCACATCTAAGACTCCTGGCCTCACTCAGCAAGGTAGAGACATCTGTCATCTATCGAGTAGTTGGCATAGTCGTCAGTATAGGAGAGGACACTGGTGCCACTACGGGTACAGGCGGAGTCTCAACGGCCGGTGCAGGTGATGCTCTCATCTAGTCTCGGTAGGCCATCCACCATCCCATCATCTCCCTGAGTATGGAGTGCAGTGAGGGTAATTCTCCAGCAAGGGCCTAAGGTGCTTGAGATGACAACACGGCTTCGAGTGGGACCTCAGTGGTACGCCTCGGTTGTTCTCGGGGGCGCAAAGTTCTACATAAAGGATTTTGCTTAATACTTAAGAGTGGGAAAGCAAAGGGTTAGGTGCCAACTTAACCCCCTAATAAGGATTAATGTTATAGGACAATAGGAGGCAAATTATAAACTCTTTGAAAAATATTTTACAAATACAAGATACGAAATAGAATAGATATAGAACCTAGAGCTCTAATACCACCGAAATCTGTCACATCCCGACCCGCAGGTCGAGCACGCGAACAGACCGTCGCAACTTCTCAATGCACGGGTATGTCCTGCTCGCACATTGAGGTAATACAAGGCTAATATTATGACTCTACTCGATATCACTAAGTTAAAATCATATAGCGAAAGATTTAAATAAGATAGTTTCAATAAAAAATTTTCTTTAAAAATATTTGCCTCTAATTTATATATAATATTTATATGCATGGTCCAATCTAAATAAGGATGGGTATGATCACATACCTGGTAGCGTCTCTCGGTAAGGCACATGAAACAATACCTCAGGATAAGCCAAATATAGTATAAACTGAAAATGTAAATATGAGGGGTGAGTATAATCCACATAGTCAGTGAGTGAGGTGTAATGACTATATAATAACAATAAATGAATTTGTGAGAGTGGCAAATCAAAACATCATTTTCAAATTATATTTCATTCATTTCCAAATATATCATGTAATTCAAAATAATATGCATCCTTATTATCAATCATGCATCATAGGGTGTCAAAAACATATTCTACCCATAATTTGGTCTAATTAGGGTAAAATCCACCGAGGGGTCATCAAAATGTCATAAAAATAAAACACATATATTTTCCTCCATTCCCTTGGCGTTGACATGGTCCTCACGTGGTGCTCGTCTATTGGATCCGTTGGTCATAGACAGGGGACTCAAATCCCTACTCCCGTGTTACCCTACCACGTCATCCCGTCGTGTAAACGCTCAATACCGTGGTAGGGAGTGCGCTATCGCCACTATACACCATCTCATAATCATACACATGTGTCATACATCATCATTTATAAATATTTACTTATAAAACATGACACTATCAGGATGCAATTGTCACATATATTATTTCAAGACATGCCACAAATACTAAAACATTTCTAAATCACATTTTAAAATTTATTTATAAAAATCATGATCAAAAATATTTTTCATTCAAAGTCAAAAATAATCGTCCCACTCACCTCGACTGGGGAGGGTACGCCACTCCCCCTAACTATCCTCGTTTCTCGAACGAGTCACCCATCGTATGAAAACGTAACCCTACACCTAAGTTAAATAATATGTGACATTCATCAATTCAATTTCTTTGACAATATTATATCATTGGATTATAAGATACATATAGGAATCAAAAGAGAGTGCTATAGGAATCTTAAAAATGATAGTAGTAGCGAGGCTTATGAAAAATACAAAAAGGCAAAAAAAGAAGTAAGAAAGACTATACATGAATCAAAGAGTAAAGTGTATAATGAATTGTACAATAGACTAAAGACTCGAGACGGGGAGAGAGAGATCTATAGAATTGCCAAACTAAGGGAGAGGAAGGGACAAGACCTAAATGAGAATAAATGTATTAAGAGTGAAACAAATGGTATACTTGTAAGAAATGAGGATATAAGAAAGAGGTGGAGAGCATATTTTAATAACTTATTTAATATTGAGAGTACAATAAATATAGAAAATGTAGAGATATCTAGAGAAGAGATTAATAAAGATTTTAAATATAAGATTTGTCCCCATGAGATAAAGGATGCCATAAAGAGAATGGGAAATAACAAAGCCATAGGACCTGATAGCATCCCTATCAAGGTGTGGAAATGTTTGGGAGAATTCGGAGTAACAATGTTAACGACTCTTTTTAACAAAATTTGGCATAAATGAAAATGTTCCACCCATGGAGAGAGAGTACAATATTCCCACTATATAAGAATAAAAGGGATGTACAAGATGGCTTTAATTATAGAGGAATTAAACTCATGAGTCATACGATAAAGTTATGGGAGAGAGTGATAGAACATAGATTGAGACGGGAGATAAGTATGTCTCAAAATCAATTTGGATTTATGCCAGAACGATCCACCGCTGAAACTATTCACTTGCTAAGACAACTGATGGAGACATTTAGAGCGCAAAAAAGAGATCTACATATGGTATTTATTGACATTGAGAAAGCATATGATAGGGTTCTTAGAGACGTGTTGTGATGGGTGCTCATGAGGAAATGGATCTTTTTGAAATACATTAACCTTATTAGGGATATGTATGAAGGAGTTGTGACCAATGTAAGGACTTGCGGGGGGCTAAGTGATAGCTTTTCTATTAACATTGGGTTTCATCAAGGTTCAACATTCAGTTCCTTATTATTTGCAATAGTGATAGATGAAATCACAATAAATATTCAAGATGAAATACCATGGTGTATGCTCTTCACAGATGATATAATTTTGGTTGATGAAACTAGAGAGGGTATCAGTACTAAATTAGAGTTATGGAAGGACACGTTAGAATCTAAAGGATTTAAATTGAGTAGAGCTAAAACTGAGTATATGAGATGTAAGTTTAGTGGCAACCATCAAGATAATGAAGAAACAATTAGATTAAAAGGGAGAGAAGTCTCAAAGAGCGAACAGTTTAAATATCTTGGTTCCATCATCCAAAATGATGACAATATAGATGAGAATATCAATAATAAAATTCCAGCGGGTTGGATGAAATGGAGAAAAGCATCCGGAGTGTTCTGTGATCGCACGATGCCATTACATTTAAAGGAAAAATTTTATAGGACCGCAATGAGATCTGCTCTATTATATGGCACTGAATGTTGGGCCATTAAACAGCAATAAGAGCAAAAAATGACTATAGCTGAAATGAAAATACTTAGGTGGACGTGTGGCAAAACTAGAAATGATAGAATTAGAAACGATGAGATACGTAGTAAATTGGGAGTCAATTCAATTATGGATAAGATGCGAGAATACCGTTTGAGATGGTTTGAACATGTACAACGAAGGCCTAAAGACGCACCTATTAGAAAGGTAGAGAATTTAAATATAAGAGATTTAATAAAACGTAGAGGTAGACTATTAAAAACTTGGATGCAATGTATTCGTAAAAATATGATAGTGATAGAGTTAGTTGAGGAGATGGTCTTAGATAGGAATGAGTGACGTAGGAGAATCCGCACAAACTAAATTTTTTTTTTACTTCATTATTTGTCTCTCATATGGCCGACCCCAAATTTTGGGATATAAGGTTTAACTTGTTGTTGTTGTTGTATTATAAGATACATATATAAATATTCTCTTTCATAAGATTAAATCTCAAATTTCATATTTAGATAAAAATTCCTACAAAACCTATCACGTACAGGTTTAGTAAAATCATGGTATCTTCTAAAATATTGATCGGATTCAAATGATTCAAATTTTTTTAAAAGCTAAGACATATATCTCCAACTTTTATATTCAGATCATCTTCAAATTCTGAACACACGAATTTATAAAATTTTATAACTTTTTCAATCTAAGTTCATAAAACCAACTCTGCACAGTTTTGGGAGAATTTCCATATCTCCTAGTATACTTCTCCATTTAAGTGATTCTTATCTCAAATTGAAAATAAGACATGGATCTAAAACTTTCTAATTTTGACCATCCTTAGATTTTAAATGTATAATTTTATAAAATTCAATTTTTATCTCGATTTTAGTTTTAGAACTATTTCTACACAGTTTTAGTAAAAATATCATATCTTTATCTCAAATTAAAAATAAGATAGAGATCTAAAACTTTCATGTTTAGCGTTTTCCAAAATTCTGTACATAGGATGCTTTAAAAATTCACACAAGTTACTAGTCGTACACAGAATATGAAACAAAGTTGGTGAAACATGCTAAACTTCCAAAAATCACCAAAAATCGATTCTTTCATGAAATGTTTCACATGATATACCATTTTAAAGTTTAGGAAGTTTAGTTTATAAAGAAATAAATTTCTTAGATTTTTTATTTCTATAGGATGAGATATCATAAGAATATTATACAAAACTAAATCTAGAAATCAATATCTAGCGTGCTAGTATAGATACCTTTGTAACTACTCATCAAGTAATCAAATCTTTGTACAAGTTAAGAAATGTTACCTCATTTGTAAGATCTCTTGTTAATAATAAACACCAGCATTCCCTTTGAATTCTTGAATTTTTTTATCAGCTTAGCAAAATCAAATCAAAATAAATATGAATTAATATACAATACTTCTGTACTTTTAACTTAAAATTAAAAAATTTTCAAAAATTTTCTTACCTCTTTAGCTTCATGGTTGCACTTAAATTGGCTATGAATCCTATATATTTTGTCCAAGGGGAAGAGAATAAAGAAACTGAGCCAAAATTCTTCTTAAACAAGTTCTTTTATAAACTTAGCAACATATCCTTGACCATTAGATCATCCCATGCATCATTTCAACCTTCCACTTATCCTAACATTAAACCATACAATTATTGATTCAAGCAAGATCCATGCACTCCATTAGGTGTCTTGTGGACGTCCATGTCAAGGGGAGAAGTGTCACAAGTTAGAACAAACTATTCTAAGTAGATTTTATGTATAAATTTCCATCCAATGAACTTTCATGTATAAATTTCCATTCAATGAGCTTTCTTGAATATGGAACAATCCTATGTGGCCACTAACCAACCTTGCTGCTCTCTTGACCAATCATTTAGCTCCAATTGTCCATCCTTGAGTGGTTTACAACTTAGTCCCTCAATTTTCCTTAATTATATTTAGACCCCTAACTTTTAACAATTTGTATTTTTGGTCTCTATGAAATTTTATTGAAAATTCCTTAAAAATATGAAATTTCATCTAAATATCTTTATTTAAGTGTATAGACCTTTTTTTAGCCATATTTGACTTCTTTAGGTCTTGCCGGCGATTTTCGCGATTTTGAGACGAAATCTCAAAATAAATAAATAAATAATTAAAATTTCACTTTATATGTCTCAAAAAGTTGTTAGTATATATATATATAATTATGAGGATTAGTACATGTTACACAGTCATCGAAAATCGGTGTTACAAATGTCACCTTGGCCTATCATTGGGATCTATCTTTTTGAACGGGTCAATATTGCCCTGACCTATTGTTGGGATCTTTTTACCTAAACGGGTCATCGTTACCCTAACATATCGTTAGGATCTATTTCCTCAAACGGGCCAATGTCGCCTTGACCTATTGTTAAGATCTATCTCCCTAAACGGGCCATTATCGCCTTAACCTATCATTGGGTTCTATCTCATTTCAGGCCATCGTCGCCCTTGGAATCTATCTCCTCGAACAGACTACTGTCGTCCTGACCTATTGTCAGGATCTATCTCTCGTCAATGTTGCCTTGACCTATCATTGGGATCTATCTCTCTGAACAGGTTATCATCGCCCTAATCTACTATTAGGATCTATCTCCCTGAACGGGTCATCATCACTCTAACCTATCGTTGGGATCTATCTCTCCGAATGGGCCAATGTCACCCTGACCTACATTAGGATTTATCTCCCCAATTAGGCCAATGTCGGTCTGATCTATCGTTCGGATCTATCTCTCCGAATAGGCTATCATTGCCCTAAACTTACTATTAGGATTTATCTCCTCGATGACCTATCATTGGGATCTATCTCCCCAATCGGGTCAATGTCGTCCTGACCTATCGTTGAGATCTATCTCCTAGAATAGGCCATCGTCATCTTATCCTTCTATTGAGAATCTATCTCCATGAACGGGCCAACGTCGCCCCATTAGCCAACCTCTCCTAATGAGCGAATATCACTTTATCCTTCTGAACAAGACTCGCAGGTAAGAACTTAACTCCTTGGATGTACAAGCAATATCTAACTCACTCGATGTGCATGACTGATTGAATAGAGCCTACCAGATACTCATGACCATTCTTATCAATTGACTCAAAAAGGAAATGACTCCTCTACAACACTTTCCGTCAAGTAATAGTCCAAACAATAGTGAGAATAAAAAATACATTTCATTTACGTCTCCAGAGAAGAGTACAAGAGAAGTCAAAAGCCAATAAAGAAAAGCAGAGATCCCCTAAAATCTGTGAATTAGAATCGAATCATTGAGTGTATTTCTTGATCATACAGTGTTTCTAAGCTTTATATATTAGACTGATACTATAAGGAGTACTTATGGGTGGGTAATAGGGGCTTGTTTTTGCCTTCAATAACTAAAAAATGCAGTATTAAAATGTTATCTTTTGAAGTAAATAAGTACATACCCAACTTGTTACTATTAAGCTTTATTCTTCATTACTCTTTTTCTTCTTCGTTTTTGTTGTCGTTCAATCCAACATTGAATTCAATAAGAACTGTTTGATGAAAGTGGGGACTCTTGGCAGATATATAAAGATGTAAAATCTGCATTTGAAGGGGGCAAGTAAGACATTTTTACAAGTCCAAATCCTACTGACTTAAACAATTTAGAACTCCTGGTCAATATATATATTTTTTCTTTAGAGGCAAAATTTTCTTGAAGTCACTAGTTTTGCAAATTTTAAAGAAAAAGGAAAAAGAGAAATAAAGGAAAAAATGCCTCAGCAGAAGTTAACTTCTGTGTTGGAAGTTAAATTGCCTTTAAGATAGATTATATTTTAGAAATTAAATGAGAATAATAATGAACCTAAAACCTATGAATCCTACCAAAAAAAGAAAAAATCTTAAATCAATGAAATGTAAATTACACCATGAGATGTTAAATGTCAATCAGTTGGATTTCGTTGACCATTTTTTCCTGATTCATCTGATACACCTGTGTCACGCCCCGACCCGCAGGTCCAGCAAGCGAACAGACCGTCACGACTCCTCGAGGCACGGGTATGCCTTACTAGCACATCGAGGTGATACAAGGCTAATATTATGACCCTACTCGATATCATTAAGTCAAAATCATACAGCGAAAGTTAAAACAAAAAAACAGTTTTTAATAAAAATTTTCTTTAAAACATTTGCCTCCAATTTACATATAATATTTATATGCATGGTCCAATTGTAAACAAGAATGAGTATGATCACTTACCCAATAGCGTCTCTCAGTAAAACTCGTGGGATAGTACCTCAATATATGCAAGTATAGTATAAGCTGAAAATATTAATATGAGGGTGAGTTTTATCCACATACTCAGTGAGTGAGGTGCAATGACTATATAATGACAATAAATGAATTTGTGAGAGTGGCAAGTCAAAACATCATTTTCAAATTTCATTTCATCCATTTGCAAATATATCGCGTAATTCAAAATAATATGCATCCTTATCATCAAATCATACATCAATGGGGTGTCAAAAACGTATTCTACCCATAGTTTGGTCTAACTAGAGTAAAATCCACCAAGGGGTCACCACAATATCATAAGAATAAAACACATATATCTTCCCCCCTTCCCTTGGTATTGACACGGTCCTCACGGGTACTCGTCTATTGGATCCGTTGCCCAGAGACAGGGTACTCATACCCCTGCTCCCGTGTTACCTCACCACGTCACCCCGTTAAGTAAACGCTCAATACCGTGGTAGGGAGTGCGCTATAGCCACTATGCACCAATACACATGTGCCATATATCATCATTCATAAATCTTTACTCGTAAAAATAAGGTACGATCAAGTAACCATAATATCAGGATGCAATTTTTACCGAACAACATTTCAAGACATGCCAAAAACACTAAAGCATTTCTAAATCACATTTTAAATTTCATTTATAAAATCATGATCAAAACTATTTTTCATTTAAAGTTAAAAATAGATCGTCCCACTTACCTCGACCGAGGAGGGTACGTCACTCCCCCTAACTATCCTCGTTTCTCGAACGAGTCATCCCTCGAATCCTAATCCTAAATAAAACAATATCATTTATTAATTCAGTATTGTATAGTTGGATTACAACATGAATATAAAAATGACCTCTTTTATGAGGTTAAATTTCAATTTTCATACTTAAGGAAATTTCTACAAACATATAACGCGCATGTTTAGTAAAATCATGATATCTTCAAAAATCTTGATCGAATTCAATTGATTTAAATTTTTTCTTAAATCTAAGACATATATCTCCAACTTTTATGTTCAGACCATTTTCAAATTCTGAATACACGAATTTATGAAAAAAAATTATCACTTTTCATGCTAAGTTCCTAAAACCAATTCTGTACAGTTTTGGGAGAATTTACATATCTCCCTATATACTTCTCCAATTTATGTAATTATTACCTAAAATTAAAGATAAGACATAGATCTAAAACTTTCTAGTTTTTACCATCCTCAGATTCTAAATGTATAATTTTATAAAATTCAGTTTTCATCTTGATTTCAATTATAGAACTACTTCTGCACAGTTTTAGTAAAATCATCATAACATTCTACATACAACTCCGATTCAAGTGATATTTATCTCAAACTAAAGATAAGAAAGAGAGCTAAAACTTTAATGTTTACTATTTCTCCAAATTATGAACAGAATATACCCAAAAAATTTATACAAGTTACTGGTCGTACACAGGATATGAAACAGAATTTGTGAAGCATGCTAAACTTCCAAAAATTACCAAAACTCGATTTCTTCATGAAATGCCTCACATGATATATCATTTTAAAAATTAGGAAGTCTAGTTTATAGAAAAATAAATATCTTATATTTTTGAATTCTAAAGAATGAGATATCTTATGAAAACTATATAAGACTCAATCTAAAAATCAACATTTAGCATGCTAGTATGGATACCAAAGTAATTACTTATCAAATAATTTAATCTTAGCATAAGTTAGAATATGTTACCTCCCTTGTAAGATCTCTTGATAATAATATATATCACCACTCTATTTGAATCTTTGAATTTTTATCACCTTAGAAATATCAAATCACAATGAACATAAATTTCTTATACAATATCTCTATACTTCCAATTGAAATTCAAGAATTCTCAAAAATATTCTTACTTCTTTGGCTCCATAGTTGAACTCAAAAATGGATATAGAACCCTCACAATTTAGTCCAAGGTGAGTTTGAATGAAGAAAATAGGCCAAACTCTTTTTAAACAAGTTCTTTTATAAACCTAGCCAAATATCCTTAACCATTGGATCATCCCATGCACTATCTTGGCCTTCCACTTGTCCTAGCACTTAAACCATGCAATTGTTGATTCAAGCAACCTCCATGCACTCCACCAAGTGTCTTTGGACGTCCATGTCAAGAGAGAGAAGTGTCACAAGCTAGAACAAACTATTCTAGTTACTTTTCATGCAAAAATTCCTATCCAATAACCTTTCATGCATAAATTTTTATCCAATGAGCTTTCTTGAATGTGGAAAAATCCTATGTGGCCACTAACCAACCTTGCTTCCCTCTTGACCAATCACTTGGCTCCAATTTTCCATCCTTGAGTGGTTTACAACTTAGTCTCTCAATTTTCCTTAATTAGATTTAAACCCCTAACTTTCAACAATTTGTATTTTTGGTCCCTATGAAATTTTATTCGAAATTTCTTAAATATGTGAAATTTCATTTAAATACCTTTATTTAAGTGTGTAAGCCTTCTCTTAGTCATTTTTGACTTCTTTAGACCTTGTCGGCATTTCCGAGAAGGATTTCGGCTTATCGATAAAATTTTCGGTTTTAGCGATTTTGAGATGAAACCTTAAAATTAATAAATAGATAAATATATTTTCATTTTAGATGTCTCAAAAGGATGCTTATATATATATATAATCATGAGGAGTAGTACATGATATACAGTCACTGAAAGTCGGTGTTACAACTTGTGTTATACTTTTCAACTTGCTTCTTTAGTCATGTATCATTTCCCTTCAATCACAAGCAGAAAAAAAAAATCACCTAACCAGCAAAGTGATGTGCACCCCCGGACAAATCAATTATTTCTTTCCTGTTGGAAATAATAGATTCACATGCGCAACAGAAGCAATAAATAATTTTCGAAAAAATAAAATAGGAGAATTTTGGGTATAGGATAAAAACCTCATATGTAGAGTCTTCCAAAATCGATTGAACCATCCGACGTATCCCTCGATCAGTTCTCGCGGCCGGGATGGTGAGCACGATATTAATCGAATCACCAACGCAATATCATAACGCCGCAATCCTTAGTTCAGTGATCGTTATGACTGAAAAATTCTCTACTCAGAATTTTTCTTAAACCCTCATTTTTATTCTCATTCTAGAGAAATATTATTTTCTCAAGTCTGTGCAAAATCATCTCTAATGGCTTTTCAACCACACACAGTCTCAAAGGAGAAGTTAGTCTCCTTGTTCTAATGATACTCAAATCGTGGAAAGAGTTAGGGAGAATAGGGTTGTGGTAGTTATAGGTTAGTGGGGCCCACTAATCCCTCACAATTACCGAAATGCCCCTCTTGGGCACATCAACCCAATATCTTCCACTTGCACGTGAGGGCATTTCACGTCCGTCACAAGATCACAACTCATGCGACCTTTGACACATCACCTGCTGGACTTTAATACAGGATTGGGTGTCGTACGACTTGCGAGTACACCTGTAATCAAAGACCTCTCGATATACCTATTAGGAAAATCGAGAAGCCATCGTTAGTATCAAAATAACTCGCTGCACCCCAGATCCAAGACTAATTACATCCATCGAGCTACTTTCCTCATCGAAAGTAATCCCCAATAAACGCTCGACTGTGTATCTACTGTTATGCTTACATCCCAACATGGGTAGGCATAATAGGCATGCCGGTGAATACAACACAATGATATAATATCAATTGGTCTTCATTTTCCCAAACTTGAATTTATTAACCTCAATTCAGCTGCTTTCCTAGACTTGTCTTTCAGACCTCAATTTATCTTCCGGGCCAACGGTAAACAGACTAAAGTAGCAAACACTGAGCTGAGACCTCTAGAAACAGTCAAAAGTGATAAGAGTACAAGAGATCCTATCCAATGGATCTCGGGTCTCGCACAGTGGGAACGAGGATCTAAATTATGTCAATTTCTCAAATAATGCTCCCACTATCCCTGGTCGACATATCACACATGATATTAAACGCGTGCCATAGTGTTATTCCCTCATCTCTCAAAGGACATATGTCAGATTTCTCTAACACTGTGTAGGTATGGGACTTAGTCTACACATGAGATTTTACCTAGAGATCTCAGAGAGAGTATCTCAAAGACAATATCACTTGTCGCAGGTGATATTTGAGATCTCAAACCTGGTTACTTACAGACAACATGGATGTGAGTATGTCTATGCCGGTCATATCGTATATAACCTCATCTTGAATATATATCAGGGCGACTTATATTCTAGTACGGCCACTCTCAAAGTTTCTTACAACTAGAAACCGTCTCATCTCCGCTCACTCAAAGCTGGAGGTGGTCACTAGTATGAGATAATCAACCACGCCTGCCTGACATATCATTTGTCACAATAAATTACAAAATATATGACAATTAAAGTAGCGCAATAAATAAACTAGTGACTCAAACATGCACACATGTCATATATATATATATATATATATATATATATATACAACACAATAAGCATTAGTACAAAGTGAGAAATGTCAATATACATGTAAACCCAATGATTCCTATATCTCATACAGGAATCTCTGACAATGGGTTTATTGAAGGGATCATCCAACACGCTGTATAGTAGTGTACTTAATTTGCTACTTCACCCTTCTCGATAATGTCTCTCATAATGTGATATTAGGTATCAATGTGTTTGGTCTTACTGTGATACTTAGGGTCTCAGGTATGGTCAATGGTGACCTGATTTTCTCAATAAATCATCATTGACCTCCTACTATTTGCCACAACCCCTAAGTGATCCGGAAATCTCTAGAACTAAACACTCTTCTAAACTATCGCTAAGCGTATCACAAACTCAACATCTATCGTAAATAGAGATACATAGGTTTGCTTCTTGCTACTCTAAGACATCAAAACCTATTATCGATTTGTATACATTCAGATCACCAACCCAGTTTGACGAAGTCATCAAGATTGCAAGGAATTCACAAGATCCAACTCAAGTTCCAATTGGACCGGTGACAAAAGCTTGAGTTAAAAGGTTCAAAAAAACACTGAATAATTTAATTCACAAGGTTTTACAACAAGAAATTGGAGTCCAAGTGAATGAAGAACCAAAAGGGATAATTATGCTTATATAAGCCCAATTGGAAGAATAAAGGATCCAAAACTACCCAAAACCAAGAGAGGACGAAAATAAAGAAAAATAGTAGCAATACTTGGTCAAAGTAGTTTGATTTATTTAGTTTCATAATTTTTCTTTGTAATTTATATTTTAGTTTCCTAATTTTTGATTATTTAAGGAGTTATTAAATTTTAGTTGTCAATTTAGTTTTTACCTTTAACCTATAAATAGGCCATTACACATTATGTAAAAAGATAACTTTGAGAAAATTAATAAAATTGTGAGATTTCTTCACACAAGTCTTATTCTTTTGAGAACTTTTGAACTTATTCAAGATATGAGTCTTGTTTAGTTCTTTGACTTATCAATTTAGATTTCGAACCACCTAAATTGTGGCGTCATTCATTCCATCTTTATACCAAAGTTCTTGTTCTAGTGAGAAACGAGTATAAAATCATATACCTTAGGTTCTTCCTCCTTTAGAGCAAGGGTTGAGGTCTTTAATTCCATCAGTTCAAATAATTCTTTGGAACGATTTTTGGGCTAAATTAACTTATTCATGGGTTTTAGGGTTTCTATACCCATTGGGTTCACATCAGTTGGTATCAGAGCTAATCCAGGTTTTTTTTTCCATCGAATTATTCTTATTTTATTTTATTTTCTTTCTCTTTGTTCTTGTTTATGACTTAAAACTCTAATTCCAATCTCGATTCATCATCTTGACTAAAATTCTTCATTCGTTGGTTTATTTCTTGTTTTTGGTGTATTTCATTTTTGATTTTATGTTGCCATAGTTCAAAAAAAAAAAAGAGGCCGTTAAGAAAAAGGGTCATACAAAAACAAAAGAAGAGGCCCAAAAAAAAAGGGCTTGCAAAAAAAAAGAGGTTGTGAAAAAAAAAAAGAGAGAAGAAGAGGCAAAAAAAAAGGCCCGCAAAACAAAAAGACAACTTCCAAATTTTATAAAATTGATAATTTTTCATTTTGTGATCTTGTTCAAATTTGGCAAGTTCTACAGTGCAAAATTTTTGCTTGAGTTTGAAATATTTTCTTATTTGTACACTTTTTTAAATTTGTGCACTTTCCTAAATTCAAAACTTTCTATAATTATTCTTCATTCTTGATCTCTTTCCTTATTTGCCTTCCTTCTTATTTGTTTCATTCCTTATTTGTTTCCTCTTAAATTGGAAATTTTCCAAATTTGTAACTTTCCTTATTTCTCATTGTTTTTTTTTCTTGATCTTTCTTTCTTTGTGCCTCTTATTAATATTTTTTTCATATAAGTCTTTGAATTTCACACGATAATTATTCTTGAGTTGAATTCTCGAGTTTAATAAAGAACTTGACTAAGTGATGAGGAGTGGTAAAAGGCAAGAGAGAATTTATTAAAGATAAAAACCAAATTCAAAGAGTGAAACACGAGTGAATTTGAGTGAATCATTATTTTTGAGTGAAACACGTGAGGGAGTGTGGTGAGGTTCTTTCCTATTTTATTCTAACATTGTCTTGTAGATTCTAATCATGTCTCAAAATTAAAAAGATAACACAAGTGAGGAGGTTCAACCATATGTTGGGCCGAATCTACAACTACAAACATTTATGAGGAAGATGAGATGGATGATGAAGAGGGAGTTAGATCTTATACATGAAATGTTGGATAAAGTAGAAGAAGGATCGCAAAAGGGATAGCCATCAATAGGGCCGAACCCTTCAAGAAGGAATAAGTTTCATCAAAGGGAAACTAAAATTGTGGATGAATTTGAAAGAGATGGGTTAGAGGAGGAGTTTGATAGGTTATCAGTGGGTATTCATAGGAGACGAGATATAGAAGTTAGGAATCGGATAGACAATAATTTAGGTAGTATTAAGATGAAAATTTCATCGTTTTAAGGTAAAAATGATCCTGAAGCATATCTTGAGTGGGAAAAGAAGATTGAGTTGGTTTTTGATTGTCACAACTATTCCAAATTAAAAAAGGTAAAATTGGCTGTTATTGAGTTTATTGATTATGTAATTGTATGGTGGGATCAATTATGCATCAATAGAAGGCGGAACGGGAATCGACCTATTGAAACTTGGGATGAGATGAAGAGGTTGATGAGACGACGATTTGTGCCGAGTCACTACTATAGGGATTTATATATATCTCAAGTTGCAGAGTCTCCACCAAGGTAAGCGAAGCATAAATGAGTATTACAAAGAGATAGAGATGGCTATGATTAGGGCCAATATGGAAGAGGATAGAGAAGCAACGATTGTTAGAGTTTTGAATGGTTTAAATCGAGAGATTGCGAACACGATCGAGCTTCATCATTATATGGAGTTGGAGGATTTGGTACATATGGCAATCAAGGTTGAGAGATAGTTCAAGAGAGGCAGCACACGGCCAAGACCAGCCCCACAGATTCTGAGTGCAACATCTTGGAGAACGAGCTATCCAGAAAATGAAGAAAATTTAACCACCTCCAAAGTTAAATCTGTACACAAACCAACTGCCTCCACCACAACTTCTCAAGGTAAAGCAGTCTCTACTTCAACTCGTTCTAGTGAGATTAAATGCTTTAAGTGTCAAGGAATGGGACATATAGTTAGCCAATGTCCAAACAAGCGAGTTATGATAATTCAAAAAAATGGTACAATCGAATCTGAAGATGAAGATGACATTGATTGTTTGCCACCATTGGAAGATGCCGCCATCGGAGACGAGGAGTGCGGGGCTGAACACGGTGAGATGTTAGCACTAGTTACGTGCTGAGCTTTAAGCTTACAAGCCAGAAGAGATGAAAAAGAAGTACAACGAGAGAATATCTTTCACACTTGTTGCCATGTGAAAGATAAGGTATGTATTTTAATTATTGACGGTGGTAGTTTTACTAATGTTGCGAGTATGACTTTAGTGAAAAGAGCTAAATTTGCCAACCACTAAACATTTCCAACCATACAAACTACAATGGTTGAATGATAGTGGAGAAGTGAGGGTTACAAAGCAAGTTGTGCCATTCCGAATTAGAAAATATGAGGATGAAGTGTTATGTGATGTGGTGCCATTACAGGCTGGACATATTTTGTTAGGAAGGCCTTGGCAATTTGATCGACATGTACAACATGATGGCTTCACCAACAAGTATTCGTTCATGTTCAATCAACGAAAAATCACTTTGATTCCGATGACACCAACACAAGTCTATGAAGATCGAGTGAGATTGCAAAAATTGAGTGAATAAAAGAAACGGAGAGATCAAAATGAGTTGAGAGAAGAGAAAAAAGAGAGAAAAGAAGAAGGAGAGGCTGAATTTGGTGAGGAAGAAAAAATAGAGAAAAGTTCAGCCAATGAGGTAAAATCCGGGAGAAAGCAAATAAATTTCTATGCCAAAACAAGTGAGGTTAAGCGAGTTATGCTCTCAAAACGGCAAATGATTGTACTTATGTACAAGGAATCCCTTTTAAATACTGACCAACTTAACCCTTCTTTGCCTAGTGCTGTTGTTTCTCTTTTGCAAGAATTCAAAGAAGTATTTCTCGAAGATCTACCCCAAGGATTGCCTCCGATTCGAGGGATTGAACATCAAATTGATTTCGTACTCGGTGCATCAATTCCAAATCGTCCAGCATATAGAAGCAACCCAGAAGATACGAATGAGCTATAAAGATAAATCAAAGAGTTGATGGAAAAAAGATATGTGAGAGAAAGCATGAGTCCATGCACAGTTTCGGTGATTTTAGTGCCTAAGAAAGATGGGACATGGAGGATGTGTGTTAATTGCCGAGCTATCAACAATATAATGGTAAGATATCGACACCCTATTTCTCGATTAGATGACATGTTAAATGAATTGCATGGTGCCTGTGTGTTTTCTAAGATTGACCTTAAGAGTGGATATCATCAAATATGAATGAAAGAAGGAGATGAATGGAAAACAACATTTAAAACTAAATATGGATTGTATGAGTGGTTGTCATGCCTTTTGGATTAACCAATGCTCATAGTACATTCATACGCTTAATGAATCATGTTTTACGTGCTTTTATTGGTAAATTCGTAGTTATTTACTTTGATGATATTTTGGTTTATAGTAAAAGCTTGCATGATCATGTTTCATATTTACATTCGGTTTTGGATGAACTTAGAAAGGAAAAGTTATATGCTTACCTTAAAAAGTGTACTTTCTGCACCGATAAGTTTGTTTTTCTAGGTTTTGTTGTGAGTGCTAAAGGTATTGAGGTTACCTCAAGTATAGGTGATGTTAGAAGTTTTCATGGGCTTGCTAGTTTTTACAGGAGCTTTGTGAAAGATTTTAGCATCATCATTGCACCGCTTACTCAAGTCATCAAGAAGAACGTTATATTCCAATGGGGTGAAGAATAAGAGAAGGCGTTTCAACTTATTAAACATAAGCTTACTCACGTTTCTTTACTTGCTTTACCTAATTTTTCTAAAATGTTTGAAATTGAATATGATGCTTCTGGTATAGGTATAGGCGCTGTTCTTATGCAGGATGAAAGACCACTTATGTATTTTAGCGAGAAATTAAGTGAGGCTGCACTTAATTATCCTACCTAAGACAAAGCATTGTACACTTTGGTTCGAACTTTAGAGACATGGTAACACTATTTGTGGTCAAAAGAATTTGTGATCTGTATGGATCATGAATCTTTGAAACATTTGAAAAGTCAACATAAGCTGAATAAGAGACATGCTCGATGAATGGAATTCATTATGTCATTCGATATAAACAAGGTAAGGAGAATTTAGTCGCAGATACACTTTCATGCAGGTATGCCTTAATCTCTACTTTTGATGCTAAATTTATTGATTTTTAGCATATTAAGGAACTTTATCATGATGACCACGATTTTGGAGAAATTTATAAATCTACAAATGGTAAGTTCTATAGGCATGAGAACTTTTGTTTAGAGAAAAAAAGTTATGTGTGCCAAATTGTTCATTGAGAAATTTGTTAGTTCGGGAATCTCATAGTAGAGGATTAATGGAACATTTTGGAGTTGTCAAAACCTTGGCTATTTTACAGGAACACTTTTATTGGCCACACATGAAGCGAGATGTTGAGAGATTTTGTGGTAGATGTATTATCCGTAGGCAAGCTAAATCTAGGGTTCTACCTAATGGTCTTTACACACCCCTACCTATTCCTAGTTCACCTTGGATTGACATTTCGATAGATTTTATTTTGGGTTTACCTAGGAGTAGATATGGACGAGATTTGATCTTTGTGATTGTAGATCAGTTTTCTAAGATGACTCATTTTATTCCTTATCATAAGTTTGATGATGCTTCTCATATTGCGGATTTATTCTTTAGGGAGATTGTAAGATTACATGGGATACCTAGAACAATCGTTTCAAATCGGGATACTAAGTTCTTAAGTTACTTATGGAAGACATTATGAGGAAAGTTAGGAACCAAACTTTTATTTTCAACAACTTATCATCCTTAAACAGATGGTCAAACAGAAGTAGTCAACAGGACTTTATCCACTTTATTGAGGGCTGCCATTAGTAAAAATATTAAAACTTGGGAAGAATGTTTGTCACATGTTGAGTTTGCATATAATCGTACTGTTCACTCTACTACCAAGTTCTCACCGCTTGAAATTGTTTATGGTTTTAATCCTTTAACTGCTTTGAATTTATTACCTTTACCTGTTTCTGAACAAGTGAATTTAGATGGTAAGAAGAAGGCAGAATTTGTGAAGCAACTTCATGAGAAGGTACGATTCAACTTAGAGAAGAGGACCGAGCAATACATCAAACAAGCTAACAAGGGACGTTACAAGCTGATTTTTGAACTTGGTGATTGGGTTTGGTTACATATGTGAAAAGAAAGATTTTCGGCACAAAGACATTCTAAGTTGTTGCCCAGAGGAGATGGTCCTTTTCAAGTGTTAGAACGGATCAATGACAATGCTTACAGACTTGATTTACCAGGTGAGTATAATGTTAGTGCTACTTTCAATATTATTGACTTGAGTCCTTTTGATGTAGGTGATGATTTGAGGATAAATCCTTCTCAAAAGGAGGAGAATGATGAGGTCATCAAGATTGCAAAGAATTCATAAGATCCAACTCAACTTCCAGTTGGACCGGTGACAAAAGCTTGAGTTAAAAGGTTTAAAGAAGTACTGAATAATTTAATTCATAAGGTTTTACAACAAGAAATTAGAGTACAAATGAATAAAGAACTAAAAGGGGTCTTAATTATGCTTATACAAACCCAATTGGAAGAAAAAGAGTCCAAAACTATCCAAAACCAAGAGATGACGAAAATAAAGAAAAATAACAGCAATACTTGGTCAAAGTAGTTTGGTTTATTTAGTTTTCTAATTTTTCTTTGTAATTTATATTTTAGTTTCCTAATTTTTGATTATTTAGGGAGTTACTAAATTTTAGTTGTCAATTTAGTTTTTACCTTTAACCTATAAATAGGTCATTATACATTATGTAAAAGACAATTTTGAGAGAATTAATAAAATTGTGAGATTTCTTCACACAAGTCTTGTTCTTTTGAGAACTTTTGAACTTATTCAAGATAGGAGTCTTGTTTAGTTCTTTGAGTTATCAATTTAGGTTTCGAACCACATAAATTGTGGCGTCATTCATTCTATCTTTATACCAAGGTTCTTATTCTAGTGAGAAACGGGTCTAAGGTCATATACCTTAGGTTCTTCCTCCTTTAGGACAAGGGTTGAGGTCTTTAATTCCACTGGTTCAAATAATTCTTTGGGACGATTTTTGGACTAAATTAACTTGTGCGTGGGTTCAAGGTTTTCTATACCCATTGGGTTCACATCACAGTTTGTATCTGAATACCCAACAAGATGCAAATCACCTCATCCGTAACACATGGAGAGGTCCACAGTTCTCTCAAGATATCTTAGAATCCTTTCACTGCTCTCCAGTGATCTCCTCTAGGATTTGATCGATATCTAATTACCATACTGACTGCAAAGCAAACGTCTGATCATGTACGTAACACTGCGTACATCAGACCACTCAGTGCACTAGAATAAGGGTTCTGTTATTTCCCTTATCCTTTCCTGAGTCTTAAGGCACATATCAAGAATTAGGTTTTAACCTTTTAACGATAAAAGTATCTTTAGGTTCATAGTCGATCTTTCCGAAGCGCTTGAGAACTCCCTTGATGTTGGACTCCTGTGAAAGAGTCAACACCTGTCTCGAGTGATCCCTCTTGATCTTAACTTCGAGGAAAAACTGAGTCTCACCCATGTCCTTCATATCAAGATTCGACAATATCCACGTCATTGTGGTCATCAAATACTCTCTGTTGTTCCCAGTCAACAGAATGTCATTCACACACAAGGACATGATCACAAATAGTCAGAAGAATGTATAAGGTATATGCGATGATCTTCCTCGATCATCACGAAACCGTGAGATATCATCTCATCGTGAAATCTCAAGCGCCATTGTCTGGATTGATGATTAAGGTCACATGTCGACTTCCGAAGTTAACAGACCTTATCATCCTAATCTACAAGAATAAAGCCAGATGGCTGTTTCTTGTAAATCTTCACATCCAAACTCCCACATAGGAAGACAGTCACAACGTCAATTTGGTCTCACTCTAAATCCATGTCCGTGACAATCGCTAAAAGTAAATGGATCAAGATAATCTCGCCCTTATTCTGAGTAACCCCTGGTTATCAAACATGCCTTATACCTCTTCACCGATCCGTCAGCCTTTCTCTTGATGTTGAGAACCTACTTGTTCCCAATGGCCTTATTACACTAAGGCAAATCAACTAGATCCCAGATCCTGTTAATTCTCATCAACTCCTTCTCTTATCCATGACCTTTTAACCAATGGTCTCTCACAGAATCCTCAAAGGCCTCTAGGACCGTTTAAGGTTTCTCGTAATCCTCAAGAGTCACACTGAGAGCCTCTCCCTCAATTGGGAAGCAACGGTTAAGTATGCGTCCTCGACTACTCTTATGAGGAGGGGAAACCTTTTCACCTCTAGATGAATTGCTCCCACTAGGACTGAGATCCATAATGGATTCTTGGGTCTTGCCGCTGGGATCAACCAAACCACTAGACTCATTCATCTCATATAAGGTAAAGTCCCAATCGATTTCACCTCTCATAGGGAAATCATTTTCAAGAAACTCGGCATCATGAGACTCAATCTCAATAAGAGTGCCGTCTGTATGCTCACCTATAACACATTCCCCTTGGAGTGTTCTGTGTATCTTATAGAGATACAACTCTTTTCTCACAGGCTTAACTTGTCATGTAGATGTAAGAAATAGTGAATATATACGGCACAATCCCATAACCTCAAATGGCTAAAGTCAGGCTGCCTTCCTATCCAAAGCTCATACGAAGTACTGACTGCGGATTTCAATAGAATACGATTGAGGACGTAGGTTGCAGCCAATAGCACATCTCCCCAATAGGAAACGAGCAAATTGGCTTGCGCCATCTTCGACCTCACCGTCTCAAACAAAGTCCTATTCCTCTCTTGGCTACTTTACTCCACTCAGTAGCATGAATAGTCAGTTATCTCGTAATGCCCTTCTTGAAATAAAGCTCTTCCGACAAATACTCACACCCTCATTCGTTTCTGAGAATCTCTACTCTCAAGTCTAACTGATTTTTAACCTCGCTAATAAACCTCTTGAAGCATCTCAATGTTTCAGATTTGCGCAAAATTAGATAGACGTAACCGAAACGCGTGTAATTGTCTATGAACATAATAGAGCACCCAACTTCATTTCGAGTTCTCACGTTCATAAGGCCACAGATGTCGGAGTGAACCGACTATAATGGAGTCCCAGCTCTCATTGCAATGTCAAATGGTTTTCTTGTAACTTTGCCACCAATAGACCACGCACTGCCAACCGGTTCATCATCTCTCACGCCAGGAGGATAACAAGAAATACCATTGAAAGGAATTACTTCCTCTGTATATAGTCACTCATGGACCAAATCATTACCATTCAAAAAATTGTCATAATAAATAGAAACTATAAATTTTCAAATTAACAGAGCATATCCTAAACTGAAATCAAGTTCCGTCGAGCATTCAGAGCATAAAGAGCATACAGAGTCTAACAACATTGCAACTCCAACTTGTAAGTGCTACTCCCTCTGATGCAGACAAACACTCCGTTTCTCCATGTAAATCCTCCTACTTGAGGACTCACTCGGCGAAACTTTATATGCGCGCTCCTATCTCGAGCTACATGGTCGGTTGCTCCTGTGTTTACAATCCACGAAGGAGAGAAAACAGTGAGCATGTAAAACTACATAAAAAAAGAAAAAAATAATTTTCGCTCATCACACTTATGAGTGAAATGACCAAGTTTGCTACAGATGTAACACTACACCTTGGTTTTATCCAACTCCTTCTTTCTGTGCATTAGTTGTCGGTTTTCTTGAATGATTTCTTCTTACCTGAACCTTGAGTCCCACAGGAGTCCTTACTCGACTCCACTGCATAAACATGACCCGAGTATGGCCTACTGGCCTCCAGATATTCTTACTCGAACTTACTGTGCCTATTTACATTAGTGAAAATACGAATACTTTCGTCGTATGTAAAATTGACTTTCATGATTACTCATGAATCAGGAAAAGAACTGGATTGCATCCAACACTAGAAAACATATTCGAAATAGGCTCAGTCACTTTCCTCAACTCGGTGATTATACTCGATATTTTCATCAAATGTTATATAATCATATGATCAACCATTTCTTTATAAGTTATTAAACTTATAAGTCAGTATTCCCGTCTCAGGATCTGTAAGAGCACCTCAATGCTCTTTATAGGGCGAGCCAAACCAATAGAGTCATAAGATATTGCTTATAGACTAAGATCACATCATCGTGCATGCTACTCAGGGGGATTGCTCTAACTCGGCCATCATTCCTATTTCATGTACGTAATGTCTCCTTATCCCGTCTCTCTGAGGTGTGGTACCCTCTTCGGAGTCCACTATCTCATACCTCAAAATTTCAGTTAGATCTTCCTTCTCGAGAACAAACTGAATCTACCAGTGAAAAATCTCGTAATTATCACTATTCACTTTTATTCTCATTTCAAAGATCTAAAACGACAATTTTTAAAGTAGTCATTGAGAATTTAGTGACTTATCGATACTTATTCTCACATTTTGTGCACTCTACGAATCAACAAGACTCAAATGATTCGTATACAGACCCCAAGACGAGTGTATGAATCAACAGACACCATACACCACAATCCGGGATTGCATCTTACCATTTGGACTAGGATTCGGTACACAAAAACCCACAAAAAGTCACTTTTACGGATGTGGGACCCTTAAAAATTGGAAAAATTCCAATTTCGAAAGACCTAACGTGCCGTCGGCGGTCACACGCTCCGCCATGTGCTAATTGCGCGTCCCCATGCGCCTGCATGCGCCGGGGAGGTGCCAGACGCGCAGCGCGTCTGGCACACGCTCGCACACGCCCTATGCGTGTCGGCGCACGTGCCTAACGTGCGGGCTTGCAGGTCATGCTCCCACACGTGTGCGACCTGCTTGCATGGGTCGGTTCGGATTCGGCATGGGTCAGATCCCAGATCCGGTTCAGGTTCGCGGGTCGGGGACACATGTTCAAGTCGAAACCGACCCGGACAGCCCAGACCGGTTCACGAGCCTCACGCGCCCGACGTCTTTGCTTCATGCTCCACCCACGCGAGTGTAGTGCACGCGCCTGTGGGTTGGAGCCTTTATTCTCTGCCCAACTCCTCTACAACCGGGTTTTTCGACCCGATTGCTGGAAAACCCCAATTTCGGTCCTGATTTCATCGGATTTTTTGTGAAATCTCTAATTCCATTTATTTCAAGCATCCTTGACTTGATTTTTGGAATAATCGCGCCCTAATCTTGGCATATTTTGAGTCCAAAATTCCGACCCCCCACGGTCAATTTTGAAACCCTATTTTCCGGCATCAACAGTGCACAAAACATATATCAAAACGTAGATCAGCACACGTAGACACATATCAACCATTTATTTAGATCAACACATCTTTAAACTCGACAAATCTAAGATCTAAAGGTCCGATCATTATTTGAGCCAAAAACTTTAACCTCGGTTTTCATGGCCCTATTGTGTTCAAAAAATTCAGAAAAAGTTATTTTTATGATCTACATGTTATGGGTAATCTCCTGGTGCAATCGGATTCACGAAACTCATCCGTGATCCGAACCCTAAATTTAATATCCTACATTTTTTATACCCGAAAATAAATTCTGAAAATTATTTTTAATAATCCAACAAATGCTCTGATACCAATGTTGGAAATAATAAATTTATATGTGTAGCGGAAGCAATAAATAATTTTTGAAAAAATAAAATAGGAGAATATCGGGTATAGGATAAAAACCTCATATGTAGAGTCTTCCAAAATCGATCGAATCATCCGACATATCCCTCGATTGGTTCTCGCGGCCGGGATAGTGATCACGATGTTAATCGAATCACCACCGCAATATTACAACGCCGCAACCTTCAGTTCGGTGATCGTTACGACGGAAAAATTCCCTATTCGAAATTTTTCTCAAACCCTCATTTTTATTCTCGCTTTAGAGAAATATTATTTTCTCAAGTCTGTGCAAAATTCTCTCTAATGGCTTCTCAACCACACACAGTCTCAAAGGAGAAGTTAGTCTCCTTGTTCTAATGATACTCAAATCATGGAGAGAGTTAGGGAGAATAGGGTTGTGGTAGTTATGGGTTAGTGGGACCCACTAACCCCTCATAATTACTGAAATGCCCCTCTTGGGTTTATCAAACAAATATTTTCTAATACAATGCTCCACTTAATTTAAAGAATATACATAAAAGGCTAAAATTTCTGATTTTCTAGAGTAAAAGAGGTTCTGTTAGAAGTGAGTTTGGTATTTGTATAAAGGAGCTAAAGGTGCACCTTTGTAGAATAATCTCATGCAACAGAGAAATGTGAGTTCAAAAGTGAACGCTGTTGGCATTCTATACAAACATAATGTTATATATAAAAATGAGAATATGGAAAATTGTTGGAAATTAAGATGGAGAATTGGATTGTGTGGATCGAACAGTAATAAAGGGTGCAAACATAAAAAGATGCAACAATAGAAAACATAATTTCCAGGGAGAAAAACTAAACATCTCCGTTGAGAACATGAAATATTCAGAACCTGACAACTCTCCGAAACCATGATCAAACAACACAGAACTGAAGCTAAAACTCGGAGTGGCCACTAGAAGTCAGATTTGGAACGGGACGAGTCATCCCAACACCTGATTCTGTGAATCCGTCTGCTTCTGCAAATGAATTTTTTTAATTTTGTTATCATAATACCCAAAGGAATTGGAGCAAACAAGTCATAGTCACCACCCTGTATATATAGTTGGGATGTGAAAGAATTTGGACTAATCTTCTTCCTTTTTAAGCCTGCAAATAGTCTTCTAGTTCAAATACAATGAGTTACTGGGTGATGTTATCCTAAGGATTTATGGCTAGGGGAAGTTTGCAGTTCTCCCCAGCCTTATCATCCATCCTGGCTCCAGCTGCATTAAACCAGCCAGATCCTAATATCGAACCAGAAAAGGCAGAGGCCTTTGTCTTGGTTAATTTCTTGTCCTAGTCTCCTGTTACTGTCTAAACAACAGCCACTTACAGAGAAAATGAGACAAGGAAAAGCCAATTTATAAGCATAAACATTATTAAGATGAAATCAACAATTTGGTAAAAGAACTAGAGCCTTATTAAGATGAAAATTGAAATTTAGTGCTTTGGCAAATGATTTAAAGTGTTCACAAGCAGCAAATCAAAAACAATTGGTTCGGTAAAGGATCTAGAGCCTTGTAAAAGTTTTAAAACCTTACTTAGAAGCAAATTAAAAATCAAGGGTTGGGTAGAGGATTTAAACTCAGATTAATAAAGTATCTAATGGTTGAAAAACAGTTTCAAAAAACAGTTCTTAAGACAGAACAAGATATTTGCACTCTTGCTTGCAACTCTCATATCATAAACGCTGACCAGGGGTTGTGATTTTTTCCAGCACTCATGGCATGACAATGTAGTACCATCAATTAGGAGCATCAATCTTTGTAGTTGTCACAGTACAATAGCATAGAAAGTAGTGTAGGTATTTATAATAATTGATTTTGTTTAGAGAAAAATAAACATGGAAGCATTGGTATGAGATGGATCGAAAATATTGTGTACCTGTTTTTCTCTACCTGAAACAGTTTCCACTATTTCCTTAATGCTCTATCTACTCTTTGACAACTCATCTAGACCAGTTGTCCCCCCTCCCCAACCCTCACGCAACTCTCATATTGCATCAACACCTTCCAATCAACCCTCACGCAACTCTCATATTGCATCAACACCTTCCAATAATCTATTTTTGGAAAGAAGAAAAGAATTAAAAAAAAAAGAAAACCAAATGGATTGCTCGAGTCCATACAAGAAAGCTCCATGCTCATACTGAGGATATGTCAAGATTGCTGGTGACAAACTATCTTCATAATTTGTCACTTTTTCAACAGCAAGGTCTGTATAAAACTTAATGGACTCGATTAAGTAAAATTTGACCTTGCAATATATAGAAGGAATATGATTTAATGTGCTTTCTGTGATCAATAAATGGCGCATGTACTGAACTTTTGTCAGCTACCGAGTAATTACTTAAATTTTAATTCTCACTTCTATGTTGGTTGCTTACACGTTCAGATACCTATTAAAGCCCCTGGACGATTTCGTCGGGAACTGGAAATTACCTTCCTGGATGAGGAGTTGCGGTAAGTTGCAATGTAAGCAATACCATATACATGTGAAACATAAGCGAACCATGTCACTAGCTACTCAAAAGTTCATTATCTTAAATTGAGGTGAAAGTAGAATAAAATTAGGGATTTTACTTGTCATTTCTTTTTTGACTAGATAATGTGAGTTGTATAGAGAAACCAAAGCATTTCAATGCTAATTATGAGAGAGAAAGAATAAACAAAATCAGAAATGCAAAAAATTCATAAATAGCTTTGAACAAGTACAGAATATTGTAGCCCTACTTCTATTATCCAATTCAAAGACGGTGTATTTCTCTTCACCAAAAATAATTTAATACAGTTTAGAAGCTGCTACTATTCTGCTCTCTGAACCCCCAAGAAACATTCAAAGTGGAAAGAGATTGAGTTTCCTTTCCCGTTATCAACGCAAATATCGCCTACCTAAGCACACAGCTCTTCCCAAACCAACCTCACCATGATCCCCGGATTAAGATGAAAAATTTTGTAGTATTGGGAAGATTGGAAGTGAAAATTTATGTTTGAAAGCCAAGTCATGAATCGGGTGATATTGTGAGTCCCACGCTTGCACTGCTTCTCTGATAGCTTAAAGGAAGAGCGGAATTTGGTGCAATTTTATTTATATTGCATGTTTGCAGCAGTCCTTTACTTGCCATCCCATCCTTGTCATTTTGGTAGAATACCCTCTGTTAGCATTAGAAATCTAAAATAATTAAATCATCTTTCAAACTCCCAAAAACTTTATGCCCTGACCAGTGCAGTTGGCTGCATCATTCAACAAGCCCTTCGGCACAGTTAGTCCATATTCTATTCCTGCTATATATGGGTGAAATCCATAAGCAGTAATTGAATCTGCCTCTGGTTTTCTATGGATGTATGCCATTCACCATTCACAATCCACATTCCATGCTCATTTTATTGATCATTTGACAACTTGTATCAAATGAAAGGTTAAAGAGAAGGAAGTCGCAGTATTATGGTAGAACACTTCTGTTTATTTTAGGCTCTTCTGCCAATCTGGTCTCTGGGAGCTACAAAGTAGTCGGTGTAGTGGATTGCAATCCTAATTGATCCTTCCTGTGATTCAAGCCACATATATGAGTTCTGAAAGGCTTGAGCAAGCAATTTGTGCTGTGAAGTAGCATTAGAGCATTAGGGACCTGCTTTGGACGGTATTGGTAACTTAGAATATGAAAGGCTTCCTACTAAAATGTGGCATCCATGACGGACAATGTGTTGCTGGGGAGAAAATAGAAACTACTAAAATTTCAAACTTCTCAACTAAATAACTACTAGAAAATCAACTAAAAATTGAAATCTGAAGGCTTTGAAAATATTTCTAAATACTAGTAAAATAAACCCTTTTCTTGCTATTCTTGGGCCACATCAACAACAATAACTTCTTACATACAGGAGGATACTTCTTAGAATTGAACCCAATAACCTTGGTTAAGGATTTGAACTACTTTGCCACCAAGCTAAGGTTCACTCATGGCTTTATGATATATAGATGAAACAAATTCTTTGACCTCTGCTAATCAATGGTTAGACTCTGTGACATGACTAATGGGAAGGCCTAGGATTATTTCAATGACTATATGTGCAGACATTATATAGTCTTCGGATTGTACTTGGTTAATCAATTAAACCATTCATTAATGCCCACTAATTTTTGGGTTATCTACTATTTTTTTTTCTCTATTTACCATAGCCCGTGTCATGTCATAAAAGAGTTCCTACCACTGTTTTGATAGAGAGTCATGGTGCATAATTTTCCTCCCACAAGCTTTCGAATTGTTTTTCCATATTAGACCTACATGGATGTCTGTCAAACATTTTTCTTTTTCCCAGTTTTAACATTCGTATTTCTGAAAACTTCACTTTCTTAAGCAACCAAATACTTTTGTCTTAAAAAGCACAGCCAATTGCTAAGGGTTTTACAAACTTTATTTCCAGTTTAATCCATCAGCACTTCTTATCAACAAGACATGAAAATTATTTTGATTTTCATAATAAACCTTGATTTAAATCAGTTGAATGAACTATTTTCTGCATTTAGAATACGGACTGAATTGGTAGACACTATACCTGTGACACACTTTGAAGAATATGAAATTGCTTGTCTGGGAGTGGGTTCTAGTATTGATAACCTCAAATTGCCTCTTTGGTTGATAACAAAGGTTCATATTTCTGGCGCTCGGTAATGGTTTATCTGAGAGACTTGATTCAAATAGTTGTCTACATTGTTTTACATAGACCTTCAAGGTCAATGAAAGATGACCCTGGGGAGAGGGAGGTTAGTGAAAGTATCATGTTGACAATAGGTAATCGATGCACACTGCACACTTCAACTGTTGTCCACCTTAAAAGCCATGTCAATGGTGTTAATTCACCAAATCAGATGCCAAGAGTACAAGGACCCTTTCTATCTGTAACATAAAACACTATAAAGTCTTGCTAGCGCAGCCACTGTTGTTTTGTGAATGAGATCCCAGGACAATTTACACTTATAATGAAGGTCTGACTCAGTTACAAAACATAAAGACGTCGGATTTTAAAGGGTTAATGTACTGAAACTAAAATAGAGCTTTGTGCTGGAATGCTGTCCTGTTGCTCTGGACTTTCTTATGCCTGCTCTTTTCTGTTCATTTTCACTTTGCTTCTCCTTTATGTTTGCTATATGCTATGTCTAAGAAATTAACCTTTCTAGGTCGACTAGAATACAAGAAGAAGCTGAAGTGAGGCAAAAGCATCATGATGTTATTATTGGCAAAATTGGTGAGAAATTTATATTCATCATATTCATTATATTTTTGAGGATACAATGACTTGAGGTTGGAAGCCCTTGGCTTAGTCATTCTTCATTAAGCGCCAAAAAAAACCCAAATTGCCTAATTGTATGGGCAGGTGAACAGGTAATCTCATCTTGAGTCAATCAACAAGTTCATTAAATAGTAAAAGTGGACTCATTGGCCTGCAGGTCCATCATCGCTCAAAAACTATATTCCATGATCCTTGTTAACCCTAATCTATTACATAGGGAAGTCCATTTTTGTTAATATTTGTAGAGGAAAACCTACAATACTGAAACCTATTAAATCATGATGTGTGTTGTAATGTTAGCTCATACCATTGGCTGAGTAAGTAATTTTCAGTGAGATTTGCTACTCCCTTTTCTTACTGTTATTACAGCTAGCCAATATAACATTTTTGAATCCCCCTTTTGCATGGTATCTCGAGGCGACAAAAGGAACCTGTTTATTTTGAAGATGGTTGATCCATCTTAGAGAGTCCCTGTCTAGCTAATAAATTGTGGTGCTGAGCACATTTTCCCTTGTACTGGTACATATCACACTTTCGTCTGTGCTGTATACGCAGATCTCCCTGGGGTTTTTCCATCCAAACAGCTTCCAGGCAAAATTCGCCACAGCATACATATTATAACCAAATACCTCTGGTGTATACCTCCAATGCTTAAGATGGGTAGCAACACTAGATGCTCGTCTGTCCCTTTTTGCTATATATGGCCATGTTTTGGCAATTCAAGGTGCAGTATATAACTATTCATACCGAAGCAACTGATATTATCTTGTGTTAAGCGCTACGGTATGATAGAATTGCTAGTATTAAACTGTGGTTTTTGTTAGCACTGTACTAGTGATTGCTACTTTGCAGGTTGGGGACATATCTTCTGTGCAATTGTTTTATTTTATGTAAGTTGAACTAAGATTTTATCGATTCTTATAAACTTCAACAATTCATTTAGAGAGAGAGAGAGAAAGGGTTGTAAAAGAGCACCTCTTTGCATTGTACTTCAATATTAATTTGTCTACAACAGGTATACACTGGTAGGGGGTAAGTGAAAATTGTCTATCAAAGACAAAATATCTAAAGTACTAGCACCTCAAACCATTATAAAATAGCATGGTCGCTCGGATTCAGTAAAGCTTGTTATTTTTCCCATGCCTACTAGTTATGGGTAGACTTGTGAATATCGCAAAGGGTGGGATGGGCCGGACCATCTTGTCCCTTAAATTCTCTCTAAATTAATTCTCAATCTAGTATAATGTCTTTGTCCTCATGAGAGCTGATTATTGGTCATAATTTTTCTCCCTCAATAATGATTTTTCTCCCTCAATAATGATCGTTGGTTCAAATTTTGATATTAAAAAAAAAAAAAAAAAATTCTCTAGTAAGATGTCTTTTGCACTTCAATCAAAGGAGAGTTGGATCATGCCTAAAATCCAGCCCCCTCTCTCGGTAACAACTTACATTGAGACAAATAAGCAAACACTCAGACGGCTTGATTGTGGAACACAGAGAAACACCAATACGTACAAGACATCTAAGAGACCTAGCTAGGGAAAACCCCAAAATCAATTTCTTTTTTTTTTTGTTTTTTTGATACTGTTATGAGTATCAGAGTTATATTTCAACTAATCCGTTTTGAACATCTACATGGACCTATTTAGTGGTGATTCTCCCGACATAATTTTTTTCATTTCTAAATTTTGAATCTAAAATTTAGATAAAATTTTTATCACTCAATTCTACTAAACTGATTATTTTCGTATAAAATGAAAACTGATATCACCAAAATCACCTCGTGGAATGAATATGCGACCCACCTCCATAGTGAAAGGAAAAGATCAGTGCCATCTTCAATTTATAATAATTTATCATATTCAATTAATAATATAATTGAAGATGGCATAAACCTTAGTAATGGGGTATTTGATAATTTACCATCTTCAAGTAATAAAATATTATTATTGCCCATCGCAGTGCTCGAAGAAGATGGAGGTGAGGGTGCAAGGGTTATTTTAATGGAAGGATTAAACAAAACAGCATGGTTGGCTTAATTTTGTCACATGGGAGGTTTTTACACCATTTGTATTATGCTCAGGGGAAAAATTGAACTTTTTTATCAATAAATTTATAATTTCATTGCGGCATTCTTTATTTCATTTTTCAAAATATTGTACTCAATAGCATGTATATATTATGTATTGAGATCATACGAATATTACTTAATGATCTAATTACAATTATCATTATTCTATGTCTCTGTTTAATTCAAATAATTTATGAATGTAATTATTTTTATTAACCAGAACCAATGAATCTGTCCATTTTTGCAACAAATAAAAAAATAATT
This sequence comes from Dillenia turbinata, assembly GCA_037126225.1. Taxonomy (NCBI): domain Eukaryota; kingdom Viridiplantae; phylum Streptophyta; class Magnoliopsida; order Dilleniales; family Dilleniaceae; genus Dillenia; species Dillenia turbinata. The sequence continues at coordinate 8,664,946 of JBAMMX010000024.1, forward strand.
GCATTTGAATATATACCCCAATTTCCCCTTTATTTTTGTAGCCAATAGGTAATACTTGTTAAGTGTATTAATATTCAATGATAGTGTGCACATATAATGAATAAATATCAATTTCTTATGATGGGAGAAATTTATTAACAAAAATAATAAATTTGGATGAAGCAAAATTATATCAATTCAATCGTTTTCAGTAGTGAAATAAAATTTACATCTGAGTTTTACATTTTGTAACTACTAATAAATTGAGTACAATAAATTTTTTCTATTTTTTATTTCATTTTCATATAAAAATCACTTATTTAAATTATTTATCAATTTTGATATTTCTATTTTATTCGATTTATTTAGTAATTGTGAATTATTTCTCAAGTTTACTTATTCCGCATCTTAATGTGACACAATTATTTAAAATTCAAAGGCAATAATCCTATAGAGTTCTAATTTATGGATTTAAATTGGGGTAAAATTCTAATCGACACTTTCTATATTTTCTAAATTTCAAATTTTATTATATTATATTATAAAATCTGTATCATCCACTTATCTAACAAAATGCTTAGACGAAATAATTTTAATATAAATAGATGAATTGCAAAGTATATTGATTTTATTTGTTCATTATTTAAAAATACGCTTGAGATATATACAATATTCAGCAATAAATATTATTAATTATTAAATAGAACGTACAAAGTATTAAAATTTAAATAATTATACATAAAAAAGTGTACATAAATTAATGCCAATAAAATATAATCCGAAACAGGAACAAACCAATTTTTACAAGCATCCACAAATTATAGTAAAAAAAGAAAAAGCATAAATGGCGACTGGTGAGGGCAAGTGCCCGCTTGGACATGTCCAAAAGAGTGTATTAGCATTTCTCAGTAATTTTACGTCTTTTCTTTAGATAATTTCATTAATTTCGTAAAATGAGATCATTCGTGACCTTTAAATGCTAAACTTTACATAATAACGGTTTTAATTTTAGGTCATTTCATTATATAATTTCATTAATTTCATAAAATAACGATTATATATATATATATATATACATATATATATTTAAAAATTTTATGCAATACTTTACATAATAATTATTAATGGTCAATGACTGTTGGTTGATGATTATTGAGTGTTGATAGTACGTAGTCAAAATGGGCTAAACTGTATTGGGCTCAAAACTAGTCCACAATATGATAAATGACTCTTAGTGACCTAGTTGTTCAATTAGTTGGTATCTATCCGATCGGTTAGCCGTCAGGTTTCTCACTATCATGAGGCGCCAGATCCTTCGAATCCCCAGCTCATCAAGTATATCGACTGAAACGCGTCGTTAATATGAGATCTATCTCCCAGATGGGTAGATACGTCTCATACTTTCCCTCTCTTGATATACATCGATCATGTCCAGTCTCTATCGTTTGTACACGTCGTCAATAGGGGATGTAACTCCCTGGATGGGTAGACGCGACCCATAACTTAAAAATTTCCTATCGATCGGAGGGCCTCAATCGCCCAGTCTCTATCATTCGTACGTGTCATCAATAGGGGATGTAACTACCCGGACAGGTGGATGCGGCCACAACTTAAAAATTTCCTATTGATTGGAGGGCCTTAGTCGCCCAGTCTCTATCATTCATACGCATCATCAATAGGGGATATAACTCCCCGAACGGGTGGACGCGACCCACAACTTAAAAATTTTCTATCACTCGGAGGGTTTAGGTCGCCCAGTTCCTATCGTTTATGCAAGTCACATAGAGTCTCCTGAGCAAATGAGTACAACCCCCTAAACCCACCGACCGTCAATCAAGTAGTCTGAGAGGCCGGTGTTACTCAGCATTTCAGGGAGGAGCCTAAAAGATAAACCTACTTAGACGAAGGTTAAAGAAAGGCATATAACCAGACAAGGAATTGGAAAAGAGAAGGGACAAAATTCAAGTAAGTAAAGTATAACCTTTCATTTACATCTATGCAAAATAGTACATTCGATTACACAAAGTATACATATAAGCCACTAAATGAGGTTGATTACACCAAGAGAGATGCAGAATAGGGCATTCCTGAAGAGGAAGAACACAATCCCTACACTGGACAGTACAAAAATATAGTGCTAGGGATAGAGAAGGTGAACCCGAGTTTTGCCACCCCCAATGCGACCCAGGCCAGACCTACCGATCCAAAAAACGGTCGAGAGGCATCCCCATCGTAATTGGATGGTAGGGACGGAACCTGGACAGATCATCCAAGGCGGTACAAGACGTACCCCCTCGGTGATGGACGATCTCACGGCGCCGGCCTAACAATGACATACGTAATGAGATCTCCGTCCAACAGTCCCCTTCTTTAATGAGATCTCACTCCAACAGAAATTCTTCAAACTATAAAGCTCCATATGTCCAAAACGCCTCATGGAGCAAATTTCGAAAAGGAGCAGCCTGAACAAGACTCCCCAAGAAGAAGGAAAGACTCGATTCTTTACGAAGGAAAATGAGCGCACTTCATAGCTACTTATAGCGGGGGAAGATTAAGCCCTAATTAATTTGGGGCAGATGAAATGGATTCTGCCATAAATGGGGAAATAAATCATCTCCAATTCCCGATCGGGCGATCAGGTATCAACTCTTCAATCGAACAAGTCTTGAAGACTCCTCAACGGTCGGGCGACCGATCGATAGTCAACATCTCTAACGATTCTAAGGGAAGACCAAAATATCCTAATAACCCTAGCTTCCTAATTCAGAATGGCATCTTTGGGATCTTTCAGCCAAGGAAAGTATCCTTCTCAAAGACGAAAATTTCTCAAAGGATGAGAATCGCAACCAATACAAAATATTGAGTTCCCGAGATTTTCAGATCAGCTTGATAAGGAAGGTAGGGTTGAAGCCTCCAAGCGGTACACGACTCTGAAAGGTATAAGATCTTTCAAAACCCTCTAAACTAGGTACGCTCTCGAGGACAAACATATTGGGCACACCAATCATAGGGAATCACTCCCTCAAGCTCTCAGTCTGTTCTTTTATTCGAAAACTGCACTTTACTGACTTGAGCGTCGGACTCTCCCCGTCGGAGCACCCTCCGACGGTTTTTGCAGGTGTTTTCCTCTCTACTGACGGAGACCGTTTGAGTCTACAAGGAGCCGGTATCTGTGGAGCTATAACCCACCTCCAACAGATACTATACTCCTACACAAACCAAGAAAAAGGCACAAGGAAGAAAGAGTCTCGAGGACCCAAAAGTTCAACATGATCTGGGTAGCTTAGGATTCATGAAAATGATAAACTTTTTGTGTAAAATATGTGTATTTTGTGAATAAAAGTTAATTTTTAATGAAAATGATTTGAGTTATTCTATTGATAAAGTTTTATATCCAAAATTTTAGTTAATCTCAGTTGATTCTAATTTTAATTTCCTCAAGCTGGGCCAACATATCGTTATCATCATTCCTATTTATATATTAAATATTAAATTTATCAAAGACCTGGATCATTGTTTTTTATAAAGATGTTAAGTGATGATACAAGGCCCAATGGACCATTACCACGAGATCGGAATTACCTGAGTCTATTAGGCCGTAACATCTATAAGCGACCGAACATGCTCCGATCTTTCGGTCGAGCACTCTCTCGGTCGAGCACTCCTTTCAACCCTCTTTGTTTTCCCACCCCTCAATAGACACTTATATTAACGCAAAAGTAATTTATTCCATCACACAATAAGCATGACCTAAGATTACCCATTAAGGAAGTAAATCTCTAATGAGTTTCAAACCTTTCTTAATCGGACATGAAGCTCCCATTTGGGAAGGCCTCCCTTCGTGAGGAAACAGATCTCGATAGTCACTCCCGATAAGACAATAAATCTCTACAAAAACACTTAAACTTCCCTTAGCCCACCAGACTCTAATTCTCTTAGAGATCTCTGACTTCTGTCCTTGCAATCTCGAAAAATTCTTAATAATATACCTATAAGGAAATTAGGGTTTCTATACCCCTAAACGCATACGGAACTTGCCATGTTGGCACATTATATATATTCAATATCGATAACTAGCCAAGTACGCTCTTAGTAACTCTACACTTCTCACATAGGGCTTCATACGGTTCTTTTAGTATATTTTTAATTCTCTCAAAAATCGTTCTTTTTGACTTAAGCGTCGAAATCTTTCTGCTGGAATTCCCTCTGGCGGCACTTGCAAGTTTTATTATTTACGAAAGCTTAGAAGGCTCCTCAATACTAGTTTCACAATCAAGTTAGCAGAGCAGTTATCTATGGAGCAAACCCACCTCCATTAGATTGGCGCCGTCTATAGAAACAGACTGATCTCTTAGCCAATATATTCAAGCCCTGTCTGTCATTCTAATTGCCATGCCACCAAAGAGAAAGAATAGAAATACCTCAATGGTTATATCCATAGCTAGGGGATAGACGTCCAATCTCATGAACTCCTCTAATAGCACCTTCCAAAAATTAGCTAGACACTTCGGCTATCCACCCCTAGTATCAAATAGAAACACTCCCCCTAGAAGATCCTTACCTGCCTACTACACAACCCCAGGACCAACTGGTTCCACCTATCGCTCCAACCTCTATGACTAAGTCAATCGTTCAGAGATGGAGAGACTCAAATCAAAGATACAAGGGATGACTAAGTAGTTGAAAGAGCTTAATCGCACTCATTGACAGGAAGGATTATCCTCTCCTAGAGATCAGTCCAATCGCGCATGCGCAGACTCCAGCCTCAAAGGCACTAAGAGCCCTCAATCGCCTACCAACACAATTCGGATGAACTGAGGAAATAGGTTGAGGACCTCGTAGCTGCCGAGTTGAAATACACTAGGGAAAGAGGATGCCACCCATATGCCATCAGCCTCTCTCCCTTTGATCCCAAATTCTTTATGGAGCCAATGACATGAGATATACTCTTCTCTCTTATGGAAAGATGACGGTACCATAGACCCTCGATACTATGTACCCTACTTTGTGACGGTTATGGTCTCAAGGGATATGTCAAACGCCGCCATGTGCAAGCATTTTCCTATGACCTTAAACGGCAACAACCTAACATGGTTCATTTCACTCCCTTCATTTAGCATTAAGAACTTTTCTCAACTTCGGTAATAGTTCGAAGCACATTTTGTGATCAGTCAAGGAATCAAGAGGAAATTTACCTAACTTCTATCTTTACAAAAAGGGTCGATAATCCTCTAAGAGATTTCCTAGACAAGTTTGAGAATGAAATGATGAAGGTCTCTGGTCTAGATCACTCCATTACATTAGCAGCGGTGCTTATTGGTTTATAGCCATCAGGAATAAAGACTTCCATCACAAAGAATCCCGTATCCACTATTTAATAATTCTATGCTTGAGCAAAAAACATAAATAGCAGCAGAAGAAGCTAAGACGTTCAATAAGTGCCAAAACAGAGTAGGAAAAAATGAGTGTAGTCGCTCACCTCGGCAACGATCACCCAAGAGAAGCCGACTAGGACCTCCTCCTCACTGCAGGTTTACAAATTACACTCCTTTGAACGACACTCTTAGCCAAATCCTGATGCAAATTAGAAATAAACCCTACATAAGATGGCCTCCTCTCCTTCCAGGGGACGATAATAAAAAGGACGAGTCTTGATATTGTCACTTCCATAGAGACTAGGCCATCTAATGGACTAGCACAGGAAACTAAATGATGAGCTTGAGGTCTTAGTCCGAGACGGTAGACTTTAGAGGCTCATTGGCATATAACAAGAAAATAACCCTAGACACCCCAATTCAGTGTCTTCTTCTTCTAGTGAAGCCTCTTCTACCCTGAACTCAACAGCCCAAATAGACATCCAATAGGGTCAAACTGAACGAACACTCGCACATATCTTTCATAGGATCGAGGCTTCCACTTCTAAAGAAATTCTCACAACTCGCATCAAGAAAGGGTAGAAGAAGAAAAGATTTATGATAGGCTTTGGTGATGATGATCTGGCAGGGGTTGATTCAAGTTGCCATGACCTGTTGGTCATTATGGCCAAGATAGGCCATTATACAGTAAGGAGGATCTTTGTCGACCAAGGGGCAGGCTGCGACCTTCTTTATTGGGGTGCATTCCATTAGATGGGCTTCGATTATATGCACCTTCAACCTCTTGCTGGACCCATAATGGGACTCTTGGGCGAGTGGCTTTACCCCGAGGGGTGCTATCCTTCTTCCTATCACCCTTAGGACACCACTCAATCATCTAACTGCTATAACAACATTTAATGTGATCAAACTATGGTCAGCATACAATGCCATCATAGGTCATCCTAGTTTGAATGCTTGGGAAGTGCTACTGAGTACCAAACACATATGAACATCAAGTTCAAAATACCTCTTGGTATCGAGATGCTCCCATGTGACCCTGAGTCACCCACTACTCCAGTCTAGTAATCTTTATCCATTGTCTGCTATCGTTTTGTTTACAACTTTAAGTCATAAATTGAATAAGTTGACTCATGATTGTCATAGTTATTCCCACAATAACATTTTCATTTGTTTCATCGTCTTTTCATAACATCATAATCACAACAAGCACACACAATTCAGAATAACTCATGGGTATTAAACACCCTCCAAAATGTTGCTAATACGAATGTATTTCCCGACCAGGTATATGTGGCCCACACTCTCGGTGCAATGCCTTCAAACTCTCTTTTAGCATAATACGAACAAGCACTCTCTCAATGCAATGTCTTTAAACTCTCTCTTGGTTCAACACAAAAGAGCTCACTCTCTTGACACAATGCCTTTAAACTCTCTCTTGGTGTAATGCCCATGAGCACACTCTCTCAACACAATACCTTTAAATTCTCTCTTGGCGCAATGCGAATAAGCACTCTCTTGGTGCAATGTCTTCAAACTCCCTCTTAGTACAACACCAACGAGCATACTCTCTCAAAGCAATGCCGACGCAATGCCTTCAAACTCTCTTTTGGTGTAACACCAATGAGCACTCTCTTGGCATAATGCTTTCAAACTCTCTTTTGGTGTGATGCTAAGGAATACACTTTTGACACAAAGCCTTCAAACTCCTTCTTGGCATGAGGCCAATGAGCCTCCTCTTCCTAATACCCTCAGCATATCTTTTGCATAATGTCGATGAGCATATTCAGATGAAACACTTCCAAGTACTATCGACGCAACGTCTAGTACACTATGTATATACTTTTAAGATGCAATGCCCTTATAGTATCTCAATACACACCTCATTGTCTCTTGGCATGAAACCAGAGACACACTCCAGCTGTAGCACCATCGATAGCTCAACGTGACATATCGTTTAAAACACAATATAGGCCTTGTGCCCTCTCAATGACAAGCAAAGCTTCATGTAACTTCTTTTTAGCAAAATTTAGGCTTACATGCCCTCTCAAAATTTAGGATTTCACTCAACATTTATCTTCAAAGGGTTCCATACCCATCTTTGTAGCCCCTACTTGGGATATCATCCTTAACACCCCCCCCGTTCGGCGTTCACCCAACCTCACTCTCTGAGTGGGGATGCCTACTACATTTATACCTCACCACTCTCGCCAGATTCGACACAAGAAAAAATATTAAGTAGGAAAACAACTTACAGGCAATGTGGAAGTAACAAACAAGAAAATAAACTAGAAAAGTTCTTTTATTTTACTACTCAAAAGCATAGAAGGGAAGTACAATAGCGGTAATAGATCAAGGGGAAGGAAAAGCAAGAGGCCTTTACCGTAAGTTAGTAAAATAAGCTCGAAGAGCATCTACATGTGAATAAACCGTGGTGACCTCTTTAGAATGGCCTCCCCTAAGAGCACCATTGAGGCTTGGCCAGATCCTATCAAAGCTACCAACATCAGCCCCATCAGCAAATCCACTTTTTAATTGTTGGATAGTATCCATAGCTTGATGTAACCTTTCAGAAAGCCCCTAACAGCCATACCTATAAGCCTCCTCCCGCTCTCGTAAGAGCACTTCAGTAGCTAGCCAACCTACTTCACTTCTTCTAAGGAGTAAGGAGATCCCTCAACTTCGCACCCTCTTTAGTGGCTGAGTCGATAACCTAATATGAATAGTCCAAGTTAGCCTACAACAACTCTATCATTTTTTTCCTTTTCTATGAAGGGTAACAAATATTACCTTCATTTTCTCGGTTTCCTCTTGGGCCTTTTTAGATTGAAGTCGAGAATTCTACTCCCTTAAAACATCCAACTAGCTCTTCAAATGATATATTAGCTGATCCTTCCTCATCATTTGAAACTCCCCATGGCAATGACCTGCAAACACGTGACAAATTATATACATATGACGGGAACGATGGATTAACATAAGCCTTACTAAGAAAAGCATGCATGAACTAAAAGAGCCACCACTGCCTTATCACCTTGCTCTATCGATAAACGATTCAACTTAGACTTTACTCAGTGAAAATCTAGCCTATTCGTGAATCTTCTGACTTCAGCAATATCTAAATAACAAAAATAGTTGTCACCATAGTTTATAGTGGCGGTTTTTCTCTCCTTCATATGCTTGGATTAATCAAATGATCAAACCAAAATAGGGGAAAAAGGGGATGTTTACTCAGGCTTCACCCCTTTACCCTTCCACAGGAACAAATACTCTGGAAAGGCTTGAACAACCCAGTTCAGCTCTTGCTACCCAATCTTTTTAGTAAAAATTTGGAGCTCTCGAGGAAACATCCTTTTCCTCAAACTCGGGAGCTCTAACTCCAGTGTTAGACACCTAGTGACATCTAGAAGCCAGAGAAGGAACTAGCGGTGCTTCTTTGAAAGTCCTTACCTCCTCGGCATTACGAACAGGGGCACCAACTTGCCTCTCTTCCCTTTGGGAATAAAAGTAGTAATTGGGCACACAACACTTACCCTCTCTTCTATGTACTCTCTCTTCCTTCATCTGCTCTCACATCAACGATAGTTGGTGAACCCGGATAGACTTCCATGAGGAGCCCTAACTATTGGCTCCTTCCTTTCGACACCCTCTAATAAAAGAACGAAATCTCTGGGCACTGGTACCATTGTGCCTGCCGAACCCGCCGAACCCAATTTATTACTTTCATCAACCTCCTCACTGCTCGGTGTCCAAACCAATTTTCTTTTCTTCCTCAAAATATAGTCGGGAATGTGCCCTTAGACATGCTCCCTTTATCCTCGACCCTTTTTCGTAGACCCTCATTAACTTTAGGGTAGTGACCCGGTCGAGATCATCAAACTCGATGAAATCGACAACATCAACAAGCTTTTTAGCCTTCTTTTCCAATATATACGGACTCTGAATTTGTAACTCTTTGTTTAGTAGGAGGCTTGCGATAGCAATATTTTTATACACTTGAATTATATCTTTTTCAGCATTTATTTATGAGTTTTAGAACTGATTTTAATCATATTTTATGATTTTATATCGATTTATTTTTGTGATCATTGATTTAGAAAAAATAGAGCAAACTTGCTATTTTCGAACTGGAAAGAAAGCATTCAATATTTTGGGCATAACTTTTTGCTTCGACATCCGATTGAGGTGATTTTTGTGGTATTAGAAAAGTTCTACAAATCTTATAAAGACCTCAGAGACTGGGTTTGACCAGAAGACATCCAAAAATTGAGTCAAAATTACTACAGTGCTAGAAAACGAAAACTGGGAATGAAAATGGAAATGAGGTGCTATGATTTCGGATTTGCATTGCTAATAATTTCAGAAATTATTCAAATTGAAGAAAAGAGAACTTTCAAGTGTTTGGAAAGTTGAAAATCATCACCAAGCAAGAAGAAGAAGTTTCCAAATCAAATCCAAACATCCAAACATCCAAAATAATCCAAGTTGCTAAATTTTTACCAGAGTTTTCACTCCTATATATTGCTCCTATTGTAGCAGCCGACCAGCATTTATTCTTCTCTCATTCTGCACCTTTTTCCTCTTAATTTTTCTTATTCTTCCACCACCTTACAAACCCTAACAGCTACCTCCATACCAAGGACTTGACCTCCTTCATCATGCGCAAAAGGGTTATAACCTTTTCTTTTATTTTCTTTTTCTTCTTTTCAATGTCCAACTAATTACATGGGTTGATTTCTTTCTTTCCTTTAAGTTTTATTGGTATGATTATTGTTTGATGAGATTTTATTATTGATCTTAATGTTTCAAATGTTTTTGGACCCAACGTTTTGATAATTTGAGATTGAGTACATGCATGACCAATATAATTGCACAAGATTAGTTTGAACAATAAAATCCATGTCAAATTATGAGCATGACCATTAGATTTATTTTATATATGGGTATTTAGGGGAAACTATAAATTACAGATTATCCATAGAACTTAATACAATTTGGTTGATCAAGATTGTATAACAATTGGATTTTGGTTAGTCAAATTAGGGACTCATTGTATTACCATTGGGTAGATCTAAATTAGGAAAATCTACCAACATCATCAAAAATTCGTAGCCAATGTATTTAGGGATTGAAAAGATTCAATAGTATAAGAGATTAAAATAGATGAAATCGATATTCTAGGGTTTTTATCAACTTAGGGTTCTTATCAATTAAGTTTTTATATATTGATTTTAACTTTTTATTAATATAATTGCAATCTTGATTTGACTAGTCTAATTTAGATTAGGGTAATTCATAATTGGTAATACAAAACATCTTTATGGGATCGTCATTTGTACACACTATACACAATACTAGATTAGGGTATACTTACTAGAAATCGTGATATACCGAAATGGCGTAACAAGTTTTTGACGGCGTTGCCGAGGATATTTTTGAATTAATTCAAAGGATTTTGGCCTTCTGAGCAAAACCTATAGATTAGCTACAAGTGCCACCTGATCTCGACCAAATTCCATTGTTTTCATAGGTTTTTCTATTTTCTTTGCTTTTTTAGTGATTTTTTTTAGTTTTTTTGTTTACTGTTTAGGAATCTTTTGTGTATTTATTTTCTACATTTTTGTAATTTTCATTCATACATAGGTAATTTAGATTTATCAGAGTGATTTCTGTAATTTATTTTAGAGATTCAATTTTATGCTATTTTTGTGTTCGTACAGGATTTATGGTGAGATTGACAATCTCTGTCGAATTCAATTTTGAAATAGAGAAGACTCTCAAAGACATTTGTAGACAAGTTAAGGAAGAATAGAAGCGTGAGTTAGCAATAGACTAGGAAAATAGAGTTATGAGGGAGCTTTCTTTGCCTAGATTTCAAGACATACAAACTAGTATTGCGCATCCTTTAGTTGAGGCTAATAATTTTAACTAAAACCTAGTTTCATTGGTATGGTGTAGGCTGATTAATTTGGTGAAGAGACCTTTGAAGACCCAAACAACCACTTGAAAAATTTTCTAAAGTTCAGCGACACCATCAAACTAAATGGAGTAATCCCAAACACCATAAGATAATGCCTATTTCCTTTATTTCTTAGGGGAAAGGCAAAGGTATGACTTAACTCATTCTCTCCTAATCATTTTACAACTTAGAAAAATCTATCTCAAGCATTTTTAGCTAAGTTCTTTCCACCAGATAAAACTGTTAAGTTACGTAATGTTATTATTAGTTTTAGACAATTTGATGGTGAGTTTTTATATTGTGCTTGGGAACGTTTTAAGAATTTGATTAGGAAGTGTCCACATCATGGTATACCTGATTGATTAGTCTTACAAACATTTATTAACAATCAATTAAGATTACCATTGATACTGCAGCTGGGGGTGTATTTATGAGTAAGTCATATAATAAAGCATGTATATTATTAGATGATATGGTTTCGAATCAATACGATTGGTCTAATGAACGTGAGAACCCTAGGCAGAGAGCTGATGTGCATGAAGTTGATTGTTTTACCATACTTAATGTGAAAATTGACTCTTTGATTGATAACATGAAAACTAATCAACGTAATGTTGTGAGTAATTAAGTCTTATATTGTGATTCTTGCGATGAATCTACTCACATGTCTTTTGAGAGTCTGCAGGTGCAGCAAGCAAATTACGTTTCTAAATATGGTAGGCCTTAGAATAACCCCTACTCAAATACATACAATCCTGGGTGGAGAAACCACCCCAATTTTTTATAGAGTTAAGGAGTACCGCAAGGATCAACCTATCCACCAGGGTTTAACTTAGTTCCACAGCCAGTTCAAAGGGATAACAAGCCAAGGATGCAATTGAACGCTTAGCAATAGTCAAAAGTGAAAGAATTGAATGATTGGTAACAGTAACAAATAAAAGGTTTGAGAAATTTAAAAATAAGATTGATGAAATAGCTAACGTCTTTCATTCTCGTATGCCAGATAGACTACTGAGTAATACTAAGAAAAACCCAAGAGTGCAAGTAAATGCAATCCCATTGAAGAATGAGAAAGAATTACAATAGTTTTCAAATCCATCCCATGAAAAAGTGGAAAAACAAGAGGTCAAGGATGAAATTCATCAACTTACCAATGAGAGGGTCAAGGCACCATACTCTTAACATGGAAGTATTTTATGTTTGATTCAATATAAACCCACTGTTCCTTTTCCTGGTCGTCTTTTACAAGTGAAAGAAGAATTTGAAAATTTTTAGAAATTTTTAAAAAACTACACGTTAATACTCCTCTTTTGGATATCATTAGGCTAGTGCCAGGTTACTACTAAGGATTCCTTGAGGATATGATCAAAAAGAAGAGGAAGCTGGATGAGAGTTCAAAAATCAAGTTCATAGAGAAATGCTCTGCAATGCTACAAAGAAAACTACTGGTTAAACTCAAGGATCTAGGGAGGTTTTCTATCGCTTGTACAATTGGTTCTTCTAATTTTTGTGATATTTTATGTAAGGTGCTAGTGTTAATCTCATGTCATATTTTGCATCGTAAAGTTAGGGTTAAAGGATTGTCGACCTGCAAATATTTCTTTACAATTAGCTAATAAGAGCATAAAACATCCGAGAGGAAATTTACTTTTCTTGTTGATTTTGTCATTTTGAATATGAATGATACAGAGAGCACTTTTTTGATTTTAGATCGACCTTTCTTGAACCCTGTACATGCTTTGATTGATATCTCTGCTGGAAAATTGATTTTGAGAATGGATGACGAAAAAATTGAGTTTAATGTTTTCCGTCGAATGAAAAATTTTTCTAAACGAGAGGCTTGTAGGAGTGAGTGCCCTAAGAAGATTTTTAAATGTGATATTGATGATCTTATTAAAAATTGCATTGTTAGTTCATCGCAAGTAAAACATGATTTTCTAGAAAATGAATATGTTGATACATATGCTGCTTTAGGTGTGAATTTAAACAAATTTAATTTAAAAAGTGGGTTTTATGCACGTAAGGAAAAGAAGTTGCAAGTCAATAAGTTAGAGGAAGAACAAGAGATGTCTAAGAATGATCGAATTGACAAGGAGAGGATGAAAGCAAGGCAAGATACCATGAATGGTCACAATGTGAAGATCTATGAGCTGGGTTAAAATAAGGAGACGATGTCTAGCCAAAGACAATAAAGAAGGTGCTTATTGAGAGGCAATCCAATGTCTTTATGATTTTTTTAGTATTTGTTTTTGTTTATTTAATTTAGTTTTGAATTTTGATGGTATTTTATAGATGAATAAGAAACCCTTTACATAAAAGGAAAGAAGTCGAAGAGAAGGCTGCATTTCAAGGGAATTCTCTTTCTCTTTCTTTTATTTTATTTACTTTTCACATTGAGGACATTGCTTAACTTAAGTGTGAGTGGAACATGTATACATAGGCTGCTAATTTTTTATGAATTTGGGTGATGAATTTTTGCTTCATTCTCAAAAAAAAAAAAAAAAAAAATTTGCTGAATTCTTTTATGCCAACAAAAATTTTTCTTGAGTTTTCTAGTTCTTGCATGTTACTTGTTTTGAGTTGGCTTGTATGTTAGATGATTGGCATTAGCAGTTATTTGGTATGTGATTAGCTATTTATCTTTTTATGGTTGATTTGAAAAATAGAACATATAAGATTTGACACAAAAACTTACCTTTGTGAGAATTTGAGTTTTAAAGAGCAAGTTTTCTGCTCTCATCATTTTTCTTGTTGAGCGTATATCACATATGATTTGGTTATTTTAGAATTTGCTTTGTTATGCACTTTGAGACCACATTCTTAATTTTCATACACTAAAATGATTAAAACACTTAGATTTATACAAGTTTAGCTTTCGAAAAATACTATCCCTAACATATTACCCTTTACTTAACCCATTTGAGTCTATACCTTTTTCTTTCATGAATCACCCACATAATTTACCCCATGACCTTCATTTTTTCTATGCCTAGATTTTGAACCTCAATTCACTATTGTACTTATAGTTGATAGTATGACATTCTATTTTTAGGCGTTATATTCTTTTTATATATTTGAGTTTCATATATTTTTTTGAGGTATTGTCAAATCAATGTATTTCAAAAAAAAAAAACAGCCGGAAAAAAAAGAAAAAAAAAGAGATGGCTGGTTGAAAAAAAAGAAAAAAACAAAAAAGGAGAAGAAAAATAGAAAAAGCAATCCTCATTCTTGATTTTGTTCACTCTTACAGTTTGTTCTTCACTTTGAATAAGTGATATATCATATTACATATTCATAGTTAGAGTTAGTATTCTCTTACTTTGATGTAAAGGATGTCATGTTTTGATACTTAAGTATTTTTAGTGAATTATTTTAATCCTGTATTTTATCCATTATCCTATCCTTTACTCTAGTCTCATTTCAACCAAATAAAAGACTTTTTGATTGATGTATGAATTTCATATTTGAGTGGTGGAGATTTGATGTATGAGCAAATTTATAGTAATATTATTTCATTGTATTGATTTTAGTGATACACAAACCCGTACATACATTGAGTGCTTTGAACAGTTGAGTAGTATCTTCTATCATTCTATTGAGTGAACCAATTGTGAGAATGCTTGAATCTGGCATTATTCTTATTTTGAGAAGACTATAGGAGGTGTAATAGCTTCTTTAATATTAAATGTTGTAAAATATTGATCATCTTGATTGTAATTCTGGTTTAAACTTGTTGTACGCATGCTTAGGGACTTGAAAAAATTGATTTGATTTTGGAAGGAAATTGTTCTTTCTTGAGAACAAGCAAATATTCAAGTATGGAGGTATTTGATAACAATATTTTTATACACTTGAATTATATTTTTTTCAGTATTTATTTATGAGTCTTAGGACTGATTTTAATCATATTTTATGATTTTATATTGATTTATTTTTGTGGTTATTGATTTAGGAAAAATGGAGCAAACTTGCTATTTTCGGACTGGACAGATAGTATTCAATATTTTGGGCATAACCTTTTGCTCCGATGTTCAATTGATATGATTCTTACGGCATTGGAAAGAAAACTTCAACCTCTACAAATCTTGTGAAGACCTCAGAGGCTGGGTCGAAATAGAAGATATTTGAAAATTGAGTCGAAGTTGCTGTAGTGCTGGAAAACGGAAATTGCGAATGAAAATAGAAACAAGGTGCTATAATTTTGGATTTGCATTGCTAATAGTTTCAAAAATTATCCAAATTGAAGAAAAGAGAGTTTCAAGTGTTTGGAAAGCTAAAGATCATCAATAAGCAAGAAGAAAAAGTTTCCAACTCAAATTCATAGTCCAAACTTCCAAAATAATCTAAATTACTAAATTTTTCCTAGGGTTTTCACTCCTATATATTGCTTCCATTGTAGCAGCCGACTAGCATCCATTCTTCTCTCATTCTGCAATTTTTCCCCTTTATTTTTCTCATTCTTCCACCACTTTACAAACCCTAGTAGCCACCTCCATACCAAGGACTTCAACCTCATTCATCATGCGCAAAAGGGTTGTAATGTTGTATTTTATTTTATTTTTCTTCTTTTTAATGTCTAACTAATTATTTTATTCCTAGTATTCGATGAATTCTATTTTTAATTAATTATATGAGTTGATTTCTTTCTTCTTTTTAAGTTTTATTAGCATGACTGTTGTTTGATGAGATTTTATTGTTGATCTTAATGTTTCAAACATTTTTGGGCCCAACGTCTTAATGATTTAAGATTAAGTGCATTCATGACCAATATAATTGCACAAGATTAGTCCGAACAATAAAATCCATATGAAATTATGAGCATGACTATTGGATTAATTTTATGTGGGTATTTAGGAGAAACTCTAAATTACAGATTATCTATAAAACTTAATGCAATTTGGTTAATCAAGATTGCGTGACCATGGGTTTTGGTTAGCTGAATTAGGGATTCATTGCATAACTATTGGATAGATCTAATCTAAGAAAATCTACCACCATCATCAGTAATTCATAGCCAATGAACTAAGGGATTGAAAAGATTCAATAGTGTAAGAGATTAAAATAGATGAAATCGATATCGTAGGGTTTTAATCAAATTAGGGTTTTTATCGATTAGGGTTTTTATATATTGATTTTAACTTTTTGTTACTATATTTGCAATCTTGATTTGATTAGTCCAACTTAGATTAGAGTAATTCATAATTTGTAATACAAAATATCCTTATGGGATCAACACTGAAGACAAAATCTCGAAGTCAAATCTCAGGCGACAAAAACTCAATAAACTTGCCACCGCACTGTAACCACCATGCGTTAGGAATCAGTAGGGTTGGAATTTTGTTCTAACCCCTCAAGACAATAGTAAAGGTCCTAGGTAAGGAACCCATAAACCATATCTTATGTACTCCCTATATATGGGAACGCAACCTTCTGGCATATGGTTCACCCTCTCTTCCCCTTGAGTAGCCTTAGACGAAAACCATCACCTAAATTCATGTCCTTAATGTAGCTTACAACTCCTTCTCTATCACCACACTCTTAATCTCACCAATCCCATGATAATTATGTGAAGCAGAACCCTTCGCCAACCTTACTTAATTTCTGTAAACCCTAATTTCTCAAACGATAAAACTAAAACAATAAAAATGGAGCAGTCGCAATGGTTACAACCAATCTCAGACTTGCTAAAAAGAGGTGTGCCCTGAAAGATTCGCAAATACCAAGGCGACACGTACTGTATTTAATGCTCCACTTCTATGGTTTTACTTTTGCACCTATTCCACCTATCCTCAATTGTTTTCTCCCAGCGTCTTTTCGAGTTACATGACTCTCATTGTCTCGACTCTACTCCTAATGCTACCCTTTCGAGGTAGACTTAGGAGTAGGAGGCAAATAATGATACATGGACAGCCCATTACCACAAGATTGGAATTACCTAAGTCCATTAGACCATAACACCCACAAGTGACCGAACATGCTTGTAGTCTCTCGATTGAGTTCTCTCTCGATAAAGCACTCCTTTTAACTCTCTCAGTTATCCCACCTCTTGGCGGACACTTCTATTAATGTAAAAGTAATTCATTCCAACACGTGATAAGCACGACCTAAGATTACCCATTAAGGAAGTAAATCTCTAATGAGGTTTAAACCTTTCTTGATCGGATATGAACCTCCCATTTGGGAAGGTCTCTCTTAGTAAAGAAATGGATCTTGGTAATCACTCCCAATAAGGCAGGAAATCTCAACAATAGCTTGAACTTTCCTTAGCCCACCTGACTTTAATTCTCTTAGAGATCTTTGACCTCTCTCTACAATCTCAAAGATTCTCAATAATCTATCTATAAGGAAACTAGGGTTTCTATACCCCTAAACGTATATAGGACTTGCCATGTAGGCATGTTAATATAAACAGCATCGACAATCAATGAGGTACATTCTCAGGAACTCTACACTTCTCACAAGGGATTATCGCGTGGTTTCTTTAGTCTGTTTCTTATTCTCTCAAAAATCGCTCTTTCTAACTTGAGTGTCAGAGTCTTCCCCCGTTAGAACATTCTCTGGCTAGGTTTTATCACTTACGAAGGCTCAGAAAACCCCTCAGTACCAATTTCACACTCGAGTCAGCAGAGCAATTATTTGTGGAATAAATCCAGCTGCATCATCAAGTATCCCTTATATTCAGATTTTACAATTCGAATCGTAATAAGAATAATATTATCCTAATACATATATAACTCAAATAATCAGAATAATATTCTCCTAGTATACATATAACTATCTTGATTATATTGTTAAAAAAGGAAAGAGAAGCGACTGTTATTGACTTTAAATAATTAAAAAAAAAATAGATGGACATGCCTCTAAAACCATGCTAGAATAATTTGATAATATTAGAGATAAAACCAATATAAAATATAAAACTTAATATTTCATTATTTGATTAAATTATTACAAAATGTTAGATTTATAGAAAACACATTATTACAAATATAAAAATAATTGTTGCAAACAAGGAAACAAATAAATTCAAATATATTCAAAATTAAATCAATAACCAACTAATTTTAATTCTTAATATATTCTAATAAAATCAAATATTCTCATAATTTGTGATATCTTTTAACATAAATAATAAAAATAGGGTCAATATCAAAAGCATTCAGAAACAATAACTAACTCAATTTGTATAAACTAGGGCACATTGAGAAAATTTTGGTCTAAATATTTCACGAAGCTCAATATTCCAAAAAGGCAATGTAGCATGTAAAATAAATCTTGATAAAACAAAAATGGTATGTTATTATAATTAACTTATTCTATTATTTAGCAACTTTTCATAACTTTATGTGCACACTATACATCTCTCTAAAATGGCTAGATTAATAGTAAATTATATCTTTATATTTCCTAGAGAAAGAAACAGGAAGTAGTAATTATAATAGTTGAAATAAACAAATACAATATATTGACTAATTTTTACACTACCAAAAAAAAAAAAAAAAAATTAGCAACTGATATTTGCAACAAACAAAAATTTGTCACCAATTAGCAACAAACTTTTCAAAAAACAAAAGATCGTCACAAATTTCCAACGAAATCATTGACAAAAAAAAAATTCGTTGTAAATTAGCGACGAAAAAATTTTATCACAAAAATTTGTAACGAACATTTTTGTTCGTCGCAAATTTTGCGACAAACACAAGTGTTCGTCACAAAATTTGAGACGAACTTTTCTGTTCGTCAAAAATTCTGCGACGAACAATTGTGTTTGTCGCTAAATTTGAACATTGTGTTTGTCGCAGATTTTGCAACGAACATATGTGTTCGTCGTAGAATTTACAACAAACTTTTTTATTCATCACAAAATATAACGAACATTTTGTTTGTCACAAATTTTGCAGCGAACCATTTTCTTCGTCATAAAATTTGCTACGAACTTCTTTGTTCATCGTAAATTTTGCAATGAACTTTTTCTTCGTTGCAAATTTTGTAACAAACCTTTTTGTTCGTCACAAAATTTGCTACAAACAAAAAAATTTGTAGCAAATTCTGTGACGATCGCAAAATTTGCAATGAACTTTTTTGTTCGTCGAAAAATTTGCGACGATGCAACGAACTTCTTTGTTCGTTGCAAAATTTGCAACTAACATTCTTGTTCGTCATAAAATTTGCAATGAACTTTTTTTTTGTTGCAAATTTTGCGACGAACCTTTGCGTTCATCACAGAATTTGCAACGAACATTTTTGTTTGTCGCAAAATTTGCAACGAATAATTTTGTTCGTAGCAAAGTTTGCAACGAACTTTCTTGTTCGTCGTAAATTCAACGAACTTTCTTGTTTGTCGTAAATTTTGTGACGAACTCATATGTTCATCACAGATTTCCTCCACTTAGCAAATTTTGTGTTACTTTCGAATGACATTACTCTTCCACTATATTACTACTAATTATACCACAAATTATCATAAAATTATAACATGTTATCTCTACCTATAGTGCTCATGACAATTAATAATCGTTTTAATTGAATATCTATTTTACAAATGGTGCTTTTAATAAATTAGTATAAATATAGACCTATGCAAATGACATAGTTTAACCGTTAATAAAAGAAACACATATAATAGTAACTTTTTCCAAATCATCACTAAAGGTTATCACATTTGTTGATGACAAGTGATAAATGTCCGAATGATATATGGCATTTATAGATGGTAAAATATATTACTCAATATAGATAAAAAATTTATACAAATGGTATTGTTAAATAGACAGAAAAGAAGAGTTATATAGCGATTATTTTTAAACCGTCTCTATACACTACTATATTTAAAGACCACAACTGATAGTAGTCAGAATTGAGTATCATTTGTTTATAGACGATTTTGTTATTTTAAGAACGGTTGATAAACTTTTTCTCAATTTTATACCTTCGAAACATACAAATATTTTTCCACAATTTCATAAAAAATGTCTCTAAAGATCATAAAAAACCATCACTAAACTCACCAACAATAAAAGTTATCGTCTGCATACTACTTTAATTTTGTAATGTAAAATATTTTTATTTGAAAAATTAATTTATAATCACTCTTAACCATTGGATGCTAATTAGAATTCCTATGGTAAAGTTGACAATCTAACTTGCTTCGTTATATAAAAAATTTTCTCCAAAAGCAACAATGACAAGGTCGGTGATATTTATCAAATTATCTGGGTTGTGTGGGAAAGCATCTATGATTCGAATCTTTCAAAAAAAGAAATTGTACACATATTTTCTCCTTTGTTGTTGTTTCCCATTCACGAAATTAAATGTGTGGAGTATATGGAAAATGATAATTAATGTTTTGGATCTTATCTTATTTTATTTGTTAACCTCTGAATTAAAATCTTTTATTCGTAAAATATTTATTTGGACTCACTACTGTTTTGGATCTTATCTTATTTTTTTATTTTTTTATTTATTTCCCCCCAAAATTTGTGACCAATCAAATTGTTTGTCGTAAATTTTGCAACGAACAATCGTTATCGTCGTAAAATTTGCAACGAAGGAAATAGTTCGTCACAGATTTTACGACGAACAATAAGTTTGTCGCAAAATCTATGACGAACAATATGTTTGTCGCAGATTTTGTAACGAACAGAATTGTTTGTCACAAATTTTGGAACGAACGATGGAGTTCGTCATAGATTTTGCAACAAACGGTACTGTTCATCGTAAATTTTACCACGAATGTTATAGTTCGTTGTAGATTTTGCAATGAACGCTATTGTTGATCGCAGATTTGGAAGGAACGGCATTGCTCATCATAGATTTTGCAACGAACAATATGGTTCGTTACAGAATTTGTAACAAACTGTATCGTTCGTCGCAGATTTTGCAATGAACGTTAGTGTTCGTCATAAATTTTACAACGAACGGCAGTGTTCATCATAGATTTTGAGACGAAATCATCGTTCATTGCAAAATCTATGACAAACTTACTCGTTTGTCGCAGATTTTCTACACTTAGAAAATTTTGCTCCATTTCTATTTGGTTTGCTTTGTTTCGGCTGTGTCTTCGAAGGGACCTCCACCATTACTAATAAGCTCTCTCTCTCTCTCTCTCTCTCTCTCTCTTCTCTCTCGCGTAGACCGGCGCGGCTCTCCACCGGATCTGCGGGTCCAAATGCAAATGCGGCGGCAAAACCGCCGGATCTGGCACGGCAGCTGCCGCAGGAGGGAGGGGGATGACCCCCTCCTTCCCGTTGTAGGTTTTTTTTAAAATTTTTTTCTTTTTTTTATTTGTTTAAATTTATATATTTTATTATTTTTATTTAGTTTTAATTATTTTACAATTTTTTAAATGCAAAAAATAAATGTAAATTTTATTTAACTTGTTTAATTGTTTCCTCTTAGATTTGGCATCGGTGAAGTTTGAAAGATCTGGTTTATGTTGCTCCAGTTAATGCAAGACTATTGACAGAAGGTTTTGTTAATGTTTATTTTTTTATATGAATTTTTTTTTTTTGGGTGGTAATGAATGTATTTATGTTATTATATATTTTTTATGTTATTTTGATTGCAAAATTTATCTAAGGATAAGAATTATATTTTAGTGAGGGAAATAGAATGTTCATGTCAATAGAGGCAATAAAGAGAGACTTAGTTTGAATTTGAGAGAGTTAATTTCTCAATGAATTACAAATATTACCTTGATGTTTTTCTTATTTAACTATCGATATCTAAAATTCTAATTATTTCAGTTTGAATAATTATGCGACCCAATTTAAGAATTGATTCTCTTTAAATTTGTTTTCTATTCCTAAATCTCAAATTTGATATATTGATTAAGGGATTTTAGTGTTTTATCATTAGATCTATATGTCATTGGTGTAAAATTACACTCATTAGAAATATTGCTGCATAAATTGTCGTAATTTAAAAGTAATTGATTGTTACTTTAAAAAAAATAAATTTAAATTTTAATAATAATTTTGATTTATTTTGTAATTTTAAATGAATGTATTATTTTTTATTATATAATTTTAAATTCATTACCCTTCTATTAATCCAAAAAAAAAAAAAGAACACACCTGAATGACTTGATAAAACTAGACAAATAGATAGATACCGAAAAATAAATCCTACTAATTGATGTCATATATGTTATTTTTTTTTTCATTAATTTTTTTATATATTTCGGATAAAGAGTAAATAACATTAAATATTTATAAATAACATTAAATATTTTGTATTGCAGAGGTATTTGCTCCGATTGGTCGGTGAATTCAAGTAGAGGGGAGAAAAATAGCTTTCTAAGCAGTTGAGGTATTTATTTTTCGATCATATTATCTTGTTGTCTTTTATTTATCATGTATATTTATTATCAGTAAATATCATAGTATATTAAATATTAATTGTTTTAATTTTTAATAAATTTTTTTAATTGTATTCGTTATTCTAATGTATATTTTTTCATTTATGATAAATTGTATTTATCTAATTAATATGTATATGTGGCATGTGAAGAGAAAACTGAAATTAATTGTAATTTCATGTGTATGTATGCACTTATTATAAGTTCATATATGATAAATGACCCTTCTCGCACAATCATATATTTTATCAATGTAATTTTTTAAAAATTTTGTTAATGTAAGCTTAATCACATGATTATTTTTTCCCAATCAAATACCTTTTATTAGTAGTGTATTTTATTAATATTTTATGAATCTTGAAATTGTAAACAGAGAAAATGCAGAACGAAGAATTTGGATGCATAAAAATAACTTACTAGAATGTCGAGATTTAACTGATGAATTCATTTTTGGGTTGGAACAATTTTTGGATTTTACTTATAGTAAAGTTGAGTTTATGGATGGAATAAGTTAAGGTATTCCTGTAGAAAGTGTGATAATAGTAAATTTTTTGAGTGTGATAAAGTGATGGAACATCTTTGTAGATTTAGTTTTATCCCAAATTATTATAATTGAACTTGTCATGTTAAACCATTTATATCTGATGAAGAAAATCGATGAAACATGTAATTTTTAGTTAGAATGGATCAGAGTGATTATGATCAATTGAATCCATATTAGAGGATGATAATTAATGTAGCGAGTCAGAATCTTTTTCCCAAATCGAGTCATGCAAGTTCTAGTTTTGCTTCAATATTTTAACAAGTGTATGGTAGTTATGCATCACCGTTAGAAGAGGATGAAATAACAGGTGTTGATAACATAACGAATAATGAAACTTACGCAAGTAAGCAATTTAAGGAAGTGTTGAAAGCTATAGATGAGCCTTTGTGGGATGGTTGTAACAACCACATGAAGTTATCTCTAACCACAAGATTATTGAATATCAAGGCGGAGCATAATGTGTCTGAGAACTGTTTTAATGATTTTGATCAAGTTATTGGAGAAGTATTGTCTCATGATCACATAATGCCCAATAATTTCTCTACAGTATGAAAAAGCTGGTGAAAGACTTAGATCTTCAGGTGGAAAGGATTGATGTACACAGAGATGGTTGTATGTTATATTAGGGGAATGATAAAAATGCAGAATTTTGTAAATTCTGTAACTAATGTAGGTACAAGAGTAACAGAAGGTCAGGTCGTAATCAACGACATAAACCATACAAACAAATGTTTTATTTGCCTTTAACTCCTAGATTGCAATGGCTATATGCATCTAAGGTCACTACTGAATACATGACGTGGCATGCAAATCCTAAAACAGAAGAGGGGTTAATGTGTCATCCTTCGAATGTAGAGGCATGACAACATTTTGATAGAACATATCCTCAGTTTACAAAAGAGACTCAAAACATTAGGTTAGGTCTTTGTACTGATGGGTTTGCTCCATTTGGTAAATCAGAAAGAACTTATTCATGTTGGCCAATTATTTTAACTCCGTATAATCTTTCACAGGGTATGTACATGAAAACCCCCTATATGTTTTTGACATTGGTCGTGCCTGGTCCACAAAATCCGAAAAAATTAATAGATATTTACATGCAACCACTGATTGCGGAGTTAAAATAATTATGGGATGAAGGTGTTCCTACATATGATGTTCATACTGATTAGATATTTATAATGAATGCTACTCTTCTTTGGACCATAAATGACTTTCCAGCTTATAGCATGTTATCGGGATAGAGTACCACTGGGATTTTAGGATGTCTGATATGCATGGAGAGATCAAAATTATTTAGATTGAGACATGGGAAGAAGACGAGTTATTTTGACTGCCATAGACAATTTTTACCGCTAGATCATAATCTAGAAGGAATAAAGAAGAGTTCACTAAGAATATAATTGAGAAAACACCTCCTCCATTGAGATTAACCGGTGAACAAATTTGATATTGAGTGCTTCACTTTCCTTCTATTATTGAAGATCCACATGGTACAACACATGGCTATAGAAGTTCGCAAAAATGGACTAAACGGAGCATATTTTGGGATCTACCATATTGGAAGACCCATCTAACTCATCATAATCTTAATGTAATGCATATTGAGAAGAATGTTTTTGATAATATCGTAAATACAGTGATGGATATCACTGAAAAAATGAAAGACAACTTGAATGTAAGGAAAGATATATGACTTCTTTGTAAAAGACCCACACTTGATGTCGATGGAAGTAGTAGGGGACCAAAACCAAAGGAAGTTTATACATTGAATAAGGATCAGATATGGATTGTTTGTGAATGGTTGAAATCATTGAGGTTTCCTAATGGTTATGTCTCAAATTTTGGGAGATGTGTCGATTTGAAGGAATGCAAATCATTGGTTTGAAGAGTCATGATTGTCACATATTTATGGAAAGACTAATTCCTATTGCTTTTAAGGAACTCTTACCAAATTTTGTATGGGGCGTCATTATAAAGTTGAGCAATTTTCTTCATGACATTTGCTTAACAGTATTGAGAAAATCACAGATGGAGAAGTTAGAGGCAGATATTCCTATTATTTTGTATAACTTAAAAAGGATCTTTCCTCCTTCATTTTTTGATTTTATGGAGCACCTCTTAGTTTACCTGCCTTATGAGACCAAAGTTGCAGGTCCCGTCCAATTTCAATGGATGTATCCATTTGAAAGGTGAATTTATTATCTTTTACACTTGTTTTTCAATACACTTCAAATTACTAATTTTGTTATTTCCTATTTACTGATACACTTTGTTTCATTACAATTAGATTCCTATATCATTGAAGAAAAAAGTGAAAAATAAGGTATGGGTTGAAGCCTCTATTGTTAATGCTTATATCATGGAGGAAGTCACAACATTTGCCTCATTTTATTTCGAGCCTCACATACACTGTAAGAAGCAGAGAGCGGGAAGAAATAATGAGAATCCTGTTGATCCTAGTTCGAATTCATTCTCCATTTTTAACTATCTTGGTCGACCAAGTAGAGTATATAAGCTTAGATATTTAACTGATAAAGAATGGCAGGTGGCCCACACATATATCTTACTGAACTGTCCAGAAGTGATGTCATGTTTCGAGTGAGTATACAATTTTTCAATAGATGTTTTTTGTGGATCACAAATATCTTGTAACATAAATCGTCATCTTTTATGGTAGGATTTTTCAAAATTTATGGTCTGAACTATCGATGAATGAGTTCGATCGTTTGTGCGATGAAGAATTTATAGCATGGTTCAAAACATATATAAGTTGATCATATAACAAACATACATCATTAGTTAACAAATATATTAATACATTTACTTCATTTCAGGTTCATAGTAATCAAGCTCAAGTTGAGCAAGAATTACTACTCCATCTGTCTTGGGGTCCAAACTCAAGGGTACGAACTTGGCCTGCATATTTTATAAACGGATATAATTTTCATATTTAAGAATATGGAATCGAAAAATCTACAATAAATAGAGGGGTTTGTGCTCAGTCATCCAACGATGGAGTGCAAAAAATGATTTTTATGGATTGTTGGATGAAATATTAGAGTTAGAATACCCTGGACCAGAATTGCGAGTTGTATTATTTATGTGCTAATGGTTTGATCCCATCAAAGGGATGAATGTGCATCCAAAGTTTAATTTGATTGAAATAAATCATAAGAAATTGTATAAGAGATATGAATCATTTGTGTTGGCACAACAAGGGATTCAAGTGTATTATGCATCATACCCCAGTTTGAAACATGACAAAATTGATTGGTGGGCTGTTTGTAAAATGATAGCACAGAAAAAGATCAAGGAACACTGGGAAGATATAACATATCAACAAAAGGAAGTTGCTAACACGTTTCAGACGGAGAAATATAACATTCCAACGTTACGAGATCCACGTAGAGTAGTGATAAATGTGGATCCAAGTGAAATTCATGAGGATAATGATGAAGATTCAAATTTTGAGACAGATGATGAAAATAAGGAAGAGGATGAAGAGGATGTTGAATCTAATTTTGAGATTAATGATGTGGATGAGAATGACAATGAGGATTTTGATTTTTGATGGCGGATAAGTCTTGTTTTCTTAATACATTAAAATTTATCTTTATATTTGATAATATAATCTTGATTATACAACATTTGGTATCTTTATATATGTTTTTATTATAAAATTTAGTTTTTTTTTTTCCTTTAATCGTTTGACAGTGAAAATACATTCAGGCCGAAATGGTGTGACGTGAAATTGTTTTTGTTTTTTCTTTTTAAAATCATGGTGGTAGAGGACAAACTAATAGTGGTGGGTGTGCTCGTGGTTTTAGGTCGATTCCTCACTCTTATACACCTTCTCTGACTTTTCATGGTAAAGAACTTAATTTCGTTATCTTTAAATTTTTCCCTTGATTTATTATTTATTTTACTTATTTCAAATAAAAGCCTAATATCATCTGGTTTTTGTTGATTGTTGAATTTCATTACTCAAATTGTTTTTGATTTGCTGTCTCATGTTTCATTTTTTCTATTTTGCTCTTTACTATACTGTTTTCTTTTTTATAGATAATTTGAATCGACTTTTTTTAGTTTTAGTGGGTTATGAGAATCTATTATTTCGTTAATTTAAATATGGTAAGTCTTTTTATGTACTCCATTATATTTTTTATGAGCAAACAATTTTTTTTTCTTTCTTATCTTAACATTTATAATTGACAGTATTGACATGGGGGGCATAGATGAAGTAGTGATGTAGGACCAAACTCTTCACGGTCACAGTTCGCTTCAGCTGAACCTTCTCATTCCCCTTTACCAACTACTGTTGTACCTTCGCCGTCCCCTTTGGTTGCACCTTCGGTGAAACATTCACATGTTGAGGGGGAAAACAAGCGAGAGGTGATTTTCCCTTGTGAAGATTTGTAAGTATTAAATTTTAAACTTTTATTACTATTGATTCTCTTATTTATGTAGCATATGAATTTTTTTAAGTATCTAATTTACTTACCATTCTTTGTTCATAATTTTATAACAAATTCACAAATTCTATACATGTTATTCATGAGCTTAATAAAATAGTGAACAACCATTGGGGAGGGGCATTGTTATCTTTCACAAGCACTCCAGATGATATGAAAGAGTTATGGTAGAGAGAGTTAAAGGTAAATTATGTCTTTCAGTTCAAATATAAAACTAAGTTTATAATTTTAATATAACTAATTGTTTTTTTATTTATTGCAGCGACAATTCACTTGGGACGAGACGAGGGAGCTTGAAATAAGAAGAATTTTAACAAGAAATGTGCTCATCACATTCGAGGCATATTAAGTCATGCAAAGACTAGTAAAAGGAAACCAAACTGCATCACCGATGAAAACTGGCTTAAGATTTTGAATTTCTGGGAATTCGATGAGAGCCGATGGAGGAGTGAGCAAAATAAGAAGAATCGATCTTTTAATTATGGGAAAATGTCTGCTTCATATGCGGGAGACTCAATCAATATTGATGAGCATAGAAATAGATTGGTAATTTTATTAAAACACTAATTTTTTAAATTTCATTTATTTATTTTATAACTATTTAATTATATTTAACAATGTTTTTTTTAGGCTAAGAAAATGGGATCTCAGTCATCATTTATAGACACTTTCACGTGAATATTGCTAAAAAAAGACAAGAGCTGGAGTGGAGAGAAAGTTAGAGCTGTTAAGTTAGCTAATTTGAAAACTTTTCTTTATTTTGTAAACCCTTTCAATATTGATTTGAACATATTTTAATGAACTTAGCATAACAACGTTAGATGATAAATTTATTAGGTTAATATCTTTTAAGTTTTTTTGCATGATTAATTTAGGAGATGAATAGTGCTTCTCTATTTGATTATTATTAATTAAATTTAGGGGATGAATAAGGTCTTTGCAATCTAAACACGACTCATAACTTCAATTTTCTTACGTACCAATATTATTTCCTTCCTCATTGGACCTGTCATAACTTCAAACTCCTAATAGCTGTTCAATTTTAATTCCAATGAGAGGATACCTCATTAAATTTGTAATGTGTGATATATATATTATTTTTTGTATCTTATTGTTAACTGTCAATGGTGTAATAATTAACGAAAATTTGTATTTTGATTTTTTTTGTTTGATATTTTATTACATTGTTAAACAGTAAATGAATACTTTGATTTTTTTATTTGATATTATATATATTGTTATTATAATTCATTTGAATTTATCTCATGACAATGCAGGAGAAATATGATGAGCTTGTACTGCGGAATTCAAGCAGTAGTGAAGATGTTGGCTTATCTGAGCCATCTGTTGATAATGTGGCTTTATGGCTCGAGACAAGTGGTGGGGCAAAAAAAGGAAGAGTACTTGGGATTAGCTCTTTAAGCCGGACTTATAAAATCACCGGTCAATTTTCTTCCACCCCATTAATAGTAAGGGAAGAAATGATACAAATGAACCAAGAGCTGAGCCAGTTGAAGAACCTACTAATAGAAAAAGACAATCAATTTGAAACGTTACATGCACAACAAAGGCAAAGAGATAATGAAATCAACGAGCTACTTGCAAACCAAAGGTTCATAATGCATCATCTTCAGTTAGCTCCCAGTTCAAGTCAGATGACCTAATTTCTATTTTCTTCTGATAATTCTCCTGATGGTGATAATGGTGATGATTTATTTGATGATGATGGTGGTGGTGGTCCTTCTTGACACTTTTATATGTTCTTTAATGATTACATTTGAATATGGTTTTTTGAAACTATTATATTTGAATATTGTGACTTACTATTGTGTTTGTTGTTGAGATTATTTATTGTTATTTCTTTATTACTAAATGATCATGTTGACGACGTTGATGATGATGATGTTGGATGATTTGTTAATGATGTTGTTATTGGATGATTAGTTGATGATGATATTGTTTGATGGTTGGTTGATGATGTTGTTAAATGGTTGGTTGATTGATTGTTAGTTAATGATGATGTTGGATGAGGGACAGGAACAGGGTATACAGGAAAAATGGTAAAATTATAAAATTTAACATGAAGTTTGTCGCTAATTTTGTTGCTAAATTAGCGACACCAAATACCCAAATTCATCACAAAATTCGTTGCTAAATATGTTTGTAACAAATTTTGAGAAGAAAAAAAGTTCGTCGCAAATCAGCGACAAACATGGGGTTCACCGCAGAATTCATCGCTAAATTTGCGATGAATTTTAATATTTGGTCGCTAGCATTTGCGATGAGCTCATAGTGATGAACTGATAGCAACAAAAATTTTTTTGTCACTAAATTTATCATAAATACTTTTAACGACAAATTTTTCTTAAAAATTCGTCGTAAAATTTGTCACAAAAAGCAATTTTTTTGTAGTGTTTAATCAAATTATCAGTATAATTTTACCGATTCAAATAATAATTTAATTTGAATAGGTTAAAAAGACTGCCATGTTTATTATTTATTTGGTTCACCAAACATTATTTATTTTTTAAAAAAGAATGATAATTCTTTTTATCTCCTCTTGGTAACAACTCTACCATTTATAAACAATGCATGCGGTTTTTTATTTTTTTAAATGGTAAGTTAGAAAAATATTTAAAAGCTAATTGGAAAATGATGATTGCATGAGCCAATCAATCACTATGCTTTTTACTGTGTAATAATAGTTCGTGTTATGAATTTTTGAAGTAATGCTCTTGGTTATCATACAAGCTATGACTTTTTGAAATAGCGCTCTTGAGCATCACTCCTACAATGCTTTGCTTTTCGAAAAAGCTAAATTCTCATAATTTAATACACGTTCTCTGGTGTTTTTGGTTTGATCCTTGATTTCCACTCTAATTTAATCATGAAAGAATAATTATATTATTTGCATAGTAAATCTAATAAATTTTATCTAAAATATTTATGAGAAGTCCTAGAAATTATGTTTAAAAAATATGCACAAAAAAAAATACTTATCTCTATTTGGACTCAAATCAATCTCTCTAGACTTGGTGTGCATAAACAACGGATTCCACAACTTTCAAAAATAAAGCAAAATAATGGTGAGAAATATGTCAAAATAACATTTCCAACATGCAAGCAATTGGGATATCCTTAAATCTATGAAATTTTTGAAAATTTTAAGCACTTTATCTCAAATGTCTAGAAGAAAGAAAATGAAGAAAATGATGATAACTCTTGAAATCGAAACTTGGAATTGTTTTGCACGTGTTTAATATGTTTAAAGATATTGATATCCTTGTTTCGTGAAAATGTGGTTGTCCGATTTAAAATAAACCAACAAACATAATTTTTCTCATGTAAAAATTTCATAATCTTAAATGAGTAGAGTCACTTACCTCTTTTGATGATTGGGTATTATAGATCTAAAAGATGTTACAAAATCGGCTATTTTGATTCCACAATCCAAATGTCTTTGGTGGAAAATGATCAACCCTTTAAACCCTTTCTTTCTCTATCTTTCAAATGTGAGAAGAATCTCTTTTTCTCTCCCAAAAAAATGCTTCTCTCTACCCTTGTTTTTGTTCATGTAGAAATTACAAAAATAAAATTGGAAAGTTTTATCTTGAGGGAAGTTTTAGAGAGAGAGGGAGTTGAGGAGTTGTTACCAAAACCCACACCCACCCTTTTCTCTCCTCATTCAAATTCAATTTTCAAGAAGGTTGGATCTTGGGTTGAGTCTAATCTCATGGGCGAACCCACACCCTTTTTCCATCATCTCTTACTTGCACATAAGAGCTAAACTCGCACATAACATGATAATTATAATCGAACATCAATTTCATACTAGCAAGTGGATTATGTGACCTATGAAGAGCTCAAGGGTTGTACACCGATTAAGCATATATTGCAGTTTACTTTCAATATAGTGATGAGGACATTGTATCTCGCCATATCTCAAACTTTTTTGTTAGACATAGTTAACGTATCTCTCATGCCTCAAACATTGTAAGATCATACTTAACTCGAATCATGTTTTCAAAATTATGTTTCTAAACACTAAGTCATAAATAAAATTGACCGGTTTGTAAATATAAAGTAATGTATCGGTCAAAAATAGTCTTCTATTAATACTATTAACGTTCAAATTTATCTTATCTGACTTCCTAAACATGCACTACTAAACCGAATCAATCATGATTTTTTGGTAATATGCTAAAATAACAACACTAAAATAAAATTTCAAAAGACAATTGAAAGTCCTAGAGGTATAAATTGAGGTTAAATATAAACTTCAGGATTTCATACAATGAGATAAAGAGGGATACTCTATTTTATTAGCCATATGGACACACAAGCACATGTAGTATGAAATACGTACTACAATACTCTTTCTTCCTATTTAGAAGCATGTCTTCTTTTCTAAAAAAATAATACATTGTACAGATTTTAATCTAAGTGTACGCAACACTTGATCTGAGTTTTCTTTCTTACAAATTCTCAAAATCTCTCAACATCAAGAAAAATTCACACCTGGTTGTTAAACAAGTTCAATGAATTGTGAGAAATCCATTTCGATTATCATACATGTAGACGCAACCATAATCTCATCTTAGTATTTTACTAAGGTGGCATATATGTTAATCAACCATAAATTAACATTGCCTAATCTCTACTTGTCACCCAAATATTAGAGACGATTGTTCGTGTAAGAGAATCAATCTCATAAAACTTATCCAACATACTTTTAAATGTAGACACAAGAATTTTGGATACAAAATAAAATTCAAATATTAATGAATATGAGCATTACATCATATATACTCTATCTATATTTACAATTACAATCACAATCACAATCACAATTACAGTCACAACCTATGCAATTCGACAGATCTAAAATATCTCACAAACATGTTTCTTGGTATTAATGATCAGAAATCATCAAATGCATAGACATAAACTTCAGTATCACTTTTCTCTTTTCAATCATATCTTTGACGAGATTGAACTTTATGTGTATATGTCTGGTTTTGCCTTGGTATTTAGGGTCTTTTGTGTAAACAATAACTGACTGATTGTCACAATAAATCATCACATCTCCCACTGACTTCCTTACTACTCCCAAAAGTTGTAAAAATCTACTCAACCAAACTCTTTCTTGAATTATGGAAGTATAGCCTACAAATTCTACTACCATTTGCCAAAGTAATACACATGTTTGTTTCTTGCTCTTCCATAAAATAGCAATATCATTGAGCAAGAAAACATAACCAGAGGTAGATTTCCTCTCATTTAAATCACCTCTCCAATCAGCATTCGTGTATCCTTTCAGTAATAGATCCTTTCCTTAATAATAAAGAAAATAATTTGCAATTCCTCTTAGGTATCTCAATATCTTTTTCATAACAATTTAATGAGTATTCATTGGATTGACTGATATCTATCAAACCCACAACAGTGTACATCAAGCTCCCTACAACATTAGAATATGATATTCTGGATATTTCTTCTTTTTTTTTTCCCTTCAGAAGTCTTTAGGCACATTCCATAGCTTAAAATATCGCTTTTAACCACAGGAGTATCAATGGGTTTGCAATCTTCCATTATGAGTCATTCCAAAATCTTTTGATATAAAACTTTTGAAATAATCCCAGTGTTCTCTTGGAATGATCTCCATGGATTTTAACTCCCAGTATACTATTTGCATCACCCATATCCTTTATCTCAAAAATGAAAAATAACTATTTCTTGATCTGAAAGACATACTTCTTATCACTCACGACTAACAATATGTCATCAACATATAGTGATAGAATTATAAAGTCATCATTGGACTTCTTTATATAGGCACAATTATTTTTGTCTATCATGATGAATCATATGAGATCACAATTTGTGAAATCTCAAATACCATTGTCTCGAATACTGCTTAAAGTCATAATTTGAACTGTTCAATTTATACACTTTGTTTTTTGGTTTTTAATGACAAAATCATCTGATTGTACTATATAGACTTTATACTCAAGTTTTCCATTGAGAAAGACCGTCTTTTCATCTATCTGATATAATTCTAAATCCAAATTGGCCACTATTACTAACAATAGGCAAATAGAGGTAAATCTCACTATCAGAAAAATGATTTCTTAATAATAAACACCCTTTTATTGAATGTGACCTTTTGTTACTGGTCAAACTTTATACCTCTCAATAGTTCTATCTACCTTGGACTTCCTTTTGAGAACCCATTTGTTCCCAATAACCTTGCGATCTGGTGGAAGTTCAACCTAATTCCAAACATAGCTGGATTTTATTGACTCCAATTCTTTTTCTATTATCCTTTTCCATTCATTTTTGGCAAGACAAAATAAGGTTTCATTTATATTCTTAGGCTCTTTTTCATCTTCTGGAAAAACAATAAATGCATGCCCTTGGATCTTAAAATGATACTTGGGCAAAGCTTTCTTAGCATTTTTCTGAGTTGATAACTCAATTGGATCGCTAGAACTTAAATCTCTCGAATTAGAATCAACATTTAACTCATTTTTCTCTTTATTCCAATGATCCACTATGGACAGAACAATCCTCTAAATTAACTAATTCAAACAAATACTTTGTCCTTCATGTTACTTTTGCTAGGAAATTTATTCTTCAAAAACATGACCTTCCATAATTCAATTTCAACTATAGTACCATTATCTCGATCAGCAATGATCCCATAATCTTTAGACTAGTTACACTATCTTCCACGGGGATCCAATTTTCCAAATTTATCGAAAAAAATCATGAATTTATGTGGCCGATCTCTAAGGTTGAGTTTAGTTAGACACGACTTTCTACTGGTCCAAATTCATATGGTATTGCCAGTACCAATTTTGAAGACACTCTATTCAAAATATAGGCTGCAGTCAACAAGGTATCTCCCCAAAAGGAAATCGGCAAGTTAGCCTGCGTCACCTTAGATCTTGTCTATCTAACATTGTTCTATTCATTCTCTTCATAACACCATTCTTCTAACGTGTATAAGAAATGGTCAATTGTCTGATTATAACTCTTTTATTATAAAGATCCTTAAATTGATTTGATAGATATTCACACCCTTTTTTCATTCTTATGGTCTTTATTGTTTTATCCATTTGATTCTCTACTTCATTCATATAACTTTAAAGCAATCAAGTGGTTCGGATTTATGAGACGTCAAATAGATATAGCTAAATCGCGTGAAATCATCATGAACTTAATAAAATACAAGATTTCATGTCTAGTTTTCACATTTATTGGACCACGAATGTCAGAATAAACCATCTGCAATAGAAGTTCAGCCCGTATAGCCTTTCCAAATGGTTTTCTCATCATATTGCTAACAAGACAATGTTTACACATTAACAAATTGACTTTTGTGAGCAAACCCAATAATCCTACTTTCTCTAGTCGATTCATCATATCTTGCCCTATATACCAATGCTAGCATGCCATGTCACATCTTCAACATTGGTCTGTCATATTGCAAAACCATAAAATCATTTACAAGCTATCCAAAACCAATATACATGTCATTTAAATACAATCTAACCCTGTCTCTTTGATAGTTCATAACATAGCCAAACTTAAAAAAAAAAACAACAAGAGATATAGGATTATGTTAGATTTGTGGTACGTAAAGTATATCATACAGAGTGAGAGTTTGTTTACTTAGTAACTCCAGTTTGTAAGTGCTAACTTCTCTAACCTCCATTCTTACATTGTTCCTCATATAGATCCGCCTCGTACCAGAAGTCACTTGATGAAAGTCCATAAACTCCTCACAATCTCTAGTCACATGATCTATTGTTGCTTAGTTTATAATCTACACAAGGTAAGATTTAGCCAGTAATGCAATACTAGAGACATATTCCATACTAAAGTGTCTATGTTTGGTGTTATGATCAAGATTGTTCTTTTCTAATCCATCTCTTGTCTCCTTTCCTTTCTTATTTTTGTTTCGGTTACTTGTACACTTAAAGCTCGAGGCTCTATGCAATTAAAGCATTAGTTGTGGATTTGTAACACCAATCCGCTCATCCTCAAGCTCAATATGGCGAGCAGCATCCGTAAAATTCTTCACACTATCATTGTGAGTCAAACTAGCTTTTAGGTGCTCCCACTTATCAGAAAAGGGATCAGATCAATGCTTAAACCTGTTATACATCAAAGAAGACATGACGAACTGACTTTAACTCTCTTATCATGTTAGACATAACCCTCAAATATTGTTTGATATTGTGATCACTTCACTGATTATAGGTATCAAATTTAACTCTCTACCAGTTCTTAACCTTTTTTTGTATTTTTTATATGGTTGAAAAACATTTTTCGAGAGGATTCTAATAGTATAAAAATCAAATCATGAATACAGTATTCTAAAAAATAAAAGTATATTAAATTTTGATTATGATTTGAAATATCTCATAATGTACTCAACACATGCATGCCAAATTTTACAGATTTAATTCTCATGGAATAAACATACTACTGTGTAAAATTGAGAGCAAATAGTTTTACATATTTCAAGTTGCCATTAACGAACCATAAACTTTATTGATGACATTTTTCATTTTTTTAATATAATTTTTCTCAAGCAAAAATTTCAAAATCTTAAACGGGTTAGAGTCACTTAACTCTTTTGACGATGGAGTATTTTAGTTTTAGAAGATATCATAAAATCATATCAACTTTTTTGTTCCACAATCTAAATGTCTTTGGTGGATAATAATCAACCTTCAAACCCTTTCTTTTTCTATCTTTCAAGTATGAGAAGAATCTCTTTTTCCCTCCCAAAAAATGCTTATATCTACCTATGTTTTTGTTCACGTAGAAAACTAGAAAATAAAATAGGGAAGTTTTATCTTGGGGTAAGTTTAGAGAGACATGGAGTTGAAAAAGAGAGAGAGAGAGTTGAGAAGTGGTTACCAAAAACCACACCATCCCATTTTTCTCCTCATTCAAATTCAATTTTGTAGAGAGTTTGGATCTTGGGTCGGCTCTACCCTCATGAGTGGACCTGCACCCTTTTTCCAACAGTGGAAGTATACTTTAATAAAGTTTTTTGAGGGTCAAGTGAGTTTACAAATGAAGACAATGGGGAAGAGAGAGAGTCATTTTCAAGCTCGATGGGTGGGAGTGGAGAGAGAGAGGGTGTGTGTTGGTTAGTGAGAAAAAGTCACTTGATCCCAAATGTACATTGAGTCCCACCGTTCAAAACTTTTTTGAAAAATTTTATTTTGAGTTTTTTGGATTTGGGAGAACTTTTATGTGTTGGCTTTTGAGAACATTACACATATGCTTGCATAAGCAAACCTATATAATAAAATAAATGTATTCATGCAAAAATGCAAATGCATGAATATTCACTAGATATTTCTGACGTTTCTCTTAATCTAAGAACCAAAGATTTTACAAAATCTACATTTAAAATTTACCTAATTAATATACTTCGTGAACATTATATAAAGCAAAAAATCAATAAAATAAACATCCTACATAACAAATAATGAAACTAAATACAATGGCTTCTCAAAAAAATCAACAATGATGATAAAATGCACAAAGTATTATGATGATCGGGTATTCGAGTGTCGCCTACTCGATCAAAGGGAATAAACATACTAAGGCGGAAGCAAACTAAGGATACAAAATAAGCAACACCCAAGGTTGCAGCCTAGAAGTCATCATCCTCATATGTAAAAATACATAGGAAAATGTATGAAAAAATTTGAATTTAGCTTTTGACTATATTTTACAGAAAATTGAACAGAGTTTCACATGAAAAAAAGGTTATCCAAGCCACTTAGGGCAATATAAAACCTCATGAACAAAAAAGCACTAGTATAACATCATGTTAGTTAGCATAGAGGCCCTCCTAGCCTGCCTAGGAAACAATAATCAATCAAGCTCAAAACTTTGAACTTATCATGCATGCTAGCTTAAATATCTAGGACAAAAGGAAAAAAGAAAAAGTGAACTCACTAAAGATTAATGGAGGTTGCAAAAGTAGATTCAAGCTAACTCGGTAGCAAGCACAAATAGAAGGCTTGGACCAGTTCCTTATAGAGTGTGATGAACCTTGTCTCTGAAACTTGAGTAAAATTCAATGCTTATAGTTAATTAAAGAGGAGTAGTTTTATTCTAGATAATTTTTGTAGATGAGAAGTGATTGTTAATAGTGATTAAATGACCATTGAGCACACTTAAAATACAGTTTAAACCTTGTTAAATTACTAATCTTCAGACCATGTAAACTTATTTATTAATTGCTATATTATTTGCTTATATAATTTCATTGAGATATTTTTCACTTAGATTTTCTAAAATATTAACTTAACATGTTCATATCGTGTATCATGACTACAAGAATATTACCTTATAACTAAATTGTTAGTTATTATTATTTTATGTATTTGTTTAACTAAAACAAATTCACGAATATAATATATAGAAGTCATAATCTATCTATTTTTGAATTAAAGTTGCATTTGATTTATATTTAATTAATGAACTTCATGACCATTAAGTCAAGCAAAAATTCAATCAAATAGGCATATATCACAGCAATCAATAAACACTACAAAAAATAGGATTTTTCCTTACACTACTTTTCACCACATTTAAGGTCTACAT
Source organism: Dillenia turbinata (assembly GCA_037126225.1). Taxonomy (NCBI): domain Eukaryota; kingdom Viridiplantae; phylum Streptophyta; class Magnoliopsida; order Dilleniales; family Dilleniaceae; genus Dillenia; species Dillenia turbinata. Next base: position 8,703,278 of record JBAMMX010000024.1, read on the forward strand.
CGCCACTATTTTGCTTTTTGTGATGCTTTGACTTAGAAACGTCAGCAAAAATACTTTTTTATGATGTTTAGGAGCCAAAATGTCGAGAAAAGTAGCTTCCACATAAAAATAAGTGGTGGCAGGAATTTTTGTCAACATTTTAGCCCTATTTGTCAATAAAAGCTAAGTTTTGTTGACGTTTCCTATTGTAAACATTTGCAAAGTTTTAAGTTTTGTCAATATTTAGTTAAAACGTAAGGAAAGAGTGGAGAAAAAGAGATGGGCTACAAACATAGGGAGAGGGAGGGAGAGAGAGAGAGAGAGAGAGAGAGAGATCCCAGACATTTTTCCTTAGAAACAGGCATTTTAAATGTTTTTCGATGTTTTAAGGGCAAAGTGCCCAAAAATCCTTTTAGAGAGAGGGAGACTAAAGAGAGAGGGATATCCTGATGTTTTTACTTAAAAATGTTGACATATTCATTTTTTGTTGATGTTTTCGAAGCAAAACGTCGAGAAATTCTTTTAAAACCCTTGACTAGACCTTCTCTCATCTATTTTCTTTTCTCTCTTGTATTTCTTCTACTTTGTCTATTTGCCACCATTGCTGCCCTGTTGATCAAGAAAGGTGCCGGAGGTCTCTCCCTACAGGAGTTTGCCCTCTCCCTCCTCACCGTGATGCAACCTTCATTTTCCACGAAGGTGAGTTCCTCATTTTCTAATATATTGATAAAATGTATTAGTTATTTTTTGTTTTGGTACACACACATGATTAGGGCAAGATTAATGAAAGATTATGGAAAAATTAGGATACATAACACCGGACAAGTCTGAATGGTGATATTAATGCAAAATGGGCTATTTGAAAGTTTTTATATTTTGTGAAAATGTGGGAAAATAGTTAATTAGATATAAATGCAAATTTCTACTCTTTGGACTGTCCAGGAACCCCTTAGGAACTTTGTAGGTAGACCTTCAATTTTTAAGTGTTCGTGTTGGTGTTCGGTAGAATTTAATTTATATTTAGTGTTAAGTAGACATTGACCTTTCTATGAGAAATTATGTTACTTAGTAGAGTTTTAACATTGAGTGGACTGTTCATTCTAATTCTGATTCCTCGATAGTGACCACCTCTTGGAGATTGCTATCTCCTGGACACTACTTCATTTCTACCATTCGATATATTACTATTGGTGCCAATTGAACCTCCTATAGGCACTTTACTCCATTTACTTCATCCCTCCTGTCCGTATATTCATTTGGCTCACAGAACTTACCTTGCCAATTTTCTAAGTTCTTGTTGGTACTTACCTTACCTCTTGGTGATTGTCATATGCCTCTTAGTCTTCTTGGCATCAGAACACTTCCATAAACCCGTCAGCACTGTTGCCACACACACACACACACACACACACACACACACACACACACACACATACACACACACACATATATATATATATATATCTCATTTGTACATTGATCGGACACTTAACATTTCCACTTCTCCTCAGTGAATTCCTATCACCCTATCAGTGCATTGCAAATACCTCTTCGGTATATGGTGTAATCTATGAATTTGAGAAACTTGCTCGACACTAAGGAACTTGCTTGGCACCTTCTCCCAAGTAGCTGCTCAGTACATTTTCCTCCGTACCTTTTTGGTATATATTATAAAGTGTTAGTCTAACGATCTATGTGAAGTTGCAACCTCTCGATCACAATGGTCAGTGTATCCCATTGTGAATTGCTCCTGCCCGGCACTTCCAATTCCCTCTCACTTAATCAGTGTGCACATATATAAGCTTGACTTCAAGCTCTCCAATTCTTGTCGTCACTTGCCTTCATTGAGATTTGAACCTATTCACCACAAGTCCCTAAAAAAACTTTACACCAGATGCCATGCAAATACCTTATACATAGCATACAAAATTTATATTATACCCATATTCTTTAATATTCCATATTTTTAATAATCTTAATTTATTTTCCATAAATTTGTACTTTATATTTCAACCTCCTCTACTCATCACCAATCACTCCTTTCTCAACAAATATAACTTCAAGTACTTAAACTCATTGATGTAACTTCCTCAATAACACAAAAAAGGATATGTTGGACACTTTTGTAGGTTGGAAGTGAAATAAAGCAATTAAGTAAATAAGGGAAATGGGTTTGTAGATAAAAAGTTGAAATGAGGCTTATTCATCTTTTCTCTTACTCTTAACCTTTTAGTCTCACACTCTCTCTCACCTCTTCTCTTTGCTTCCATTAAAGACCAACCAAAACCCAACAAAACCCAAAATTTAGAGACTTTAAAGCTCATAACCCAATCTCTAGAAAGTTAGAACTAGTGAGAGATTTGAAGTTTTCTAGTGAGAGAAAACCTAAGGTTTGATGGTAGCTTGCCTTGAGGTGAAATTGGTGACAAAAATTTAGGTAATCTTTTCATTCTTTACTTGGGATTACTTTCTTCTTTTAGGACCTTGAAGATTATGTTGAAATTTGATAAAATGAATTTGGAGGATTTTGAGTCACAATAAGTGAGAGAAAAGTTAGATTTTGAATGTTAGGGTTATGGGTTGGCATGGAATGATAAATATTGATAATTTTGATTATTTGATGATATCCCTTAGGGGTTAGACAAAGCTGATCAAGGCAATACTCTTGTCGTCGAGAAAAACTGGAAGTGACTTCCCTCCCTAACATTGTGAGTAGATAGTTATGTCGAGCATAAATAATAAAAGGATTTCAATTATGATTTGTGAAATGAATCTTGAAATGAATTTGGAAAAGGATTTGATATGCTCTGTGATTGTGGTGTGTTCAAGTTAAATAGTTGATAAAATCACGATTCTTTTATTGATCTTGGAATTGTTTGCATTATGTTACAATAAAACTTTGATTGTGAATTGTAAAATTATTCTCCCTTGTAAATGAGCACAACTTTGATGATGAAATGAATTTTGTAATATGGTACATGCAAAAGAATAAATAACTATAGTTAAGTCTTTCCATGGACCGGCACTATTGGGGCTGCATGCTAAAAGCTAAATTAAAATTTGGCTTGATGATAGACGGGTTAGAGAACCTCCTCAAGTTGTTTCTATCATAACGTGGTGGTATCCCATAGAACTCTAGACCAACGCCAAGGATGGGGGAATTTTTATGAAATTTTGGAAAGCCCCTTAGCGGATTCTACCAATGGTCATTGGTAGAAATATGGTTTTGGCAACCTCAAGGAATTTTGAAAGGAAAATAAAATTAATTGTTGATAGAAATATATGAGTCATTGAAGATTTATTCTAAATTCATTTTATACAAATGGCATTTGGTATTGCAATTATATGAATTGGACATGCTCATTTGGAACAACCACTCTTACCCCTTATTTATGTTCCACAAGCCATTGCACTCACTGAGTATTTTATACTCACCCCTCTTTCTATCTCTTTTTAGTGGAAACTAGCTAGGAGACTTAATCGTCACTTGGTTGTTAGTTAAAATAAGTTACTTTTGTTGATTTTCTATAAGTACTAGCATAAGAAGAAGTTTTGAAAATTATGTGGATTGGACTCATAGAGGGAGCTTTGTAAACTTTTAAAAGTCTGGTTAGTGTTAAATACTTACTTGCTTATTTTGGTTAGTATTGAAAACTCATTACTTGCTTACTCTGGAACTCTTTCTATTTGGTGTAAAATTTTTTTTGCAAGGTTTATTGTTTTTATTGGAGCATTTGGATTGTTCGATGGATGCATTGAATATATTTTAAAATGTTTGGAATGTAGGAATACCTTGCGGTACCTCGGGACATAGAGTGGGTTCACACGTATTTGGGGGTAACATGGCAGCTGTCACGTGCTCGAATAAGGGGTTGAGGCATGATAATATTACTAGTATCAGAGTCAGGTTCACAATTTTAAATATTTTAAGCATTTTAAATATTTCTAAATGTTCCCAAGAATTTCGTAAAGACTTTAAAGTATATATATATATATTTTTTTTTTGGAAAAGTTTGGAGTTTAAAGGATTTTTCAAAAGATTTTCAAAAACCTCCTATGGGTTCTTGGGACTAGTGATTTCTTATTTTAGGGGGGTTAAGCACCAAGTTTGATTCCTAAATTAGCGAGCAAATAATAGTATTCCTCTTTTATAGGACAATACCTCCTAGACGAAGGGTAAGGAATGTAAATGAAATTCCTCCTTTCAAGCATGTGGATGGATCGTTCTCTTCTGTTCTATCTCCTCCTTTGGTTGCTACTCACCCAACTCCTTCAATAGAGATTCCTCCGCCGTCACTCGACGCCTTCTGGCAATAAATTGAGTGGTGGAATGTCTATGGTTCCCATCTCCAAACCATTTCTCAAGTTCTAATACCTTTTTCTACCGAACCCGGCCATTCCACCAACCCCTCCAAGGGCACCAATTGCTCCTCCTGCTTCAATGGCTATACCTATAAATTGCCCCACCATCGAATTGTCCAGTTGACAAAGAAGCTTGACAACTTGGATGTGTCAACTTTTTGAGGACTAGTGATGTAATGGTGGCAAAAAATTGAATAAATCTAGTTCAGAAGCGACATGAGGCCTGATGATGAGTTAAAACTATTGGTGGCCATAAAGTTGTTGGATGAACATACTCGAGTGTGGTGGGACAACCTCAAGGAAAGGTCAGCAGCACCCATTTCTTGGAACGAATTCTTTAAGGAATTCAATGAAAAATATTATACTCGATTTTACCATGATTTGAAGAGGAAAAAGTTCATTCATCAATGCCAAGGTAAAAAGTTGGTGTAGGAATATGAGATAGAGTTAAAGAGGTTGTCCTCATTCATCTTGAAGTTGGTAACATCTGAGGAGTACTTGCATTTCAAATTAAAGAAGGGACTAAATTTTTCCATCCACGAGAAAATGTCATGACCTCAGCCCATACCTATAAAGATGTCTTGGAATTAGCTTTCACGGCCGAGAAAAAGGTAGAGGAAAGGGGAAGGATTAGAGAAGGATAGAGAAAGAAAAGAAGGACCGAATTTACATCAAGCCAGAGTTCCAAGCCAAGTAAGAATATGGGCTCCTACAGTGGAGTCTCAATCCTAGAGTCTGTTGGCATTCCACAAAGCCAATAACTGTCTGGCTTTGGGGCCCCCACATCTAATGCTACCATTGGGAATAAATCGGCAGGGAATAAGAAGCTTCAGTGTATAAACTATGGGAAGTACCACCTAGGGGTTTGTCTTGCACCCAAGAGGTGTTATCAATGTGGGAACAAGGGTCATTTCCGTAACGTTTGCTTAGAGTTGGGACAGGGAAGGCAACCTAGCCAAGATCGCTCTAGTGGATCCATGAGTGATCAAGCTAACACCCCCACTCATTCAACCAACATTGCTTTACGAATGGGGACTAGGATCAACATAGTAGCTATTCCTCCCCAATGCTTTCGATCAAGGACTCATACGAGAGTTTATGCTATGAAAAATGAGGAAGCCCAGAACAACCCAAACATGGTCATAGGTACCTCCCTATCGACTTTTCTTTGGTGATCTGAAATTAACTATATATATATATATATATATATGTATGTGTGTGCTATGGTATATAATAGTGTAATGGGTTGTTGAACTGGTCGTTATGTGACAAGAGAGCTAGGGATAGGTTGTTGTTAATCTATAGAACTCCCTCGAGTAAGTGTCACTCGATGAGTGTGAACTCGACAGTGACCGAGAATCCTCTAAGCCAAAAGGGTCTTGAATCCTACCGAACCATTATAGTCTTTAAGTATAGAATCATAAATTGTAAATTATAAAGTCTCATGTATATACATACATGTGATTAGTATGATGGTAAAATTATGTCTAGAATTGAGGATCCCCATTGTGGAAAATATATATATCTACATATATATAAAAACAAGTTGGGTTTGCCCAACTATTGCCACGTGGACAAAAAAAACCACCATGTGCTCTCTCTCTCTCTCTCTCTCTCAAAATGTGCACAAACGGGCTTCACATTTTTTTTTCTTTTTTCGCACTTTCATAGCAATAAAAGTATTTTTTTAATGATTTAAATATCCTAAAATTAACTTGTTGATTAATTTTTTGCAAATTTCTCAGTTTTAAAATTAAATTAAAATTTTAATTTAGAATTAATTAATTAAATTATGAAATTTTAGTCTTTGTTGACATGAACAATACGAGAGAAAACACTATCTCTTTTAATTATTATTACTTGCTATAATTAATTTTTAATTTAAAATTAATTAATTAAACTATGAAATCTCAGTCTTTTGTTGATATGGACAATATGAGAGAAAACACTGTCTCTTTTAATATTATTGCTTGTTATATTGACCATTTGACTTTTACTACTTTCTTTGAATATATATAATTAGGTCAATATAGAGCTAACAAGTTTTAAAATTTAGGACTTCTTTAATTTTTTTTTTCTTTTTTTACACTTTCATAGCAATAAAGTATTTTTTTAATCAATTAAATACCCTAAAAATGGCATATTGATCAATTTGTATTAAAGTTAAAATTAATTTTTAATTTAGAATTAATTAATTAAAGTACAAAATTTTAGTCTTTTGTTTACATGAATAATATGAGAGAAAATATTGTCTCTTATAATTGTTATTGCTTGCTATAATTAATTTTTAATTTAAAATTAGTTAATAAATTATTAAATCTTAGTCTTTTGTTGACATGAACAATACAAGAGAAAACACTATTTCTTTTAATTTTTATTGCTTGTTATGTTGACCTTTTGATTTTTACAACTTTTTAAAAATGAAATATATATATAAGTGGGTCAATATATAACTAACAAATTTTAAAATTTAAGATTTAGTATTTGAAATTTTTAGAACTCTTACTATATATAGTATGAGTCAATATACTATTAAGATTTAAGATTTAAGGTTTCAAATTTAGAGTTTATGAGGGATTTAAACAAAAAAAAAAAATCTCCTACTATATATATATTTCTTATTTCTAAAAAAGAATAAATACAATTAATAGGATTTTAGGGTTTAGGATTTGAGATTTTTATGACCCTACTATATATAACATGTGTCAATATACTAATAGAATTTAATTTTTAGGATTTATGGTTTTAGAATTTTAGAATTTAAAATTTAGTGTTTAACTTTTATGATCAGTATTTAAGGTTTAAGTTTATGTTAACGATAACATATCATTTGATATATATATATATATATATATATATTTTTTTTTGTTTTATATTTTATAGATTTAAATAAATTTGTTTTAAATTTGAGTTTACATGATATTTAAAATTATAAATGTTATTTAATTAATACTTGCATAAGATTAATTATAATTAGTAATGTATTATATAAATTTTAAATCTAATTATTTATTAAAGTAAAATAAAAATAATAAAAAATTACAAAAATTTTTTGGCCTTGGCCGCACCTTGTGCGGCCAGACCCACCTATTATATATATATGATATCCTTATGATTATGTCGTGTAATGTCATGATAAGAGGGGTTATTTGTAGAGCATATATTATGAAAATTAACTAATAATTTCTTAATGATTTACATTAAATAGTTATGATGAAAATATTTGATATTGATACTTGCATACTTATTGATATGGGTTCTAATAATTCATTTATGAGTACAAGGTTTGCTAGGCTTGCCAATAGACCATTGAGTTCCCTTGATGAATAATTGGTGGTGATCACTCCATTAAGTGAACAGTTGGTTAGGAATACAGTGTATAAGGGTTGTGATATGATGATTGGAGAGACAACTCACGAAACAGATTTGATTCCATTGAAAATGAGAGACTTCGACGCCATACTAGGTATGAATTGGCTACACCTTCACCGAGTCTTAGTAGATTGCTTCACTAAGGAGGTGGAGTTCTATAAACCAGGATGTCCCCCACTTATGTTTGCCAGTGAGTGATAGATTCTGCTGAACTATGTGATTTCGACAATAGAAGCAAGAAGCTAGTTCACAAGGGATGTGAAACTTACCTTGTACACATCATTGACATCATGGTTAAGGGTCCCAATTTAAGAGATATTCAAATAGTAAATGAGTTCCTCGATATCTTTCCGGATGAGTTGTCCACTTTTCCTCTTACCAGAGAGTTTGAATTTGCCATTGATTTGGTTTCCAGCATCGCACCAATTTCCATCCCACCTGACCAACTTCAAGCCACATCGCACCAATTGAGGATCAAGCAGAGTGGTGTGCATATGACTACTTTTAGGACTCAGTATGGACATTTTGAATTTTTGGTGATGTCATTTGGTTTGACAAATGCTCCTGCTACTTTTATAGACTTGATGAATAGGGTATTCACTCATATCTTGATAAATTTGTAATTGTGTTTATTGATAATAGCTTGATGTATTCAAAGAGTGACAAGGAACATTCAGGGCATCTTGGAATTATTTTGCAGACTTTTTGGGAGAAGCAATTATATGTTAAATTTTCCAAGAGTGAATTTTATTTAAAGGAAATTAAATTCTTAGGGCATATAGTATCTGGAAAAGGAATATTTGTGGGTCCAAAGAAGGTTGGAGCTATCTTGAAGTGGGAATAACTGAGGAATGTGACAGAGGTTAGAAGTTTTCTTGGGCTAATAGGGTATTATAGAAGATTTGTTGAGGAATTTTCGAGAATTGTAGCCCCATTGTCTAGTTTGACCAGAAAATGAATCAAATATATGTGGGATGATAAGTGTGAAGCTAGCTTTCAGGAGATTAAAAAGAGATTAACATCCACTCCCATGCTTACTCTCCCATCGAGTATGGAGATGGATATGTAGTTTATAGTGATACTAGCAAACAAGGGTTGGGATGTGTGTTAATGCAAAATAATAAGGTGATAGCCTATACCTCCCTCTAACTAAGGAAGCATGAAGAAAATTACCCTACTCACGATTTGAAGTTAGTTGCAATTGTGTTTGACTTAAAGATTTGAGGATATTATTTATATGGGGAGACTTGTACGATTTTCGCCGACCACAAGAGTTTGAAGTATTTGTTCACACAAAAGGAGCTAAACTTGAGGTAAAGAAGATAGCTTGAGTTGATTAAAAACTATGATTTGGTGATAGAGTACCATCCCAGTAAGGTCATATAGTTGCTAATGCATTGAGTCGAAAATCTTTATCCAATTTGGAGTCTCATAAGAATTCTTATCTTTTTTGTTTGGTTAGAATTCGAGCCCTTGGGGTCTGACTAGCAAATGATAAACAGGGTGCATTGTTGCCAACTTTTACAGTAAGGCCAATTTTGATAGATCGTATTCAAGAGTTTAAGCTACTGATGATAAACAAAATATAATAGTTGAGAAAATCCATAGTTGGCTGGAGAGTGACTTTAGAATTCATGAAGATGAAGTGCTGGTGTTTAAAAACAGAATTTGAGTTCCTAAGGGCATTGATCTCCATAGAGCTATTCTTGAGGAAGCACACTCATTGGCTTATGCTATGCACCCGAGAAGTACTAAGATGTACCGAACAATTAAGGAGACAATGGTGGACCGGAATGAAAAAAAAAAAAGAGATTGTTGAATTTGTGTCCATATGTTTAGTGTATCAGCAAATAAAAACTAAATACCAAAGACTTGTCGGTATTCTCCAACCATTGCCAATTTTTGAGTGAAAATAGGAGCATATCACTATAGATTTTGTAGTTGGTTTGCTGCATACACCAAATAGGCAAAATGTTATTTGGGTGATTATAGATCATCTCACCAAATTAGCTCATTTCTTGCCAATTCAAAATATCTATTCCTTAGAGAAATTAGCTAAATTATATATTTATGAGATTGTGAGACTCCATGGGGCTTCAGTATCGATCATGTCTGATCACGACACTCGTTTTACCTCTCGATTCTGGCTGAAGTTACAAGAATCCTTAGGCACCCAATTAAAGTTTAGTACTATTTTTCATCCTCAAACTGATGAACAATCTAAACATATAATCCAAACATTAGAAAAGATGCTTAGAGCTTCTGTGATGGATTTCCAAGGTAGCTAGGATATACATCTTTCTTTGATGCAGTTTGCCTACAATAATAGTTACCAATCTAGCCTTGGAATACCCCCTTATAAAGTCTTATATGGACGGAAGTGCAGAACTCTTTTGTGTTGGGCTAAAGTTGGAGAAAAACAGATTGAGAGCTTAGAGTTGATAGAGACCACTATTGAGAATGTGAAGTTGATTAGTTACACTGATAACAGGAGATAACCATTAGAATTTGAAATCAGTGATATAGTATTTCTGAAAGTATCTCCTTGGAAAGGTGTAAATCGATTCCGAAGATGGGAAAAGTTAAATCCTCATTACATTGGTCCCTTCAAGATCATAAGGATTGGACAAATAGATTATCGGTTAGAACTTCCTCTAGAATTGGAAAAGGTTTGTAATGTTTTTCATGTCTCAATGTTGAAGAAGTACTTGTCAGATCCCTCCCATATTCTAGAAGCTCCTCCCATTGAGTTGAGGGAAGATTTAAACTCTAGAGTCCAACCGGTAGCTACTCTGGAAAAACAAGTTAAAAGTTTGAGAAATAAATAGATTCCAATTGTTAAGGTCTTACAGAAGAACAATCATGGACGACTTGGGAACCTGAGGAGACAATGAGAAAACAACATCCCTAACCTTTTGGGAAATAACAATAATATAATAAAATTTTGAGGACACAATTTTCTTTTAAGGGGTTAAGAATTATAATACCGGATAAGTCCGAATGGTGATGTTAATGATAAATGGGCTATTTGAAAGATTTTATATTTTGTGAAAATATAGGATAATAGTTAATTAGATATAAATGCAAATTTCTACTCTTTGGACTGTCCAGGAACCTATTAGGAACTTAGTCGATAGACCTTCAATTTTTAAGTGTTCGGTTATTAAAGTGTTGATGCTCGGTAGAATTTGATTTGTGTTCAGTATTCAATAGAAATTGAGCTTTTTGTGAGAAATTAAGTTACTCGGTAGAGTTTTAAAAATTAGTGGACTATTCATTCTAATTTTGATTCCTTGGTAGTGACTGCCACTTGGAGATAGCTATCTCTTGGCCACTACTTTATTTCTACCATTCGATGTATTACTATCAGTGACAATTGAACCTCTTATCGCCACTTTACTCCATTTACTTCATTCCTCTTGTCAGTATATTCATTTGGCTCACAGTACTTACCTTGCCAATTTTCCAAACTTTTGTCGATACTTATCTTACCTCTCTATGATTGTCATATGCCTCTCTGTCTTCTTGGTGTTGGAACACTTCCTTAAATCCGTCGACACTGTTGCCATATATATATATATATATCTCATCTGTACAACGACCGGATACTTAACATTTCTATTTCTCCTTGGTGAATTCCTATCACCCTATTGGTACCTTGCAAATACCTCCTCAGTATATAGTGTAATACATGAATTTGAGAAACCTGCTCGGCATTGAGAAACTTGCTAGGCACCTTCTCCCAATTAGCTCCTCAGTACACTTTCCCCCGCACCTTCTAGGTATATATTGTAAAGTGGTAGTCTGACAGTATATGTGAATTTGTAACCTCTTGATCACAATGGTCGATGTATCCTATTGTCAATTGCTCCTGCTCGGCACTTCCAATTCCCTCTCACCCGGTCAATGTGCACATACATAAGCTTGACTTCAAGCTCTCCAATTCTTGCCATCACTTATCTTTATTGAGATTTGAATCCAAGCATCACAAGTCCCCAAAAGGACTTTACACCACCATGTCATGCAAACACCTTATTCATAATATACAAATTTATATTATACCCATATTCATTAATATTTCATATTTTTAATAATTTTATTTATTTTTCATAAATTTGCACTTTACATTTCAACCTCCCCTGCTCATCACCAATCACTCCTTTCTCACAAATACAACTTCAAGTACTTAAACTCATTGGGATGACTTTCCTAATAACCCAAAAAAGGACATGTTGGACACTTGTGTGGATTGGAAGTGAAAAAGATTAATTAAGTAAATAAGGGAAATAGGTTTGTAGATAAAAGGTGGAAATGAGACTTTAGGAGCACGAGACCCAAATTTCATCTTTTCTCTTACTCTTTACCTTTTAGGCTTACACTTTCCCTTGCCTCTTCTCTTCGCTTCCATCAAAGACTAACCGAAACCTAACAAAACTCATACTCTAGAGATTTCAAAACTTATAACTCAATCTCTAGAATGCTAGAACTAGTGAGAGATTTGAAGTTTTTTAATGAGAAAAAACCTAGAGTTTGATGGTTGCTCAGTTTGAGGCGAAATTCATGACAAAAATTTAGGTAATCTTCTTATTCTTTACTTGAGTTTACTTTCTTCTTTTAGGACCTTGAAGATTATGTTAAAATTTGATGAAATGAAATTTGAGGATTTTGAGTTACAGTAAGTGAGAAAAAAGTTAGGTTTTAAATGTTAGGGTCATGGATTGGCATGGAATAATAAATATTGATAATTTTGATTATTTGATGATGTCCCTTAAGGGTTGGACAAAACTGATCAAGGCAATACTCTTGTCATGGAGAAAAATTGAGAGTGACTACCCTTCCTAACATTATGAGTGGATGGTTATGTTCAGTATTAATGATAAAAGGATTTCAATTATGATTTGCAAAATGAATTTTGAAATTAATTTTAAAAAGGATTTGATATGCTCTATACTTGTGGTGCACCCAAATTAAATAGTTGAAAAAACCATAACTCTTTCATTAATTTTTGAACTGTTTGCATCATGTTATAATGAAACTTTAATTGTGAATTGTGAAATTGCTCTCCTTTGTAAATGAGTGCAACTTTGATGATGAAATGAATTTTGTAACATGATATGTGGAAAAAAATAAATGACTATAGTCTACATCTTTCCACGGATCAGAACCACTGAGCCAGCATGTAATAGTTAAATTAAAAATTTGGATTGGTGGTAGGCGGGTTGAAGAGTGCTCAAATTGTTTCCGTAATAACATGGTGGCACCTTATGGAATTTCGGGCTAACGCCAAGGATTGAGGAATTTTTATGAAAATTTTGGAAAAGCTTTTGGCGGATTCTACCAACGCCATTGGTAAAAATATGGTTTCGGCAACCCTAAGGAAATTTTAAAAGAAAAATAAAATTGATTATTGATAGAAACATGAGTCATTGAAGATTTATTCTAAATTCATTTTATGCAAATGACATTTGGTATTACAATTATATAAATTTGACATACTCATTTAGCACAACCATCTTCACCCCTCATTTATGTTCAACATGTCACTGCACTCACTGAATATTTTATATTCATCCCTATTTCTATCTCTTTTTAGGGGAAGCTAGCTTGGAAACTTAGTCGTCGCCTAGTTGTCGATCAAAAGAAATTACTTTTGTTGATCGTCTATATGTACTAACTTGAAAACAAATTTTAGGACTTATATGAATTGGATCCATGGAGAGAGGTTTGTAAACGTTTAAAAGTCTAGTTTCTATTAAATACTTACTTGCTTATTTTGGCTAGTATTGAAAAACCGTTAGTTGCTTACTTTGGAACTCTTTTTATTTGGAGTAAAATTTCTTTTGTAAGATTTATTGATTTTATTAGGGTATTTGGATTATTTGATGGATGATTTGAATTTATTTTAAAATTTTTTGAATATTGGAATGCCTTGCATTATCTTGGCACACGGAGTGGGTTCACACGTGTTTGGGGGTAATATGGCAATTGTCGCGTGCTCAACTTAAGAGTCGGGGCATGATAGGATAAATTAAGATTAAAGTAGGGTTTGTTCTTATTGTCAGAATTAAGGCAAAATTAGAGTAAATTTAAGACAAAATTAGGGATTGTTCGTATTGTAATATTATATTATATTATATTATGCATGGATCATTTTTACCTAAAGCCATAATATTCCAAACCTCTTATGATAATTATTAATTATCTTTGAAATAAAATAAGAGTTGGCCTAAACAAAATTTGAGTCTTGTTTATTGCATGTTTTTTTTTTAATTTTGCACAATATGATTAGTAAAAAAAAAATGCAATCTGATCCCATTTCACTTATCGAGCTTAATGCAATTATTGATAAAATCTGCCATTTTCACAATTTCTTTTTTCTATTTAATTTTTCATTTTTTGTAGATGTTGAAGGGTCTGCATTTGTTTTTGTTTTCCTGCATTTAGATCTTTTAAGGGAATGGAGGAATACATTTGATATTATGACCAATGTCTTTTTTGTGAATAACATCTTTGGATATCACTCTATTTGCCTTACATTGGGCAAGTCAGGCATCCAGTCAAAGCTAGCTGAGGAGACTGTAGCTTTGCAATCAACAAATCTGTAGTTTCTACTACTAATATGTAATAGTTTCTATTTTCTGGCTTTTTATTCCCCCCTCTCTATTCCACTGATTTCCTTCATGGATGTGATTTTGATCCATTCCTCATGTTTTGTGCTTGCAAATATGTTGGATCAGTGTTTTGACTATAAATTCTGTGGATGCTTCATGTCTTATGAGAGAATCTCCTTGTGAGCCTTTTAGTTTTGTAGTCATGTGTAACAAAGTGTCTCATAATATTTCACTTGCTGCTACTGTTAGATGATATTTCTAGTGAAGGAATGGTGCATGTGAATATTATGTTTTTTGCCTCTAAGGAAATGTAATATGCTGTGAGTTGGCAATAACAGAATACAAAGAAACAAGCATAAAAACAATAACAACAATCAAAACCTTAGTCCCAATAATTGAGGTCAGTTTGGAGTGGGTGTCACAATCTTCCCATTGCATTTTTTAGAGAACCACCTTGTGAACTAATTACTATTGAGATTTGAGTTCTTGCTATTGTTTTCTTTTCTTGTAGGTGGAAAGTCTTCTATTCTCCAGGCTATGAAACCCTGGGACGATGAGACAAACATGAAGTAGGAAGAGGCTGTTTGAAGTATTGAGATGTCTGGCCTACTATGGGGAGCATGTTTGTATCCATTTGATTGGTTTTGCTATTTTCTTTGCCTATTTATTTCTCAGGTCTGAATGGTTTTAAAATTAGACATTCTAAACTATTTTCAGGTATGAATGGTTTTAAAAGAAATGTGGGGGGGGGAAGAAAAAAAAAAAAAATTTTTTTTTAAAAAAAAAAAAAAAAAAAAAAAAAAAAAAAAAAAAAAATAAAAAAAAAAAAAAAAAAAAAAAAAAAAAAAAAAAAAAAAAAAAAAAAAAAAAAAAAAAAAAAAAAAAAAAAAAAAAAAAAAAAAAAAAATAAAATACAAAAAAAAAAAAAAAAACAAAAAATTTAAAAATTATAAAAGAAAAAAAAAAAAAAAAAAAAAAAAAAAAAAAAAAAAAAATAAAAAAAAAAAAAAAAAGAGAAAAAAAAATAAAAAAGAATAAAAAAAAAATTTTAAAATATTTAATATTTTAAATTTTTTAATTTAAAAAAATAAAAAAAAAAAAAAAAATAATATTATATTTTATATAATATATTTTAAATATATAAAAAAAAATAAAAAAAAAAAAAAAAAAAAAAAAAAAAAAAAAAAAATAAATAAAAAAATTTTGTTTGTTCTTCTTGGATGGGAGACCTACAAGAACCCTAATGGGGATGGGCCAGTGGGAGATTTCGATACTCAAATTAGAAAGAGTAGTAATAGTAAGACTGAGGAGAGCTGTGGATATGACCTTATGTTATGTGTGTAGAATTCGCTTCCGTGTGTATTGTGTGTAGAGAGTCATAAATATTGCCCTATGTGTGATGTATGTATACAGAGAGAGATAATTAACATTACGTACGTATAATTGAGTATGAAGTCATGCACTTGACAGTGTATAGAATGGAGTATGAAATTGTACCTCTGATGGAGTATAATTGGCCATGAAACTATACCTTTGATGGTGTAGAATTGGGTATGAAGCTATACCTCTCTCCCATTGTGGGATGAGTGCATAATTGTGTAGTTGTGGTCATGCCCCCATGTTGGGTATGTAGACCTAGATGTAGACATGCCTTGATGGATTACCTTTGTTCTGTATATATAGCCTTTTAAAGGGGGTAGAAAACATTACTTTCCTTTTATATGAGGTCTTTCAAAATAGCAAAGATTATGGTCGAAGAGTTTTAGAAGATTTAGAATCCCCCAAGATTAAGGAAAGTTTAGAATTTTAAAAAGATTTTCTTCTTTATTGAGAGTCTAAAAGAACTAAAATTTTATAGGATTAATGAAGGTTTGAACTTATTAGGCATTTTCTTTCTTATCAGATGATTATAAGAGAATTGGAATCTCACAAAAACAAGGAAAACTTTTGCTATTAAGCTGGGTACCATCATTTACCCCCACTCCTAAAGGCATTTTGGAAAAATGGCATTAGAAATAGAGTGAATTGTAGAATCAGAAGAGGCACAAAAGTACAACATTAAACGTAGAATGTGCCGATGATAGATTGTGAGAATTGCTTGAGAAAAATATTGATTTTAGGGTTTGTGAAATTTATGGGGCGATCAAGAGGTCGAGAGATCAAGAGGTCGGAAGATCAAGATGTTGAGTAACCAAGAGATTGGGAGACCAACGGGTCGAGAGACCGAGGAGCTGAGAGACCGAGAGATCCAGTGATGGAGAGACCAAGAGACCAAGGGGTCAAGAGACCGAGAGGTCAAATGGCTGAGAAGTCGAGTGACTAAAGTGTACTGAAAGAAGATAGTTAGGCCAAGTGTATCTAAAGGGGTAAAAGACTAATCGAGAGGCCTAGCAACTAAGATGGTTAGACAAACTTGAGAAAAAATTTGGATTTTCGGGTTTGGGACTGAGAGGCCGAATGACTGAGAAGTCATGTGACCGAAAGGTTAGGTGATCAAGAGGTTAAGTAATCAGGAGACCTAAGCTAGAGTGTTTAACCGAGCAATAGCCGAGTGTGCTGAGTGTTTGTGTTATGAAAAGTAGAAGTTGACATTCTGAAGATTGACCTGGAGTCATAGCTCTTGGTGAGTACAAGAGGCTAATGAACGTAGCAAGAGAGAATGGGGTTGGGCTTGCTTCATATTCTTGTTTCCACATTGATCATGTATTGTAGTGACTTGAACATTGGGTTGTTGTCAAAGGTGTTATAGCTGAGAGAGTAATAGGTGTCACAGCCAAGAGAATATATTTGAGTAATGTTGTAACAGGTATGATGTGGTGCAGGAGAAAGGGAGTTAGATCCTGTTCAGTGTAGTAGTAACCATGTCAAACAAAAAAACCAAAAGAAAAGGAATTGTATCCCATCCAGGCATCGAGGACCATATGTAAATAGAAAACCGAGAAAAGGGAAGTTGAATCCCATCTGAGAGCCGTTGCCCGTATATAAATAAAAAGCTGAGAAATTGGGTGCGGATCCCATATCATGTCATAAACTGATTGAGCGTCCCAAAGACTACGGAGGCTTTATGCCTAGATTGCATACTGAGCATTGTAGCGAGGCACTCGAAGGTGTTGTACTTTGAGTGTGTAAAGCTTACCGAGTATTACGCCGATGGTACTCGAGGGCATTACGTCCTGGAAAGCAAATTGGGTATTGCACCGATGTACTCGGGGGCGTTGTGCCCCAGAATGTAACACCGACACTACGGTGTCCGTATTGTAGTCCTGTACTTGAAATTAATAAAAATATTTCATCCGTTTATATATATAAATAGATATAGAAAAATTTTAAATTTTATATTGATTTTCGATTTTGGGGTATTAAACTTAAATTTTCAGTATATTTTAAAATGTTGCGTCCGTAATTCGCAGTAAATCTCATTTCTACGAAATTTATATTCTAGAGCAAAGTGGATATAAAAATATATATTGATATTTATTAATTTATTTAATTTGTCCAAAAAAAAAAGGGAAAGTAGGGGCAAAACGCGGCGTTTTGCCCCAAATCCAATTAGGGTTTTTAGTCCTAATCTTCTTTCGTCTCTCTCTCATTCTCTCATCCCCTCCCGCAGCTTCCTCGCGCCTCCGCCATGCGGCCGCCGCTGCCCTCCTCCGCCGCTGCCGCTGCAACCGCAACCACCACACCGCCTTCTCTCTCTCTATTCCCTCCCTGCTCTCTCACTCTTTCTCGGTTCCCTCTCCCTCTGTTTCTCTCTCTATCTTTCGATCTCTCACTCATGATTTCTCTCACCCGAATCCTCTCTCCCTCCGCCGCGACTTGGTCGCTGTCCACCGTCACAAACCGCCACCATCGCTCTGTCTCTCTCTCTCTCATCTCTGTTTCCCCTCTCTCTGTTCGCTCTCTGTCTCTCTCTATTTCACCCGATCGCGCGATCTCTCTCTCTCGCGCTATCTCTCTCACTCTCTCCCTCGGTTACACTCTCTACCTTCTTCCTCTTCCCGCGAGCGCTAACAGTCTCTTCCCCTCTCCTGCGCGCGACGGAAGAGCTATCGCTCTCTCTCTTCTTTGCTAGCTCGCGCATTGCTCACTGTGAGCTCTTCTGCAACTCTCTCTCAGTTCCAAACTGACGTTTGATGGATCCTTTGAAAAAAAAAAAACCTAGGCCGCGACCCCCTCTGCGCAGGTAATTGATTCCTAATCCTAGCTTAGGGTTTTAATCTTTCTAAGTAATTAGGCCTAAATGATAAATCTTGTTTCGGTTAGGAAGCACTGCAAATTTTGGAGTGGATTGAGGAGACATTCGGACGGAAGTAGTGAACTGCGAAAACCCTAGGTGAGGAGATTTCTGCTCTATTTGTTAAATTGAATGAATCTAGGGTTGAATCTAAGGTGAAAGGTTCTGTATGTTGTTTTGAGTTGTTAATTGGCATAATGGTTTGTATATGAAGGATTGTTGTAATCTTTTAATTATAAGTTGTCCTGCATATAGGCGATCTAAATACTATCTCAGTATTATGAAAATAGACTTCCATACTTTGAAAATGACTTATGATTTGAAACAATTAGATGGGAATCAAAAAGTGTATGATTTTTCAAAGATTTTCTATCTTGAATGAAATTTAATTATTTTAGACTTGCTTCCGACTTTGAGAGATTTTTAGGATTGAAGTTGACTCTAATTTGATTTTGTTAATTATTTATAAATGAAATACCATTGATGACAAGATTATGTGGCTAGAATTTGGGATGATTTGAGTGTATTTTGGAGTGTTGAAAATTTGGTTTTAATGTACAAATGTATGTGCTGAATTGTAGTGCTAAAGTGGTGTATTATATGTGTGTTTGTTGGTGGAGATAAAGTTGAAAGATGTGTAGAGTGTTAGGGAGAGAATGATGTATGTGCATTGATTGAAATGGAAAATAAGAATATGTGTATGTGCATGTATGAGAAAATGTATGTGTGTATTGGTGTTGAAGAAGAGATTTGAATAAAGGTATATGAGTATGAGTGTGTGTATGAACCTTGGCCAAGAGGGTGGATTATGCAAATATGATTTGTGAGTTGAAAACGATGTTTCCGAATGCAAAGCATATGTAAAGAGTAAATATGTATCCTTGTATAGTTGTTATATATGTGTTGTGTAGGTATGTCGAAAGAGAGAAGTTTGTAAGAATTTGGAATGTAAATATGTGTATTTACTTTGACTGAGAACATTGAAGAGATTTGGAAATAGAGGGTTATGTAAATTTTGAGTTGTATATGTATGAATGATGATCTTGATAGTTGAAGATGACATTATGTTGATTTAATTTTGTACCTTTGATAGGGTGTGAAAGGGGTGGATTTGGATGATTTAAAGTGACATTGTTTGTTAGGAAGGTATGGGAAACCTTAGAGCTTATGGGTTGAATTGTGTGCTTTCGGAAATGAGGAATTGAAATTTATATTTGGTGATGAAAAGGGGACAGCACTTGTACACATGTGAAGCCTAGCTATGAGACCCTAAGTCTTAATCCTAGACATAGGATTAATTAAAAGTATAAATTTAATATAGTGGCTTTTGAAATATGTAGCACAAATCATATATATACATATTGTGTTTTGTCATTGTAGTGACGCTTGGAGACCGATCGAGGGGAGCACAGTTTCGACACTTGTTGTGCATTGTAGGGAGTGATTGACCCTCCCGTATACTGTGAGTGGGATTTATTTCAATGTTTTCGTTTAATATGTAAACTCTGCTTTATAACAGTTTGATAAATGAGCATGATTTATCGTGTGCTTGAAATGTTTTGACTGGTTTTGGAACTGATTTTTGTGAACCGATGGAGTGTCCAAAAATTTGTTGAATTATGAAAATATGCATCCATGTGGTTGAAATGTAAAATGTGTCATTTTATGTTATATGTTGCATTTGGTTTGTAAACCTAATTTACGGCACATGTTTGATATGATATTGATTTGGCCTTGAGGGCTTTGGTATGTATTGTTCCGTAGCTACGAAGGACACTGTGAGAGGCGCTTGGGTGGCGTCCGGATATGCCTAGGTTTGGGGTATCCCACGAGTTGTCGAGATTATATTTACGACATGGTACTAGCCAGGTTGAACCCAAAAAGGGGAGGATTTAGATGCTATCCAAGTCTAGCACCTGGACGAGGTCCGTCGCCAACGCCGGGGTAGAGAACACTTTAAATAAAATCGCATATAACACCCCCGATGCGCCTGTCATAGGTCGAGGTAGACCTCTGTCAGGACACTTTCGGCTGGCAGATCTATGATTTTAATAACAGTGCTTTGGATGCATATTTGACTTGATAATGCGTGTAAATGATATATTGTTGAAATGAAAAGCATGATGATTTGAAATATGATTTGTATACTTATACTTTGATACTCCAGTTTCACACCCCATATTACACGATTACATTGACCCATTCACTCACTGAGTATTCTTCCCTGAGTACTCACCCATCCTCTTTCCCTCCCCAGACAGGATTGTTGTGTCGGAGCGACGCTTCAGATTTTGGAGATGTTGGTGGATTTGGGTGATTCACGATGGTGAGATTAAGTTTCAATTGAAAATATGAATTTCGTACTTTATGTCGACCCTGCGTGGTCTTGATATTGAGGTTCATAGTTGACCGTGTACATCTTTTGGGATAACTGTATAATTTTTGGACTTTTATTTGTGAAACTCTCATTTCACTTGCATTGAGGCATTTGTAACTATTTAAAGTGTTAACTTGGAAATTTGTGATATATTTGTATAAATTTAGGGCCGCTCGGTGTGGCGGCTATTCATGCTCTAGTTGAACATGACAGTAGAGGTCTGTGGTTAGGACTGTTGGTAATTTGTTAACCATGCGTTGTCTGGATGTCGGTTGTGAGATTTGATGGATTGTTTTGGAGAGGCCAGGATGGCTATTGGTTTAATTTACATGATGATTTTAATTTATACAGGTATACGGGTTTAATTGTACATGGAAAACCTCCGATTTATAGGGAGATTCTGTTCGATTTTCTGTAGAAATACAGCCGGTATCCAGGGCAACGGGCGGCTGTTCACGATTCCCGGTTCGGGGCGTGACACAGAATGTGTACTGGTGTTGCACCAATGTACTCGGGGTTGTTGCCTCCTAGAAAGCGTATTGGGTGTTGTGTCTAGAGAGTTTAAACCTACAAAAGAAAATGTGGTAGACTAGAGTCTTATGGACACAAGGGCTTGAACCATGGTTTGTCGAGATGTAATGAAAAAGTGACAGAATATGTGAAATAGAGATATAGATAAAATTAACTACATTTAGGCAGTGGACAAAATTACTAGATCGAGGCCTTCGATGGATCTGAATCATGGTTGAGCACTCCGATGAGGAGAGGCGTTCTAGAAAAGTAATAGTAGGTTATGAATAGGAATTATTGAACCCAAGCTATAGGTGTCGAGCGAGGAAAAAGGTTAGATGATCATCCCCCACTTTTATACCTAGCTTTGAAGACATCACCTCAGCCTTTTTTTCTTTGGTGGCTTGTGCTAGGAGAGAGGAAGCAGGGCGTGAAATTTCTATAGGTAGTCAATTAGTCATTCCTATGATGGCGCCAATCTATTAGAGATTATTTTTGGCCTCCACAGATGATTGCTCTTTCGACTCCAATGGTAAGCCTGTGCCATGGTGTTCATTCGATCTTCTTGGATGGGAGACCTACAAGAATCCTACCGGGGATGGCCCGACAAGGGTTCTAACGTTCAAGTCAGAAAGAGTAATAATAGTAAGACTGAGGAGTGTCATGGATATACCCTGTGCTATGTGTGTAGAATTCATCCCTATGTGTATTATGTGTAAATAGCTTAAATATTGCCCTACGTGTAATATATGTATGCAAAGAGAGAGATGATAAACATATTATGTGTATAATTGAGTATAAAGTCGTGTCTCTAATGGTGTATAGAGTGAAGTATTAAATTGTATTTATAATAGAGTATAATTGGTCATGAAGCTATACTTCTGTTATTGTAGATTTGAACATGAAGGCGTATCTCTCTCTCTTTGTGGGATGAGTACATAATTGTATAGTTGTGGTCATGCCCCGTGGTGGGTATATAGACCTAGATGTAGATGTGCCTTGATGAGTTGTTTGTGCTTTATATATATAGGTTTCTAAAGGGTGTAGAAAATTTTATTTTTTTTTTATGAAATCTTTCAAAATAGTAGGGATTGTGTTTAAAGAATTTTAAAAAATTTTAAATCTCTTGAGATTAAGAAGAATTTAGTATTTTAGAAAAATTTTCTTATTTATTGAGATTTCAAAAAATTAAAATTTTATAGATTAAAAAAAATTTTAATTTGTTATGAATTTTTTTTTTTTTTGTCAGAATATAAAAGAATTAAAATCCGAAGACAAAGAGGATAGTTTCCTAAGTTGGGTGCCATTAAGAGCCAACCAGAGTAACTTCTATGGTGTCAGAACGTGGTTTTCCACAAATCCCGCTTGTTCCGTGTCCTGCTAATCAAGGTGTCTTGTCATTGCAGAGCTCTTCACCTGCTTCTTAGGATGTGACCTTAAATGTTGATAGTATTCGAGATTTAAAGCTCATCCCAACAAATATTCCACTGTGTATCTTTACCTTTTCTCAATCGTTCTGAATTTTAAATTATGATTGACCTTTGTGATCTTCGACTCTTATATTTTGAATTCATACGGGCTAGGCTTTTTCAATGTAGATAAAGCTTCAAATTAGATAATAAGCTAGACTTAAAAATATGATCTCGAACTGGACTTTTGGTGTGGACTTATATTTTGGACTTTGAATCGCTGTTTCATATTGTTCAATAGCATGACATACTCTTGGTATTACTGCGACCTACTGCTCGAACTAGTGAAATCGTGTAAAACAATATTATTTTGGGTCTTGGCACTCAAAATGTACTTGAGTCATGAATATTAATTCAAACAAACTCTTATAATTTTTAATATCAAAATATAAGGTCAACAATCTCCCAACAAAATATAAATTTTGTTATCATCGAAATCAATACCATCAAAATATCAAAATATAAGATCGACTAAATTATATTATGGATACTATCTCTACTTTATGCTAGTGGATAGCTTTCCTTGCTCCCATGATAATCACTCTTTTGCCTGCCTCGCTATAATTGATAGCCTCGGTGGGCAAAGTAAGTACTTGTGTTAGCCGGTAATTCTGTTGTTATGCTTGCTAGTAAATAAGGTACAGATAATTGACAAATATTTGAATCTGTTTATTGTACCTTAAAACAAGGAAAAGCTTTTTGTAGTGAGTCAAAAGAGTTTGTAAGTAGCTCTCCACTATCTAGGACTATTCCCACTCTTCTGTGAGTTCCTTCAACAGTGCCTAGGTAGTGCTCACAGCGAGATAAACAACTCGTCTTACTATTATTCCTAGCCTAATGAGTTAAAATTAGAATATGTAGCACAGGGTAGCAAGCAAGCATAGCTAGATCTAAGGTATTTGGATCTGAAGCTATATCCTACCCCAACCCACCACCCTTCTTTTAATACGGTGACAAGAGAAATGGACAGAGGAAAGTCCTGATTAACACATATAGTAAATATGGTGATGTACTACTGTTTATGTGTTGACGTGGTCATATTTTATTGGATGAATGGTCGTCCAATGCTTTGTCTGTTCCGGTTAGCGGCTGCAAGCGTTGTTTTCTTCTGTCCTGTTTTTTTTGGGTTGATGTTCTCCTCCTCTTCTCTCTTGCTCGCTTTCTCTTCTCAGATTGAAATACCTTTCCTCTTAATTTTTCTTCTACTATATTCCTTTAGTTTAGCAACTTCTCCAATGTACAGGCAAGTTCGCGGTGGTACAGAGGCAATGAAGACCATTCCTCATGTCTCCCCAATCACGTGGTGCGCCACATCGGATGATCATGGAAGCCATTCCTTAGCCATTCCTCTTTGCTTGCATAATGAGTCGATCTCTCTCTCTCGTTCTTGTTTCTTGGCTGAATCTCACACTCACCTAAATCAATCGATCAATCAAAGCCAGGTAATCACTCTCTCTCTCTCTCTCTCTTCCGCCCTCGTCTTCTCCATCTTCGCATACTCACAATGAAAATCTCATTTTTTTGAGCATTTCTTTTCTTTAGCCGTGTCTTCTTGTCTTCTCCTCTCTCTCTCTCTCTCTCACTTGATTATTTTGGGGGCTTTTGAGATTAGGGTTTTCTGTAGTTCTTGTCTTTTCGTCTATCTCTTTCTCTCTGTAACTTGATTATTTTGGTTGGTTTTTTGAGATTAGGGTTTTTCTTCTTGTCTTCAATCTAACTAATTAGTGGTTACATGCTTATAACCATTTAAGCAAATAATTGTTAACCTTATATATTTGTAATCACTGATGCTGGTGAAATTGCCATGACCAGTGTTTATCTATTGCACTTTTGTACTTCGGGATCTGCTGGTGTGTGCTTTAATTCAATTATTATATTGAAAAATAAATTAGGTTCGATTTTGCCTGCTATCACTCTGCCCTCATCACTTGTTGCATAGCATGGCTTACATCCTAAATGGGTTTGGTGAAATGGATTTTGCATTTTTCAATTTGATTCACTCTGCAATTTGTGCTCGATTTGGAATGGGTTTTCTGCCTTTGTGTGGATTTTTTTTTTTTTGGGGCGGGGGATTTGTGATTTTACTATTATTCTTACATATTTCCGCAAAGTATTTGAGCTCGAAAAACTGTTTGACTTCGATAAGACAATCTCGATTTCGTTTCGTCTCTTTTGTTCGTTGTAATTTTCATGTTCATCTTTGTGATCTTGCACCGTAATTTAACTCAGCTTATACCTTTTGATCTATGCTCCACAACACAATCATATCTTCACTCTCTCTGTTTCGGAGGACCCTTGACAATTTACCATAGTATATATGTATTTATTCCGTTATTATGCTCTGCATTTTTTTTTTGGTCAAGTGCCTAGTGAAATAGTTAGTTTTTTGGCTTTGTAGGGAACCCTATTCGGGCCATAAACTGAAGGAGATAACTGGTAGTGGAATCTTTGCTACGGATGAAGAGGATGCTGCCTTAGAGTCGGGCAGTGCTAATACAGCTTCTAATAACAGAACTGGGTTGCGTATGTACCAGGTATTTATTTAATTAAACTCCTTTATGATGGCCGAGCCTACACTGAGCATACTAGATATATGGTTTTTATTATTGTCTAATCTGTTGGCCTGGTTGTTTAACATTTTAGAGCCTAGCCCTCTCGTCCTCCCTCTCTTCACTCTCTCCTCAAACCCATCCCTAAGCTCACCTCTCACAATCTCCACTTCTCTCTCTTTCCTCTCTCTAACCCCAATTATGCCCCCTCTAGGGTTTCAAAATATAGAGCTCTATCACCAGTCGGAAAAACAGAGAGCGTTGGCAGCAACGATAATTCGCCGCAAATGGATTACTTGGCGGAAGACGTCGTTTTTTATAAGAACACGGTGAGATTGGTGGAGTGCTCCATGTTCACATCTGTTGCTGGCTTGGCTTATTTCTTGAGCAATTCGCTTGCTATTGAGGTATTTTCTTCATCATTTGAATCACTAATTGAAATAATATTCTTTTTTTGTCGGTGTGGTAATTAGTAAAGTATGTTTAAATTGGTGGGCAATTAATTTAATTTAATTTTTTGTAGAACTATTTTGGGTGTTTTTCCCCATTGTCAATAGTGATCACTTCACTTAGAAGGGGCATTATAGCTGGCAGGAAAACTATGGTTTGTATTTAAAATATGCACAAACATATATTTGCACTTTATACCTATTTTTCCCCCTTTTTTGAATGTTGTTACTAGAAGAGACTAAACAAAACTAAACAAAATTATAATAATATAAAATCTGATTTGATGCGCTTTCATTGGTGGGTTCTTTCATGTTGTAATATCCATGCTACATAACTTCTAATGATCATACATATTGTATATTGTGTTGTGAACAGGTGGCTACTGCTTTGCTATTGCCAATCGTGTCTGGTCCAGTGAAAGCATTATCTGGTGAGTAGCTAAGCTACTAAATAAATCAATTGATAGTTCTTTCTGGAATAGAATGTTGCAATGTTGGGTCATATTGACTTATCAGATATGTTCCTTCTGAGGTCAAGTTGAGCTTCGGCCTTAATGAACCAAAATGTTGAAAATCCTCGATGACGGTTAGTAATCATATGCCTTTCCAATTGATGCAACATATGCTACTTGGGGTTGGCTGGATCTTTGGTCCATTGTTAGTTGAATTATTAAGTGTAATTTTGTTGGCATGTAGAAATGATATGCGGATTAATCCACAATAGTAACTTTCAAGCAAATTATGAGAAAATGTTACATACAGATTGCCAAACCTATAACATTCTTTTTGGGATGTTGATCTATGCACTGGAAACTGGGATTGGGACCTGAGACTAATGGTTAGTTTTGGGCCAGAAAGAGAGCAAGCATGAGACTTCTCAGTAATTTCAACATTGTTGTTTTGTCTGTAGTCCTCTAAACTTTGCAGGATGTTTCTAACTGAAAATTGGAACACATGATCAAGCCGATGAATTGATCATGCACAAACAAACAACAGCAAACAACAATGTCGGGTAGTTGAAGGACTTGATTGGGCATGTTTTGATGATGCACCATCATTGAAATTCAATTTTAGTAATTTTCTTTCTTTTTTGTGTTAATTGATGTTTGCATGTTTCTGAGTTGATGGTAGTTGAAGGGCTTGATTGGGCATATGTATTTTTTTTTCGCTTTTATTGCTGTTTTTCTATTGTAGCTTATGCATGGTTTCCTGGGTTTCACAGTGGGAACTTTGTAGAGGTATGGAATTGATATTTATGATTTTGGTCAAGCCAAAATTAATCTGATTACTCTTGTCAATGATGGATATTTTCATGAAATATATGCCTTATCCTGGAACTAAGTGGAACATTGGAAAGTGAGGCATATACGAAATTGAGGAAGCAGCTATCTGATGCTAAGTGCAAGGAGCTTAGCGGGCATGACATCTTTGCGCCCCTCCTGAAATATTACCTCGTCCATTGGCAGCTTGAGCAGCGAAGATGAAGGAAAGTAAAGACATAGGAGAGCCTGGAGCGAGGAATATCCTTACATCTGTCAAAGTTTCTAATGTGAGTGATTCTAATCATTTAGGTGCTGATTTGATTTACTCATCGTTGTTCACTTTCACACATGAACACAAACACACCGCTTTGTATTGAATTGGGAGTTTTGCATCAAATGCTTGCTTGTGGAGAAGAAAGAACTTATATCTGGCCTTTCCACTTCCGCTTTAGATGAGTACTAATGACCATTCAAGAGCACAGAAATGGGACAGACCAAAAGTTCTTGACTGGCCTCCTTTCTCCCCCAATCACATGACATTGGATTTGGAATGCCTTGGGGCAACAATGCAACAGGGAGAGGCTTTGGTACTGGATTGGAATTCACACTTCCATCTCACAAGTAAACATTCAAAACTTCATAGCTTGGTATCTTATTTATCTACATTATGGTGTAATACCATTTCATGACTATGCTGCAGAGTTTCATGAATAGACTATATTGTATTCTTTTCTTTCTAGAGTTGTAGTGGTTAATGAATTTTAAGAATTTCCTATCTATTGGTTCTTGTTAGTATTTCAGTCCATATACTGTTTGGATCAGTATAGTCAACCTTTTTCTTATTCTGGGGTGGTTAATTAATTATCATGGTGTCCTGATTGCTTTTTTATTCTGTGATGGAAAAGAGGATTCTATTAGAAAGGGAAATGTGGACATTTTGAGAGTAGGCATCCTCAAAGAAAGTGGAAAAAAGGAGAGAGAATATGAAACTAAAGATCCAAAAGAAATGCATTATTAAAATCTCTTGAAACTGAAAGCTGAAGTCGTGAAGAATACAGACTCATCCTCCCAATAGAGAATTGACAAGAATAACTGATCAGGGAATTTTTTTTTTCCCCAAAAAAAAAAAGGGGGGGGGGGGAAAAAAAGGGGGGTTTTGCTTCCTTCTTCCTCCTTCCAAATGTCTTGAGTTTAATATTTAATGTCGTTGCATGCTTTGAGGGCACAATGGTGTCCAAATTGTCTGCTGCACTAGGTACCTCCATGGGATCAAACTTACTGGACCAATTCCATCAGAGCTCGGCAATATGTCTAAACTGAGCTATTTGTGAGATATCTACTACTAAGACACCTCTCAGATGAAAACTCTTTATTTGGTAATTTAAGCTCTAAGCTATTTGTACTGCAAGCAACTGAATGACAACTAACTGGTAGGCAGTATTCCTGCTGAGCTTGGGAAGCTGAAGCAATTATTTGAATAGTTAGTGACTTTTCAATCAGCTGTCCGTGTTGTGTATGAATTATTCCCTTTTTGTTTTATTCATACTTTGCCTTTTTAGGAATCTTGCCAACAAATTCCTCCCAACATTAGCTTATGGACCTTGCTGAATCAACTATAGGATACCTTATTTAGTAGTGGACTTACCTTTTTGAGCTTAACTTATCTCTGTTGTTGACATTTTCTTGTTGTGTATTGATTTATATATTATGCTCTCTTTTCCCCTTCGAGAAATGTCCATGGAAATCGTTTAAATGGTTCTATCTTATATGACTTTCAAAATTTAGAGAGTCTAACTTACTTGTAAGTTTACTTGGTCGAGCATCTTTATGGGGGATAAAAATTTCGAGTGCCTGGCTGACCATCTCCCCCTTATCAATTGTGTAAGAAATTTTATATTGGGGTTTTAGGAATATTTCATCAAACAATTTCTCAAATAATAGGGCATACTTAATTTTACCGCGTGTAAGCGCGGTATTCATCTCCTAGTTGTGTAAAAAGGGGGGGGGGAGTTGGTATTTGGATCAAGAATGTCATTTTTTGTCGGCTTATGGGATGCTATAGAAGTGATTTTGTATTTATCTGGTTTTATATAGCTTTAAGTGGCTTGGATAGTCTTTCTCAAAGGAAAACTCTGCCCAATTTTGTTTTTTGGAAAATGTAGAGGAAGTAAAAGTTTCAGTTCATTTTGTAGAGAAAGTAAAACTCCACCATTGTTGATTTCATGGAGAAGCTATTGTATTTAGTTTTATTGTTTGTTTTGTTGTGTGCTTATTTTATTGATTGTGTGCTTGATTTAATGTTTATGAATTATATTAATAAAAAATATATATCAAATGTAATTTTTGTTCGAAAATGGATATGACTTCTAGTAAATAAGACTAATTGCATGAATAAACTTGTTTTGATTATACAAATACAAAGAAAAACAATTATTAGGAATTTGGTTATTAGGTAATATTAGTATAATTACAATATTAGTATAATTACGATACCCAATATCAACATGCATTAAGTTCAATAATTTAAAAAATCAAATGAAAATATCTAGGTTAATTTACTTGAAGAAATAATGTATCCATTTGTTGGTGTCGATTTTGGCCTTTGTAGATATATGTTCTTCTGACTCGAGTAGAGAGCCGATGACGGTGGTACTCATTGGTTCTTCACAGATGAGAAACATGTAAAAGGTCCATTAGGACTGACCCGACGGGGGGATTTTGACGTTTAATTCAGTATAAGTGATAAAATAAAAATTGATAGTAGCCGTAAATATTAAATCTTCGATCATGTATAGAATAAAATACGAAAATATATATCTGATCATAAAGAATTGGCTATAGTCTTATCTCTGACTGTATAAGATTGAGCATGAAACCACACCTTTGTCGATGTATGTAAATGGGTATGAAACCCCACTCTGAATGACAAATAGAATTGGGTGTGAAATTCTCTCTGAATGACAAATAGAATTGGGTATGAAATTCCCTCTAATTGATGTATAGAACTACCTCTCTTTCGTGTGTAAAAACTGAGTCTCTATGAGAGTTATCTATAATCTGTATTTATAGCTAGAATACCCTAATTTTTTTTTTTTTGTCTAAAATCTTTCAAAATGATAGAGATTGTAGTTAAAGATTTCTGAAAGATTTAAATTTCTTAGAGATTAAGAAAGATTTAGAATTTTAGAAAAATTTCATTTATTTGTGGGAGTCCACGAGAATTAGAATTCTGTAGGAATACAGAAAGATTTGAATTTGGTGATGATTGCTTTCTTTATTGGATAATCATGAATGATTTTAAAAACATGTTAAGTAGGTACCATCACGATTAATTTATAAATGTACATGGTTCCAAGAATAGTAATTAAACGAGTTTTTATTGTATTTTAAGTGTGCTTGCAATCTTTAATAAATATAACCAATCACTTCATTCACAAAAATTATGTAGAATAAATAATCATCTTTTATTAACTATAAGCATGTATCTTAAATTTCAAAGACAAGGTTCATTACACTCAACAAGGATCTCGTCCAAGCCTTCCTTCCGTGCTTGCTGGTGAGATAGCTTGATTATACGTTCGCAACTTCCGTCACCCTTTTCGGGCTTATTTTTTCTTTTCTTTCTATCATGTTCCAGAGACCTAAGCATGTATGATCACAGTGCCCTGATTAAACCTAGCTATGTCATGATAAATTCAAAGTTTTGAGCTTGATTGATTACTGTTTCCTGATGTTAAAAGTCAAACTCAGATATTTCATTTTCATACAAAAAAATGTAATCATGATTTTCAAAATCTTTTTAAACTTAAATCACTAATCTTTCCTTTAATGTATTGGTATAGAAATAGCCCCAAAACTGTAACAAACAGAACAATTTTGATTTTCACAATTTAAATGCTTTCAATTGTGGTGTAATCCATACAAAATAATCAACCCAATGTTTTACTTGTCCAACCCTCAAAAAACAATACGTGAATTTTTTTTTTGTTATTTCCAACTCTATTACATTTTTTTTTAATCTATTTTTCAAAAAAGCCAAAAATATGAATTCAAAATGGAAGAGGTTGAGAGTTGGTTTTCTCCGTGGAAAACTACTTTCCCTTTATCTCTTATTTGAATTCAAAATTTGAGTTGGGTCGGGTCAAACCCTCATGAGTGATCCAATACCCATTTTTTAACATCTCTCACCGTACATGAGGGTTAGACCTATATTTAGTTTGATTATTTTTATATACCACCAATTTTATACAAACAAATAAATCATGTGATTAACAAATATAGCAATCATTAAGAGCTATAAACTAATTAAGAATATACAACATTTCACCTTTCAACACAATAAGGAGATCATATCTTGCTATACCACATATTTCTTTTACTACACACAATTAACGTATTTCTTATTCCTCAAATAAAAGCAAGAGTATATTTGACTTAACTCAAATTATATATTCACAATTATGTTTCAAAAATATTAATTCAAAACATATTTGGTTGGTCTGTGAATACAAAATTCTTAGATAAGGAAATCTGACATAAGTCCTATACCTATAATTCGTTGGATAAGGATTCAGTCTACACATAAAATTATACAGATATATGTCACGTTCCTGGAGAATGATTTCTCGATGAGGAAAGTGACTCAATGGATATAATGTGTTAAATTTGGGGTACAACAAGTTCTTTTTTACTAAAGAATGATTTCTCAATGAGGATTGAGTCTACACAGTGTTAATCTCCTATCTATTAAAAGGGTATATGTCAGATTTTTTTAACACTATACAGATATAGAACTCAGTCTATTTATAAGATTTTATCTAGAGATCTCATAGAGAGTATCTTAGAGACGATATCACTATACGTAGTAATATTTAAGATTTCAAATCTGCCTATTTATGGGCAACATGGATATGGTTGCGTGCATGTTGATCATATCGTATATGATCTCATCCTGAACTCATATTAAGGCAACTTATGTTTTAACAAGGTAACTTTCAAAACCTCTTACGCCTAGAAATAGTTTTATCCCAGCTCACTCAGAGTTGGAGGTGGTTAATCATGTGAAAGAGTCGACCTCATCTGTCTATCATATCTTTTTACTAATCACATCTCAAAATATATGATAACAAATAAGTGTAATAAATAAATCAGCTCAAAACATAACTGAATAATGCACGTATGTCATATATAATAATAAATATCAAAGTATCAATCCAGTACATAATGAGAAATATCATAATACATGTAAACCCAATAATTTCCTATGTCCAACAAAGAAATCTATTATAATGGGTTTGATAAAGTGGTCAACCACCATACTGTGTGTGGAAATGTAATTTATCGTCACTTCACCCTTCTCGATGATGTCTCTCACAAAATGGTATTTGATATTAATATATTTAGTCCTATTATAATATTTAGGGTCTCGAGTGTAAGTAATAGCAGTCTGATTATCATAATAAATCATCACTGGCCTCCCACTATTTGTCATAATTTCTAGGTCATCAGAAATCTCCGAAACCAAATTCTCTTATGAACTGCCACTGAATATACCGCAAACTCAGTCTCCATCGTAAATACAGATACGCAAGTTTGTTTCTTGCTACTTCAAAATATGGCACCGTTATTAAGAAAAATAGCAAAACCTCATGTTGATTTGCATCCATCCAGATCGTCATCCTAATTGGCGTATAAATACTAAATGAAATGTAAATTACCTCCTCCATAACACAAGGAAAGATATGCAGTTCCCTTGAGATATCTCAGAATCTTTTTCACTGCTCTCTAGTGACTCATTCCAGAATTTGATTGATACCTACATTTTAGACTTACAACAAAAGAAATGTCCGGTCGTGTACACAATATTGCACCGATATAAGGGATTTTACTATTTCTTCATGAGTTTTAGGATACATGTCAAGACTCAAACCTTCACCTTTAGCGATGGGAGTATCTATAGGATTACAATTGCTCATCCCAAAACTCGATAACCTTCATAATGTAGGACTCTTGTTAAAGAGCCAATACCTGTTTCGAGTGATCCCTATGATCTTAACTCTAAGAATGAATTGAGCCTCACCTATATTTTTCATATCAAAACTTGATGATAACCAAGTTTTACTAGTCATCAGATACTCTCCCTTGTTCTCAACCAATAGAATGTTATCCATATACAAGGACATGATCACAAAGGAGTCAGTTAAACGTATCAGGTACAAGCAATGATCCTCCTCAATCATTAAGAACCCATAAAATATCACGTTCTTATGAAATCTCAGATACCACTGCCTGGATAATTGTTTAAGGTCATATATTGACTTTCGAAGTCGACAAATCTTATCCTCCTAACCTACAAATCTTATCCTCCTAACCTACAGGAACTAAACCAGATGGTTGTTCTATGTAGATCTTCTCATCTAAACTTCCATTCAGGAAGTTAGTCTTGACGACTATCTGGTGTAACTCCAGATACATATTCACGACAATCATTAAAAGTAAATCGATTGAGGTAAATTTGACTACCAAGAAGAAAGTCTCCTTATAGTTCACACCCTTAGTCTTTGTGTAACCCTTGGCTATCAGAGGCCGTATACCTCTCTATTGATCTGTCAGCGTTTCTCTTGATCTGAGCACCTATTTGTTCCCAATGGCCTTTCTACAATTAGGCAAATCAACTAGATCCTAAACCCTATTGATTTTCATAGAGTCTAACTCTTCTTCCATAGCCTTCAACCATTGGTCCTTCGCAAGACCCTCAAGAGCCTCTTAGACTGTTTTGGACTCCTTATCATCCTTAAGAGTCACAATGAGGGTCCCACCCTCAATTGGGAAATGACGTCTAGGTACGTGTCCTTGATTGCTCTTACGAGGAAGGGGAACCTCTTCACCTCTGGATGGATCACTCATACTAGAATTAAGATCTATAACGAGTTCTTGGTTCCTACCGCTAGGCTCAGCCGAGCCATTAGTCTCATCCATATCATAAAATGTAAAATCCTGATCAATTTTACCTCTCTTAGGAAAATCGTTCTCCAGGAACGTGACATCTCGAGACTCAATCTCAATGACAGTGTCGTCTGTATGCTCGTTTAAGAACACATGTCCCTTAGAGTATTCTGAATATTATATAAATATACACTTCTTTTCTCGCAAGCCTAACTTGGTGTATGGATGCGAGGAATCGTCAAAATAGGTGGCACATCCCTATGGTCTCAAGTGGCTAAGGTTAGACTACCTCCTTGTCCAAAACTCATATGGAGTACTGACTATGGATTTTGTTTGTATATGATTGATGATATGGGCAAATTGACTTGTGCCAGCATAGACCTCACCATCTTCAACAAAGTTATGTTCCTTCTCTTGACTACTCTATTTTCTAGAGGAATAGTAGGAATAATTAGCTGTCTCATAATGTGCTTCTCGAAATAGAGCTCTTTGAACTATTCAGACAAATACTCGCACCCCCGATCGATTTAGAGAGTTTTTACTCTCAAGTCTAACTGATTTTCAATTTCGCTAATAAACCTTCTGAAACATTACAATGTCTCACGCTTGTACGAGATCAGATAGATATAACCTAAATGCGTGAAATCATTTATGAACGTAACAAAATACACAACTCCATTTCGGACTTTCACATTTATAGGGTCATGATATCTGAATGGACCAACTGTAATGGAATCCTAACTCTCATTGCCTTTTTAAATGGTTTTCTTATAGTTTTCCTAGCTAGGCAAAACTCATATATAGGCAAGTTGACTCTAGTTAGTAGGTCCAACTGACTACTTGCTGTTAACTGATTCATCCCCTCTTACCCTATGTATTCAAGTTTACTATGCCATACATTCATATCATTATTAACACAATCAGATATAAATACAATAGAAGAAGGACAAGAATTACCATTAAAAGAAATAGTATTCAGTGCATACAGTCCATCGTGGACAAAACCAGAAAAAATTAAAGAACTGTCTTAGTAAATAGAAACTAAAGAGTTTCCAAATGACAGAACATATCCTAGGCGATCTAAATAAAGTACAGAAACGAGGCTTTGTCAAGTATCCAAAGCATAAAGTACATCATGTAGATACAGAGTCTAGCCTCTTTGCAACTCCAGCTTGCAAGTTCTAATCCCTCTGACAACGACAAATACTTCATTCCCTATATAAATCCTCTTCGCCTAAGGACTCAATCGGCGAAAGTCTACGTATGCACTCCTATCTTGAGCTACAAGGTCGGTGTCTCCTGAGTCTATAGTCCACAAAGGAGAGGAATCAGTGAGTATCACAGTAGAGGAAACAAAGCTTAAACCATGTAAAAAAGAAAAACATACCTTTTGCTCATCACACTTATGAGCATAATAACCAAATCTACCATATACGTAGCACTTCACTTTAACCTTAGCCAGCTTCTTCTTCCTATGCTTTTGTACTCTACTGTCGGATTTCTCAGATGGCTTTTTCTTGTTTGGATCTCGAGTATTCTTCTCATCCTTCTTCCATTTACGTTTGGTGAAACAGGAGCCTTTGCTCGACTCCATTCATACGTATGATCTGAGTGCGACTTACTTGCTCCAGGCACTCCTCCTCGAGCTCATAGTGCTTGCTAACATCAGTAAAAGTATGAATACTCTCATTGTATGTGGGATAAGCTTTTATGGTCTCACAAGAATTAGATAAAGATTGGATTACACCTAATACCTAAAACATATCTAAAAGGGGCTCGCCTGTGTTTTTTAGCCTGACGATCATGATTAACATTTACATCAAATGTTGTTTTATCATATGATCAGTCCCTTTCTTATAAGTAATAAATTAGTCATCATCCTCACTTTAGGAGCTGATAGAGCACCATAATACTCTTCTAGAGCAAGACAAACCGACATAGTTCATAGGATATTGCTCATTGACCCTGATCATGCCATCGTGCATACTACTAATTAGGATCGCACAAGTATGGCTATCCTTCTTTTTCCATGCCTAATATGCCTTTTGATTCTACCTAACTTGAGGGGTGGTACCCTCCCCGAGGTCCACCATTTTGTACCTCATAATTTTTAGAAAGAACATACTCCTCAAAGACAAATAGAATCTTTTGATGCCAAATACATAGTTATCACCATTCAGTTTATCTCTCTTACAAAGATATAACACAATAGTTTTTGATATAGCCATAATCTCTAATATACAAAAAGAGAGACGTTAATGATTTATGAATACTTATTCACATATTTTTTGCACCTTTTGAATTAACAAACACGAAATAGCTCGAATGTGAACCCTAAAGCAAATGAATGGGTCAACGGACCCATCCACCATAGTCTGGGGTTATATCTTTCTATTCATACTTGGGTTTGATACACAAAAATCTACAAAATGACACAATTATTCACATGGGACCCTTAAAAAATTGAAAAATTCCAATTCAGAATAGCCTAACATGCCGTCGGAGGTCCCACGTGCCAACGGCGTGCTGCCAGGTGCCTGCATGCACCAATAGCATGTTGGTGCACATGTCAGATGTAGAGCGCATCCGGCACGCGTGCTCAAGTGTGTAACCCTTGTCCTAGGTCGGGACCCTGATTTGGGTCAGGACTAACCCAGACCCGTGGTCTGGTCTTCACACACCTTAGTGCATGTGAAGCTCAACGTGCATGATATGCACGAGCCTACGAGTCTGGGTCGGGTCTTCTTCACCCGACTCTCTATAATCAGGTCTACGCAATCCAACTATCGAAAAACTCATTTTCCGGCCATTTCAAGCACCGATTTTGCCCAGAATGTGAAATTGAAGTTCCCAAATTCATCCTCAACTTGATTTTTAGGAGATTTAAGCCCTAAACTTTGCAATTTAAAAAATCCCCATTGTGGCCCTTCGCGGCCATGTTAAAAAACCTAGTTTTCGGTAACGACAATTCACAATTAATATATCCAAATGTGGATCAGATCATGAGGAATATATATTCACCATTTTTATAGATCAATTCGTCCTTTAACTTGACAGATCTAAGGTTTTGTGGTCGGTGCAGCCGAAAATTTCGACTGGACATTTTATGGTCTAAATACACTCCGAAAATTCAATAAAAATTATATTCATGATCCTTGGGGTATGGGCAATATCGTGGTATTTTCAAATTCATGAAACTCATTCGTGATCTGAGCCTTAAATTTTACCCTACACATTTTTATCCCATAAAATTCCAAAAAAAAAAATTTAATATAAATACGATACTAATGTTAGATTTATATTATGCATTCGAAAGCATGGAAAATAACAAAATTAAATGGATCGGAATTTCGAGATAAATATCTCGATATGTAGGTCACAAAAAAAATCGTGAACCTCGAATCCTTGAACAAAATGCTTGGCTAGGATAGTGATTACGTAAGACAAACCGCCACCACTACGTCTCAATGTCTCAATCAAAAATCCGATGACTTCAATAACAGAGAAAAATTCTTACTCGAAATTTTTTCGATCCCTCAATTTTTCACTCTAGAAAAATATATATTTTTTCACAAATCTCTCACTTAGTAATACTCGAATTGCCCTTGATTGATCTAGATTCAATCTCCTTATTGGAGAGGTTAATCCCCTATACATTAAGCATCCCTTACGTGAGAGATTATTATGGGGAGTTGTGAGGAGTTGTAGGGATAATGGGAGTTATTCCATTATCCTAAATTCAAATTTAAATTATTTGAATAACCTCCCCAATATTCAAAAATGCCCCTACATGGGCATTTTAACCAACAAAAATAATACATTAGTTAAAAGACCTATTTTTAGTTCGATGCTTTTCATATACCGCCAATTTTATACAAGCAAATGAATCATTGATTAACTTGTGAATACAAAATAATACCTAAGCATGTATGATCACAGTGGCCTAATTAGGCCTAGCTATGTCATGATAAATTCGAAGTTTTGAGCTTGATTGATTATTGTTTCCGAGGCAAGCTAGAAGGGTCATTTTATGCCAACATGGTGGTGTTATAGAAGTGCCTTTTTTGTTTATCAGGTTTTAGTCCTAAGTAGCTTGGATAGCCATTTCTATGTGGAGACTCTATTTGATTTTCTGTAAAAATAGAGAAAAAATTTCAAAATTTTTCGTTCCTTTTCATACTGTGTTTTTATATACGTGGATGCCAATTTTTAGGCCACAACTTTGAGTGCTGCTTGTTTTGTCTCCTTGGTTTGCTTCTACCTTAGTATGTTTATTCTTTTTTCTTGAACAGACGAAATTTTACACATTTCATCTATCATTGTTGATTTCTTTGAGAAGCGATGATATTTAGTTTTATTGTTTATTATGTTGAATGTTCATTTTAATGTTTTTTGCTTGAGTTGATGTCTATGAAGCATATTAATTAAATTGAATGTAGTTTTAGTTCAAAAACAGATAGATTGATGACTTCTATTTGATAAGATTAATTACATTTATGTATTTGTTTTGGTTAAACAAATACATAGAGCAAGAATAATGAACAATTTAATTCGAACCAGATTAGTCAGCCGAAATCCGGATACCAAAATCAAAAAAAAAAAATTAATTATTAGGTCATATAATCTTTTTTTTTTTTTTTTTGGTCTCTGACCACCTAATGTCCAGAATTTCGCACTAATTAATTTGGGTTGACCTACTGTCGGCCCTTTTTTGGAGAGAGATCTCCCAGCGTGATCTACTCCATTCCCATTACGAGTTGAACCTGCACTTGGTTAAGGGGTCTCAACGTTCTTTCTGCTGAACCAACCAACATTGGTATTAGGTCATATAATCATGATACATGGTATGAACATGCATTAAGTTGAATATTTTGAAAACATAAAATAAAGGATATCTTGATGAATTTATGATTTATTTGGTTATATGAATAAATAATATAACAATTAATCAATAAATTTTTGTTGTCCTGATAATACTGATTTAACGAGGTTAAATTGTTATTCAATATTAAGGGTAATTCTCATTCACAAAAATTATCTAGAATAAATAATCATCTTTAATTAACAATAAGCATTGTATTTTACCTAATTTTCAGCAACACTTGTTTCTTATTCATAAAGACTATTGATTGGTTAGTTAGTAAAAAATCATAAAGTTTGCAATAGAGATGCTTCTGATGTACAAAAATGATAATTTTTTATACGTATACTTTATTGTAAACCACTTTATAAATAAGAACCATAATTTGTTTTTATCAAAGCACAAACTCGAGAATTGCTTTTAAATAGAAATCAAGAGAGAAAGTTAAAAAAAAGGATCAAATTTATAAGGTAATTCTTTGCCTACGGATACAGCCTGCAAGCCGCAATCATATTTATATATTAAGGCTCATTTCATAAGAAAAGAATTTAAGAGTACACAGCTAGAAAAGAGCGATATTAACTCTGTACCTTAAAAATAGATATAAAATATGTCAATAACATGTATCACCAAATATTTTTAATATTAGCACAATATGGAACATGAAATGGGGTGCGATAAGTAAAAACTTATGAAAATGGTATCTCTTTTTTTTTTTTTTTTGGAAAGATAAAAATGGTATCTCTAATTCAATGATATTGACACATTTAAAAAAGATGAATGATATCATGATTTGAGGCGAAATGCACTCTTGCTTATAAAAATTCATCCCATCCCATTTTGAAATCCTACACAGGGATTTTTTTTTTTTTAATATATAAGGAGATTTGAATTCGAAATCTTTATAAGTGGAATAGGGACGGTGCTAATTTAGGTACAATCCATTGGCCAATAAGGTCTTCATTTACCAATAAATACCTTACTACAGTGGGATTATGAAACTTTGTATGATTCACATAGGAGCCACCTAAATGTATATTCTTAACACTTTCAAAATCATATGTCACCATGCAAATTCGTAACAATTTACAAGCAAGCAATTATTTAAAAAAAAAAAAAAACCAATTAAAGAAGAATGAAAGTGAAGAAGAAACCTCACTATGGTTAATCTCATGAACCGGGGTGTGTTAGTAACTATCAATAGATGCGTACTTTCTCACTCCATAATTGCCAAATATCCGATTATTATAGTTAATACTCAAAACAAATAATAAGTTTTGGTACTATGGAAATAAATTGTATAGTTTCTTTTTATGTTTAATTGCGATTCTGTTCTAGTTTTGAAGCAGTTCCATTTTTTTTCTCTAATAATGTTGGAGGTGTGTTTCGACTTCACAGATTTGACTCCTTATAACCTAAACGATACTCGATGAGGAGGTTTGAAACCTATAAAAAACCATCAAAAGGTGTTCTAGCAGAGAATACTACGATACTCAAATCAGAATGTCACGCCCCGACCCACTTGTCGAGTTCGTAACAACTGCCGTATTACCCCAAAACACATGTGAACTCTACTCAATATCTCGTGGTACCGCAAGACATTTCGATATCCAAAATTTTTTCTTTCATGAATAAATTTAAGTCATTCCAAGACCCTCCTGGCCAACCAATCAATTCTCAAGCAATTTACACAAATTTCACAAGAACTCAAAATGTATTTCGAAAGTCACAATATAGTCCAAATATCCCAACAAAAAACAAAATACTTTGCAAAAATAATTTTAAACAATTTCAAATAGATAAATTTCCTTCCATGTTTTACTTAACACAATTCCCAAAAATAAAATTTACATCTCAAATACCTATCAAAAGTTACCAAAAGTTTTCTTCCAGTCGACACTTGTCCAAGTCTATGCTTTCAATTTAAGTTTTCTCTAAAAAGTTAGAGAAAAGGGAGTGAGTATTGAAAATACTCAATGAATAGAGTGCAATGACATGTTGAATATGAATGAGGGGTGATGGTGGTAAAGCCAAACACATATATCATAGTATATTCCGATGCAAATATGAAAGTCATTTGCACAAAATAAATTTTTGGAACAAATCTCCCATGACTCATACATTATTTATTGACAACTGATTTTCATTTTTTTTTCCAAATTTTCTTTGAGTTGCCAAAATCACTATCCTATCAATGGCCATTAGTAGAATCCGTCAAAGGGATTTATTTTCCCATAATTTTTCATATAAACATTTCCCCACCCTTGGCGTTGGTCCGGAGTTTTAGTGGGGTGCTACCACGTCATCACGGCCAACTTGAGGGGTTCTTTATCCCACCTACCTCCAAGCCGTAGTTTATACCAGTTTTAACTACGCCGCCCCGATGGCTCGATCTATGGAAGACTTAACATAAATTATAGTCTTTTCCCAGTACCATGTTAAAAGGTTATCCATTTTATCATTCACAGATTGTGCTCATATACATCAGAGAGCAGATTCACATTTCATAAATCATAATTTTATCATAACATGATGCAAACAATTCAATGTTCAACAAAGGAGTCATGGATTTGTCAATAATTCAATTTTGGCACACCATAATCACAAAAGCATTTCAAACCAATTCAAATTTCATTTCACAAATCCAAATTTAAAATCATTTTCTCATTCATTCTCAACATAGCCATCCATTCACCTTTTTCAGAGAATAAACACTCCCAATTTTAATCCACAATGAAACTAACTCAAGTGATAATGCTTCTTTAGGCTCCAACTGCTTTAAACTTATGTCAACAATACCAATTTATCACTCAATCATTTATAGGGTTAGGGTTAATCGTTTTCCCCTAAACATAGCACAAACCCTAATTCCTAAAATCCCCAACTCCATGTTCTAATTGCATCATTCACACACCAATTGCAAATATATGTCATCACTATTTATAAATTTTCCAAAATTTCAACATTTCCAAACCCTAGGGTTAAACCCTGAATTCACACTTTTCAAATAAAAACCATATATCAAGAACAAGTAAAATAAACTCAAATTCATGATGAGAGGGAAGTATTACCTTTGTTTGTATCACCAATTTCATTCCCAAGTTGAAATTCCATCAAACCTTAGATTTTCTTTCTCTAAAAAACCTTGTTCTCTCTCTAAATTTGATCTTCCATATGCTTGCTTGAGGGTTTGGAAGCTTGGATCTATGGGTATTAATATGTTTTGATTGATTCCAATTAGAGAAGTAGAAGGAGAGAGGAAGAGATTGCCGAATGTAGAGGAGAAAGAGAAAGAGAGAGCTTGGACATGAGAAGTGGGAGGGGAAAATGAGAATGGTTTGTGTGTGAGTGTTAAATGATAGTGGGTTGTGCATTTACCAATTTACCCATCATTAATCAAACGTTTTTAAATGAGTTTATTGTCTTTTCCACTGTTGTGTATTGATATATTGCATATGGCATATCGATACACTCAGTCATGTTATCGGAAAGCTGTGATGGAGTTCAGGTGTATCGATACATTCCGTTGGGATATATTGATACGGTAAATCATGCTCTCAGGGAAGTTGTAATAGAGATCTCCTATATCGATACATTCCATTGAGATATATCGATATGGTAAATCATATTTTCAGGATATCTATTACAGAGATCAATATGTCAACCTACATTTCGAGGACATATCGGTATACCAAATCACCCTCTCAGAAGTTTTATAACAGGAGTCTAATATATTAACCTGGTGCACTTAAACATATTGATATACAAAATTACACTCTCTGAAATCTATTACAGGGATTCTATATATTAACCTAATGACTCAGTATATCAACCTACAACATCAAAATTGTATCATTTTCCTCTACTCATCATGGCAACTCATTAAAATGAGGTTCATAAACTTTCTTTCAATACCACATGACCAATACAATCACAAATTATTTCGGAATTATATTAAAGGACTTATTAAAAATTTCTAACACCGAATTTTGGGTGCTACATAGAAAGAGCGATTTTCGAAAGAAATGAAAATAGACTAAGAGAAAGGGAGGACGAATCTCCCTGTGATTTGTGTGGCCTTTGTAAAGTCGACCGGGCTTACCTGGTGGCAATATACTAAAAGCTTTTATAGGGAGTATTGTAAGGGTCGTGTGTATTCAGGGCATCAAAACCCTAGTTTACTTTTGAGGAGATCCAAATATTTCGGAATTCAAATGTCAGAGATTTGAAATCATCATCATTTAGGGAGTTTAATGCTATGGGGTGATTCTTTCTCTTATCGAGTAGATCCTCAAGGATTTCCTTTATTATCCAAGAGATACGCTTTATGTTGAGATAGGAAACCTGACCAAGGTGAAATTCGATTGAGTATTATTATTCAGGAATCGAAGTAGTCAGTTCCTTAGGTGTCCGGTAGTCATTGGCCGGATAGAAGGGGATTATCATTCGGTCTTACCGAATGCACTTGTGGATCGATTGCATAAACCTCGTCGAGGGTAAGGCAAACGGAGAATAGGATACCATGAAGGGAGACAGATCCCTTCAGTAGGTCGGAGCGACAGAGACCCATTAGGGAAGATAGATCCTATCAGTAGAGCAGGGTGACATATGCCCATTTGTGCTTAAGTGCATTGA
This sequence comes from Dillenia turbinata, assembly GCA_037126225.1. Taxonomy (NCBI): domain Eukaryota; kingdom Viridiplantae; phylum Streptophyta; class Magnoliopsida; order Dilleniales; family Dilleniaceae; genus Dillenia; species Dillenia turbinata. Next base: position 8,746,893 of record JBAMMX010000024.1, read on the forward strand.
ACATATTGAATCACAAGCCTTATGCTGACTATTGGATGCCTTTTGTATTATATATTGAGAGTCTCATTATTTGCTCTCGACTCGTGGTGCCGTTTTACGAGAAAGTCGCCATGAGTAGCAGCTATTGGGAAATGGAGAGCTTTTTACAACACATGTCGTTTTTTGTTTCATGACCCATCTTTAGTATCCCTTATAATTTTTTCCTTGGAAGAGGATCTGGTGTTCCTTCTTGCTTATGCTTGTCTTTTCCTTTCTTTGAATTGTCTCAATACACAAGAAATCTTCTGTAAGAGAAATAACAAGAGGATCTACTCTTCAAACCATTAATGATATTAGGAGTGTTATGCCAATGGTGGAGCTCCAAGAAGTCCAGACTACCATGTTGGTAGGTGATGACTACACTTTGGTATTAGTCATAGATGATGACAGAGCGAATAGAGTGCCAGAAGGCTATTTTTTGATGTATAAGCAGATGGTGAAGTTTGGCTTGAGAGTACCATATACTAGCTTGATCACTGAGGTGTTGCAGCATTGGAACATATTTCTAACCTTTTTGACCCCCGGCGCTTGGCGCCTTATTGTTGTTGTAACCTCCATGTTAGGGTTCTGTTGCTTTCGCTTTGATTTCGATATCCTGGTGGCTCTCTTTTCTCTAGTAAGGTACATAAAGCAAGGTTTGGTTTGGGATTGGTATAAGCTACAAACTTGTTCTAAATTCGACTAGGGATTTCACTATAAGGAACCCACTAGTAGTAATTGGATGCACAAGTATTTTTTTTGTAGAATTCAAGGATAAGAACCTTGTGTTGGCACTTCCTCGCGCTGATGGGAAGCCTGCGCTTGAGTTGCGACCTTTAAACCCTTCACGCCGCTTTCACTTCATGCGTTCGGTTGACAGTTACTGCAAGTTTACCTGAAGGGTCATCTTCATTGATTCCTTGATGGATGACCGATGCTATCTCTAGCGGGTCTGTTGATAGGAGAAAAAAGGAAGATCGACTAGCCTCTCTTGGTCGATAGGAAAAAGATTGGATTGGCTGATGTTTCGAGCTTTGTAGACGATACCCTACTAAAGGAGATTACAATTGATCGAGATTTGTCTGTAAAGGATCCTTCAGGGAGGACTGATAGGTGTGTCTGAGGTCCAAATTTTGCTAGCACTTCCTTCAGTAAAAAGGAGAAAGATTATACAACTCGAATCTCCATTAGGAAGTGGACATGAGGCAGGAGTGGGAACCGAGGGGTGCATGCCCTTGGTCGCGTTGAGGTTGTCCAAGGTTGAGTCTAAATAGCTTGATAGGGCTGGTCATTCGCTACTCACCGATGACAAGGGAGTTTTACTGTCAGGTGTGCCCGCTATGGAGAGGCCCGAAGGGGCTCCAACGTTTGCTACAAAAGTGAGGGCACCGAGAGAGATAGTGACTCAAGTTTCACCGATTGAAGAACTGTTTAGTCCGTCGTATGTTGTCCCACTATGGTCTTCTCGTAAGGGGAAACACAAAGTGCCCGATGGGGCTGTCATCCCTCCTTCTATCCCAATTTGATCCTTTCATGATGACAAAGGGTTGAAGGAGAGAGGGATGATAGCCATTAGCGCAGGAGACAAACACTATAACTATGTGGACTTGGCTAAAGTAGAAAAAATAGTCGATCGTCTCGACTTTCATCATTGCAACTTAGAGTTGCACAGGATATCCATGGAGTAGGCTGGCGGGACTCTTAAGTCCCTTGGTCTAATGATATCATCTTTTGAATTCATCCCATTTTGTTTTTTCTTCATTATCGGCCGATCCAGTTTCTCCCTTTTTATAGACAATGGCCCTGGCGAAATTCCAAGAATGACGGAGGAAACAGACTATGGGACATAAGAGCAGAGGAGGTGCTCAAGACCTCACTGGCCAAGAAGGAGGAGGAAGTAAAGAATCTTCAGAGTTGTTGCGAGAAGTTAGAGACCGAGAAGAAAGCCCTTAAGGCACAATTGCATATCGCTGAGGTGTTAGATCAATTACATGAGGGGTTTCTCTAGGTGGCAAAGTAGAGGGCGGTTAGATTAGAAAAATCTTTGTTTAAAAGTGTCGCTACCTTTAGGGATTCATAGCATGAGTTGACAGAGAGATTACGATACGCTGAAAAGATAATCTGTTAGTTTGGATTGGATGGAACTCTACCTCTGATCAGAGGGGCTACTAGTTAAGATGCGATGGATTAAAATACGATTCCTGCCAGGTCGATTGGTAGTCCGGCCGAACCAAGCACAGTTGCTGCGAGGGCTTCATCTCAGGAGGTTCTGGCATTTCCCCTGTTCCCCCAAAGTCTGTGTAACTCTTATGCCATTGTATCATAACAATTCTTAATGAAGAATTCTTTCATGTTCTTTTGTTCAGTATATGTTGATAACAAGGGATATTCTCGTTGTTGTTTTGAATAAACTTATCGGCTGCACTTAGTTATTTCAGACTTTCCTGGAGAATGTCGGACAATCTAGGGGCATTCTTTAGGTGTGCGTTTTAACAAGTGCCTATGACTTTCCGACAAGCAACACCTATTGAGATTTGTCTGAAAGAGAGGAGTGGGGATATCCTTTAGTGTACTAGGGTGGCAGAGATCCGTTCGAGGAGATAAATCCCTTCGTTAAGTCAGGGCGATAGAGATTTGTTCGGGGAGATAGATCCCTTCGTTAGGTTAGGGTGACAGAGACCCGTTCCGGGTGATATATCTCTTCGTTAGGTTAGGGTGACAGAGACCCGTTCAGGGAGATAGATCCCTTCGTTAGGTCAGATGATAGAGACCCGTTCGGAGAGATAAATCCCTTCGTTAGGTCAGAGCGACAGAGATCTATTTGGGGAGATAGATCCCTTCGTTAGGTCAAGGTGACAGAGGCCCGTTCGGGAAGATAGATCCCTTTGGTAGATTAGAGCGATAGAGACCCGTTCGAGGAGACAGATCCCTTTGTTGGGTCAGGGTGATATAGACTTGTTCGGGGAAATAGATCAATTCGTTACGTCAGGGCGACAGAAGCCCGTTCGGGGAGTTAAATCCCTTCGGATGGCATCTTTCTTCTCTATATAAAGCAAAAGTTTGATAGAATGCAAACGATAAGGTAGTCACGTGTGTTCACTGCCGAACGAAAGAATACTATGGAAATAACATAAAGACTTTATAGAACAATCGAAATGTACCGTGTGACTACTTCGAGATGGGTATTGAAGACTCTTGATCACAAGATAGTGTCCCAATCCCAAGTGGAGTTATGAATTTAATCTTCATGTGTTTCGTGCTAGGTAGGACCTCCAGGGCACTCAAGCCTAGCCTTCCCAAGATAGCATTGTAAGACAAATGAAGGTTGATCACATTGAACATCATTGTAGTTGTCGCATGGTTAGGCAGTGTGGCAAGTGTGACTGGAAGTTGAATGATCCCTTCAAGATATATCTATTCATCGAAGAGTTCTTTAATTGGACCTGTGTGGGGTTGGAGATATAAGGGGCCAAAGCCCATCCGTTTGAAAACATCTTAGTACAGGAGATCACACCCCGCTCCTTAATCGACAAAGACCCTTCGAATTTCGTATGGGCTGATTTTGGCAGTGATAACGAGAGGATCGTGATGATTTGGATTTACCCCAACCAAGTCTTCATCAGTGAAACTGATGATCAGTCATTTATCTTTAACCTCATCACCAACGTGAGTCATTAACACCTCTGGCGGAGTGGAGAGAGGGATGTTAGGTGAATAGAAGATTGGTGTGACCAGGCATTTAGCCTCGTTTCCTTGCGAATTGTTTGGAGGGTTTGAAATGTCCAGTGGAGGATAAGGCACTCGAGAGGCTCACTCCTCATGAATTTGGAGGATCACTCCATCTTGACGATTGGCCGATGGTGGGACGACCGATCGATCATCCGGTCTGTTCCGCCTTGGTAGTGCCTGTCGGTCGGGGTTTGACATGTCTCTCCCCTCTCTATTGATGAACCTTTGTAACCTCCCACTTTGGATCAAGAATTCAAGCTCGTCTTTGAACTTTCTATAGTCGTCAGTCATATGGCTGTAATTGTGATGGAAATGATAGAACTTGATCCTTTCTTTCTTGGGATCGTTCTCCGTGGGTTGAGGAGGCCATCGGATATAAGGTTGGTTCTTGATTTGGAGTAGAACTTGACTGGGGGTTTCATTCAACATGGTGTAAGCGTTGAACCTCCGAGGAGGCAGAGGACCTGATTGGTTTCTCTTTGGTGAGAACCGTCAGGGTGATCGACTATGCTCTCTCCGGGATGGTCGATTTCTTCTTCAGTCAAAGGCCTTGGATAGTGGAGAGAGGATTTTTCGTGATCGAAGATTTCATGCCTATGGGGCACAATCCAATTAGCAGCATTGCTAGCGCGATGGAGTGGTCCAAGGCTGAGACTTTCATCATCTGTGTTTTGAATTTCTCTAAAAAGTCACTCAAGGGTTTATCCTCCATTTGATGTAACGACAGTAGAGAGGTGGATTTTCTCTTCGCTGCCTGACTTATCACAAAGTGGGTCTTGAATTACTATCGGAGTTGACAGAAAGTTTTTATATTCAACGGCATGAGCGAATTGAACCATGTTAATACGTTCCCCTTGAGAATGGTACGGAAGTGTTTGCACATGGCAGCATCTATCATGTCTCTTGAGATCATCACCGTTACGAAGTGCGCCGTATAGTCACGAGGATCAGTTGTTCCATTATATCTTTCTATGGGAGGTAAAAGTATATCACAAGACATCAGTTTCGAAGAGATTTTCGGGTCGAAAGGTGAGGCATTAGTAGGGTAGAGCGGGTTTGGTTTTCTCGAGCATTAGCCCGTTTGAATTCATCGGCTATAAGTTGCTTAGCTTGCTTGCTTAGGTCATTGGGGTCGTGGCGGGAAGTCATCGAGCGCTCGTAGTTGAGCAGTAGCATTTGTTGTCGGGGGCGTACATGCCCAGATCCTCCTGAGGAAGATTGGCCCTCGGGCCTCACGGCGCGACTAAAGCCTTGCAACTGTTTGCTCGTGTCCTGGATTTGGACTCTAGCCTATCCATTTGAGGTTGATTGAATTGTTCTTGGGATATTGGTATAGGAGCCATAGCCGGCATTCTTGAGGCGCAGGTTGCAGGACCGACTCCGAGCGAGGAGGTTGAACATGAGTGGGAGGATTGTTAATAGAACAGGTAGGTGCCATAGGAAGGGCTACGTTAGTGGGGGTAGCCGTATGGCCGTCCATGGTGGATGCGGCTTTCGACGCGGTTCTGGTTCTCCGTTTCAGAAGCATATTGGTCTGGTGACCTAGAGAATTCAACAGAATATTCTTTAGTCTGTTTCCCATAGACGGCGTCAATATGTTGAAGGTGGATCTCGACTCTACAAAATTCAGCTCCTTGTGGGTCGAACGGGTACTCGATGAAGAAGCTTGAAATATGCAAAACATTGTCGAAGGGTGTTCCAGTGGAAGAGATTTCGACACTCAAGTCAAAAAGAGCGATTTTCGAAATGAATGAAAACAGATTAAGAGAAAGGGATGACGGATCTCCATATGATTTGTGTGGCCTGTGTAAAGTCGATTGGGCTTACTTGGTGGTGATGTATCGAAAGCTTTTATAGGGAGTATCGTAAGGGCCGCTTGGATTCGAGACGTTATAACCCTAGTTTTCTTATGAAGAAATACGAAAATTTCAAAATTTAAATGTCAGAAATTTAAAATTGTCATCATTTAGAAAGTTTAATTATACGGGATAATTTTTTCTCTTATCGAGTAGGTTTTCAAGGGTTTTTCTCCTTATCTAGAAAATACGTTTCGGGCTAAGATAGGAAATTTGATCAAGGTAAAATTCGGTCAAGTATTACCGTTCAGGACTAGAAATGGTAAGTTCCTTAGGTGTTCGATAGTCATCGGCCAAATAGAAGAGGATTATCATTCGGTCTTATCGAATGTACTTGTGAATCGATTGCATAGATCTCACCAAGGGTTAGGCGAACTGAGAATAGGATACCATGAAAGAAGACAATCCTTTCGATAAATCGGGATGATAAAATTTTATGTAGATCGGGATGATATAAACTCATTTGTGTTTAAGCGTATTTAACATATTGAATTACAAGTTTTATACTAATTATTAGAGGTCTTTTATATTATGTATTGAGAGTCCCATCAAATGATATCATAAAAGAGAGCAAGTGAAGAGATCAGAAATGCGAGAGGAGAGAGAAAAGAGAACAAGCGAAGGAGGGCGCAGGGATTAAGGGTCTTGGCCGGGGGGGGGGGGGGGGAATGACATACAAAATATCCTAAACTTCAGATGTAAGAATTTAATCTTAATCTTAAAATTTAAATACTTTTTCATTTGGTTTTTTTTTTTTTTTTTTTTTTTTAATTCGGCCTATTGCTATTGACCCTTGTTAAGCCGTTACTTCCGTACAACCTGTATATCCTATCATCGTTCTTTCTCGGGCATTTAAATTGGATTGATTTCTAGAAAATCTAACGCTAAACGCCAAATTCTAGTAAATACGACAACATCTCCGTCCCTACTAGATTACTATAAAACAATGCCTCCTGCTTCCGCTGCCGTTGTAAAAGCGAGGGAGGCCATTTCTCCTTCTCTTATGGCCTCTCTCTCCTCCCTCATCCCCAACCCCCATTTCTATTCCAAGAACCCCTTCCACACCCCAGCCAGAGTCCGAACCCTCTCCTTTTTCTCAAAATTCGACTCCAATTCCCGCAATGACCTCGTCAAGGAGAAGGAGAAGAAGTCGTTTGCGGTGGCAACCGGCGAGTTGTTTCTTGGGTTGGCGTCGAGGCTAATTAAGGTCCGAGAAGGGAAAACGGTCGAGTCAAGTCCGGCGATGCTGAGTCCGAGCAGAATTGGGTCGGTGGTGGAGCAAGGAGGGGTTGTGTGGGAACAGAGGGTGGAGGATGTGGAGTCTGAGAAGGGAAGGACCAATGTAACGAGTCCTGGATTTAGCTTCTCCGCTGCTGGTTTATTGTTTCCTTATCATCTTGGTGCTGCTCAGCTCTTGATTGAGAATGGTTACATCAAGGTCGCTCTCTCTCTCTCTCTCTCTCTCTCTCTCTATCGAATTTTTGAATTCTTATTTTATTTTTCTGTTTTTGGGTATTCATTTTTTAGGTCATTGTGTTTGCTGGCCTGATAATATGATATGATTTTATTGGGATTAATGTAAATACTATTTGGGGGGAGGGTTGAATTATGTGTCTTCAATCATTTTTTTTTTCATCCTTAGCATGCATTTTTTATTTTTATTCTTCTCTTTTAATTTTATTTTCAGCTTCAAATTCTTGAATTAGAACATGGCAAATTCTATCAAGCATGATCCTTTGTAGTTAAATATTATCTCTAAGGTCAGCGGGACACTAGCATTACTGTAAGTGTTCCTTTCAAATCTAAGTCTTTATTTCTTTCTCTAGTATTTTATTCATGGTTAGCATTCTCTCTTTTTGGTTCCTTTGGTCCATATAATATCAAAGGTTAATTATTACATTATCTTTTGCTTCTTCTAATTTGGGACTAACTTACTATTGGTGTGGATTCATCTGGTTACTGATGTGTTTTGGGGGAAAGCGTTGTGTTGTAGAATGACTATTTTCCTTGTGAATGTTTGGACGATCTCCCTTCCTAAAATTTTGTGGGATAAACTAAGAAAACTGCATTAAGATTTCACTGCCAGTGTAGTCCTAAAATATTCAAGCCTGAAATTTCTGAGGGAATTTGTTTTTTGGAGGGTTGATCGGATGGATAATAAATTAATTGGAGTTTTGGGGTTGGCCCCAAAACTGTTCCAGTCTATTGGATTTGACTCACATCAGCATTTTTCTTCAATAGGGAGATTAAAAAACATTAAAAGTCTTAACTATGTTAATTGAAATAATGTTTTCTAGACTGTGGAGCATTGGCAGCTTGTAGACGATGTGAAGGAGATTAATAAGTAGCAGCATTTGGCAACTTGTGGCTGTCTCTCCAGTGAGAAGTATTAATCTTTTTAGACTCCTTCAAAAGAGATAAAGTCCATTCTTTGGATGGTTAATGTTCTTGTCTAAGAGAGACTGGCATAGATGGAGTATCTTGGATACCAAATCTGCAATTCTATGAGTAAACTGCAACATTTGATTATTTTGTTCTCACCCTAGTTTTGTTGAAATAGTTTAAGATTGTGATTTTTAGTTTTACTATCCATGTCTCAAGAGCCATGGAGATGAACAGGAAGGAAGGCTGATGGTAGTTGCGGTTATTGATCACTTGATGATGTTTTTAATTGAGTTAGGGGTGGATAATTGAGGGGGAGGTAAGGATATGGATAACGGGGAGGAATTTCCAGTTAACAGTTGAAAGGCAACAATGTTAGTTTATCTCCATAAAATATACAAGCATTGGTCTGGTGCCACTATTGAGCAGTCCATTTGTGGAGGTTTCTAGGACTGCCTCCTCAAGTGTTGCTGCGCATAAATTTCTTCCATGCCATCTGCAAGCTCCAGGAGATTGCAATCCAGAAAATGTTATTTTTTTTAATGTTTTGAGGAAAACATATTTCAACCCCCTCCCCCCCCCCCCCAAAAAAAAAAAAAGGAATGAAGAAAGAAAAGGCTCATGTGTTAGCTTATGTGGTGGTCAAATCCCAAAAACTGAAATTACTTAAAATTAATTTACTATCCAACCCCAACCAACAAAAATAATAATAAAAATAAAAATAAAAATTTCTACCATGTCTGTTTTTGTAGCTTAGGATATTTAAATAGAAAAGAAGTGAGTTCTGTTTCTTAAAATGCTAACAGCTGCCAGTTGTTATTATCAATTTCATGGAAGAAGTCCTATTTCATTCTACTAAGCTCAAATGCTTTCCTGTGTCAGGGTCATCCATACACTTATATTGGTTACTACATATTTCTGTTATCTAGAGAGTAGGGAAGAATTTTCGTATAATTTGATTGCTTATCTTTCTCTCCACGTAATTTTGAAGAGAAGGTAAACCTCGTGTAGACTGAAATACTAGGAATAGAATAGACATGGATAGCCTGGTCGAGTCACAAAAAGGGCCCAATCTGCATGTATAGGATTTGGCAGGTCTCTAATCTTCATGGAAGAACCAAGAAAGTAGTTTGATATGGTAATGCGTAATGCCAGTTCGCAGGCTTAAATAGGGGAGATCTCAGACCAACTTTCTGCTATTACTCGAGAACTACACCCCAAACCTGCGGTGAACTCAAACTATGGCAGGGAAAAATGCACAATGCTTGCCATCTGTGTTCAGCTGTCTTGGACAAGCTCAACCAGTGGGAGAGGAAGTGCTGAGTCTTGGATTGTTGTCTAGGCTGTGGTTGAAGAATGAAGTGGTTACTGCTTCGAAGAAAAATGGAATCCTAACTAGTCCTTGGATTTTTCTTTTTTTTTTTTTTTTTTAATTATTTTTTTATTGTTTCTGGGACAACAGCTGGTTGTCTTTAAACTGCAAAACTTGACCAGTTTTGTCCACTTCGGTCATTTTTTGAATTTTGTTTTTTCAATTTGTTGTGCCCCTTTGGTCCTAACACTGTCTTTGTGCTCATGCAATCTCCTCTCTGTATTCACATGGGACTGTCTGATGAACCAGGCTCCAAATGGAACTAGGAATATGAATATAGGAATAGAATATAATTATAAACAATTATGTCTTAAATCGTTTTAGAGAGATTGGCAAAAGGCGGCTTTAGCTACGCAAAGAAACTTTAAGGTTAAGCATACGACAGTGGGGACACAGTGCCATCTGACTTTGGGTTGGTAAACTTATACACGTATGTTTTCCTATGGTGTCTTTGTGGAGACTTCTAATGGTATTACCAAGATACAGTACATGTTTCAATGATAATATCAGAAACGTATCCATTTTTCCTGTTTATTATGGATCAGAGAGAAGTTTATGATTACATATGCTGTATCATTACTTTGCTCGAACGTTAAACTACTTCCGTCGAATCAAAATTAGCTGATGCATTTTGAATCCCAGGAGTCTGTTCATCATCCAGATTGAGAATCCTATTAGTCCATTCTTGTATTATTATGGAAGAAAAGCTGTGTTTTATTTTCTTGATTTTTCTCTTCCTTTTTCCATGACACAGGAAACCACACCTTTGGCTGGTTCCTCTGCTGGTGCTATAGTTTGTGCAGTGATTGCCTCTGGGAATAGCATGCAAGATGCCCTCAAAGCTACCAAAATTCTGGCAGCAGATTGTCGTCTTAAAGGGACTGCATTCCGCCTTGGGGTATGATTTTTATACAATTTAAATTTTATCCTAAGCTCCTTTTGAAATTCATTTTGTATATTCGCTACTCCTTGTTCTGCAGAAAAACTTTCCATTCCCATTCCCATCCCTGTTCACAATACCGCCCTCCCCCCCCTCCCCCAAAAAAATAAGTTTTATTACAATGAGCCCACCACATCTTGGCACTGGCATCCTAAAGCATCTTTCACTTCAACCAGAATATGGACCGCATTCAATGATATGAAATAACTAAGATGAAATAAAATTAAGATGTATTAGTTAATTATGCAATGAAATAATTCATCCATCAATGGAGTTCACATTTGCTTAATGATGTCTATATTCAATTGGAATCACAGAGCTTTAAAATTCTTGTTGAGGTACTAGTGCTGAGTTACTTTGCTGCATATTTTGATGTCTCGATTGTGAAAACTAAAATTGGTCTGGCAGTTCTGGTGTGTTTGATGGGAGGATTGTTGGGTCTAGCTTGACAACTAGAAGGCTTCTGATTGGTTTCTTTAGTCTTTAATCAACGGAAAAGTTTTTACTTCTTATTGATCATTGTTTTCAGGACATCTTGTCTATTGTTGTGGTGTGGTGCAGGCTTAGTTGGATGGTAAACCCTTTGTCATTTCTAACAGTTTTTATTCCCTGCTATAAAAATAATGGAAAATGGGTCTATGGTGTGGTAGATTTCCATCTAGAAGATCTAGACATGCTAGGTAGCTAAAAGTGTGGCATTTAGCAGTTTCAGATGCTTGCAGTGTAGATAGTGCTACAATGGACATTAATGTGTAGAAATTGGATAATTGCTCAGCATGCAATCCTCGTCAAGTATGAAGCAAAGTAATTATTCTCCTCTGCAACCTTTGCTTGTGCAGAATGCCTTATAAGAAGCATGAAATCCTAGATACCTGTGGTTAATAATTTTTACATTATCTTTCACTCTTCACAATGCGTACATGCTTATAGAATATAGATAAATATATTAATTAATCTATATATATACATAAAACCAAAATTAATATGTGAAAAAATGTTAATAACTATTAACATGAATTATTTGTCAAAATCCTTAATTAATTATAGTATTAGATTTATTCAATAGATTTTAAAACTTTTTTAAAATTTTAAAGTAAGATTGTTTTATTAAAAAAATTTGATTCTCCATGTCCAAAATTGAAATTAAATATTTTTGTTTGGACATGTATCTGGTGACACACTGGCATACAACACATGAATCAAGCACTCTGTCCATGCTTGTCTCACCAGTTAGAGAGAGTGTATCCTTGCTTGATAGATCATAAGCTTCAATACGTCATGTCTGAAGTGTGAGACACTACTGAGGCACCTTAGAAATGTGTTGGATGCACATTCATTTGTATCTATATTAAGAATTATTGATGTTGATCTCCCACATGGCCCGAACACTCTATGGATATGGTTTGATCAACCATTTTGATCAAAAAATTGAAGTGGCCATCTTTCAATCAACCCCAAAGCAGCCATCTTGCTTTCTTTCTTCCACCTTAAAAAAAAAAAGGGAGTAGAAGAAAAACTCAATGCTTCTAATCCCTTCCGCATAAAGAGAAAATTCTATTAAATGAAAGTTAAAAAAATTGTTGGCGGCATGTTTCCTATTCAAAAAAGAATTGTTTGATTTTTTTCATAAATCACCCTTACTTATTAAATTATCTATCACTTTCCAAAATTTTGAGCATAAGAACTATGTATCTTCTTTCTTTCTTTTCTAGATGACATACTCATTCTCTTATTTCCACTTATGTTTCTGTCTCCCTCTCTATATATGCATATGTAACAACAAACCCCAAAATGGTTTGCTCTTTTTTCACCACTCACCTCTCTCACTCTTCCTCTTTCCCTTTCTCTACAAAATTACACAGAGTAACATTTTTTTTTTTTCATTTTACACTTACATTACACACACCCTTTCTATTTCTTTAACTTTTATACCTCCTACTTTTTCAACTTTATTTATTTATTTATTTACTCACCATCTTTTCTTCTCTCTCTACAAAGTGGCTCTCAACTTGTCTTTTCCCTCTCAAAGTAAAACATCATAAATTGGAGTGGATGTTTCAAACTTTGAATTACAATATGGTAAGCCCATTTTATTTTCCCTTTTAGGTTTCTTTTGTACTATTTATAGCATATATTTAACAATATTTTTTTCTTTTGATTTTCTTTTCTTCTCTAGTTAAATCAAATATATAGTCAATCAAAATAAAAGAAGCTAAAATTTTTCTAATTTAGGAGTGAAATTATCGATTTTTTTTTTTTTTAAATCTTTCTAATTATTGAGCATGAGGACTGAATGTTTAAATGAAATTCAGATTTGATTATTTAAAGTTCATTTATTTCATGTTGTGATATATTGACTTAATCACTTGCCTTTTGCTGATAATATTGATTGTTTTTCTCATATTCCATACTGTTTATAAATATGTACATAATATGTGCAAATAACCACTGGTTCTAAGAGTACTAGAGCTTTATTAAGAATTTCCATAATTTGTTCAATTTGGATGGAGAGGATTGCTAGAGTTACGGAAGTCAATATTTCATTGCTTTCTTTGATGGGCCGTGATTGTTCAGTATGCTTCTTTCTAGACTTTTATTAGGGGCATTTAGAGGAATGAATTTGAGGAGCGTATATGGGACTAGAGAGATTTACTTACGTAGCTCTTTTCTTTTGTTTTGCTTGGTATTTTGCCATTTCCTTTTTCAAATGCCTTCTGGTAGGTATTCAACAAGAAGAATCTCTATTCTTATTCTTCTTTCATGCCATGAACCCTTAGTTGGGGAGGATCCTATAGTAGGGCTGTCCTAAAGGTATCATGTTTCCGTTCTAATGTTGCATTTTGTATCAATACATGATTTTTGCGCTAAATTTTTAACTCTCTATGGTACTGCTTAATCTGTTCGTGTTCACATGGGATAAACTATTTGCTTTGTTGTGTTCCTATGTGCAGGCTGTTCTTAGGGGTGTTCTTGATGACTTTCTGCCTGTTGATGTTCATGTCAAGTCGAACGGAAGGGTCCGTGGTGAGAATAAGTTCTCTTTCATGTTTGTACATATCATTATTTTCGTGCAAAAGCCAAGCATCTGAAAGTTTTAGGCAGCATGAATGATGTGAGAAATAAATCTTTCAAGCCGTACAGGCTTACATGTGTTTTTGGAGCTTAAAGGGTGGAATTTTGAAGGATTTTATTTTGATGGATTATATTTATTTAATTATCACTTGAATTCTGCTATTCATATATAATGCAAGGAATGTTGGCGTAATATGTCTAACTCATTATTACAAGGTGATCTGCTCTTTGGAAGTCTACATTTCTGAGTCTTGCAGTAATGCTGTTTGTGCCTCGGCTCCTTTCTCCTATTATATTTATCATCTATTTTGATTTTGTTAAAGCTTGTGTTGAATTTTCCTGGGTTAATAATACTCAAAGAAATTTTAGTGCCTCCGAGTCTGATTCTATGAAAATTCTTGAAATTAGATAGCCATTGAGTTTCTTGGGGGAAAAAAAAAAGTTAGATTCTTGTGTGGAAGGCTTTATGGAAATGGAAAAGTTATATAATTTAAATATAAAATATAGTATTTCATCCTTCCTTGGCAAAAATGAAATTCGGAGATACTCTTATGGCAATCTTAAATGTTTCTTTCCTTTGAATGATGCATTTCTTCTAGGACACAGTTCATCCTTCATTTTGAAGGCTGCATCTACACACCTCCCCCTGAGTTGCCGCCGTGGTCGCAAAAGGTCTGATAATATATTTGTATGTTTCTGTTATGATACAATCCATTTCGCAAGTAGTTTCATATGAGCATGCAACATCACAATGTTAGTGCCATTCAAATTATTATTATATTTTTGTCTCCTTGGTTTTCTACTTGCAGCTCAATAAAGACAATTCTTTTTTTTCTTTTTCTTTTTTTCTCCAGTGGCTGTAACTCAGATTCTCTGGAGACCTAGAGGTTTATTGGTAGATCAGTTCGATTCTAAGGAAGATCTCATTGATGCGGTCTTTACCTCTTCCTTCATCCCAGGGTAAAATTGTAAAATATATTTATTACCCTACATATAGTGAAGATATATGATGCACAAGGGAAAGTTGAGCCAAAAATAATGTTGCAATGCAGGTATCTTGCACCAAGACCAGTGACAATGTATCGTAAACGGATTTGTATAGATGGGGGTTTGACACTGTTTATGCCACCAACATCTGCTGCTCAGACGGTACTCCTTGACATGCTTTGTGGAAAAATATTTAATGTTGTTTTTAATTAGAATGTAGTCCGTTGTTCTTTTGGGCTTCGAGAAAGTAGTCTTTCATATTTTATGCATTTCCTATCCCAAGAGTATCTTACGGGACCAAATACTTTGTACCATCTGTTGATATGGACAGCTGTCCTGTGCATTGTTAGATGGGCTTGATGCTGCCTGGTGTCTAGGTAGTCTCAAGTTAGAGATAATTGTATGCCATTAATAGCCATGGGGTAGATTGAATTGCAAAGGGGAAAAAAGGGACATTTGGCTAAATGGTGTGGCTTACTTGTCATCATGCATGTATTTTGGCAAGATGAGTTACTTCTATCTGCAGGAGATGAACTGAAACTGGAGGAAATATTTAAGATGTAGAACCTTTGTTGTAGATTTTTGCATCGTCACCTCTGTTGATTGGGTGGTTTAGATGGAAAAATTTGTTGCTGGGTGCTTTCTTTTGTCACACATTTTAAAATATTGATTGTAAAAGTTACTATATGATTTTCCTAAAATTAAGGTGCCTTCTGCTGAAATTCTATCCTTAGTAATTATCTCATGTTGCACTTGTGTATTTTTTTTTCCTCACCGAGTTGTAATGTCCCAAGCGGGTAGACAAAATAATTTTGAGATGTAGCTTTCTCTGTATTCTCAGTAATTCTGCTATGAAAATGATAGTATTGTCCAAGGGTTTTGGTTTAATTGGTCACTCAAATCATTTGAAATGCTTACCTCTGTTAAAAGGTCTAAGGTTCAATTGTTGTTCCTTTCCTATTTCCAAGCCAAGAAAGGAAGGGGAAAAAAATACAAAATATAATTTGCTAAATTTCATGTTCTGCTTGAGTTCTTTAATTGCAAACATTTTAAAGTAGTGTCATGTGAGGCCATTTAGTCTCTGATTATCGTTTGGAAGGATCAACTGTATTGTCCAAATAAAAAGATAAATTTATATTCTCTTCTCCTCACAAGGAAGATAGCAATTTCACCCTTAAGTTTATAAGGAAAGTAAATTTGCATTGAAGAAACAAATCAGATAATTACTCTGGTGCTTGACAGTTTGGTATATTGTTTTGCAGGTCCAAATTTGTGCATTTCCTGCAAGTCGTTTGGGATTGCAAGGAATTGGTATTAGTCCAGATTGCAACCCTGAAAATAGGGCTAGTCCACGAGAGGTAATGATCTACTTGACAGGCCATGATTAGAAACTTTTTAAACACGGCCTTAAATTTCTGATTAATTGTTTGTCAAATCGATTCAGCTTTTCAATTGGGCACTCGAGCCAGCAGATGATTATATCCTTGACAGGCTCTTTGAGCTTGGATATTTAGATGCGGCCGTATGGGCTAAAGAAAACCCACTTGGTGAAGCAGTACAAAATGATTTCAAAAGAGTTGAAAGCTACAATATACAGTAGGTCAGAGCAATCCCGGATTATTGGCAAGATCTTTCCTTCCATTTTGGATCTTATTTTTGACATGAGAGTTGGGATGTTGATGACCTTATAGAGCCACAGTCCTCAATTTGAAATTAGAATCACCACATCTTTCACATGTATGCAGACACTGATATAGTTCAGCTGTCCAACAAATATCACCAAATGAAGCTCAGAGCAGCAAAAATAGAATAAAAAGGCTTATAAGGAATTCAAATGTTACTAGGGCTCTTGCTTGGACATCCATAAATTCAAATATAGAGGAGCTCTTATTGATTACCTTTCATTGGGTATATATATTGCTGGCTATTTCTTCCATGAGTAAGTCCAAGATACTTCACGTGTCGAGTTTGGATTATGCACCGGGAAATATGGGTCTTTCTCTGATATATCATAGCAAAATTGACATTATTGGTGTCTTTGGTCAATAAATAATAAAATTGTCATGCTGGATTTCGGCATTTTTATTTTCATTGTTATTTTTTTTGTTGGATCGAATTTCAATTATCTTTTAATATCAATGCCTAGTTGATCCAGTGATCAGACACTCTTTAAGTAACGTCTCAGGTTCGAGTTTTGTGTATGATAAAAATAGATATCGGGAAAGTTTTGCTTCTTAAAAGTTCAAACTATTTTGAATCGAATTTAATTAGAATAATGATGATTTTAAAAAAAAAAAAGTACTCTTTTAATCTTCCTTGTTTGAAAAAGCTTTGGAATAAGAGATCAAAGAAGATGTATACATAATTTTGAAGTGGGTGTTTTTTGGCTTCTTAAGATGTCAACCTTTGACGTCAAGATTGATTCAAGAATTTTGGATGCGTCATCTACGCTAAGCCTTGCATGACACGCTATGAAAGATGCATTATGATTGTGAAGGATGTCCTTTGTTTCTTTCCATCCTTAATGGTTCTTCATGCTTTACCAGGACACATTATTGTGAACAATGTTTAAGGCAGCTCAAATTTTGTTCTTCCTTATTTCAGAGCACATTGCCAATCTTCTCTCTCTCTCTCTCTCTCTCTCTAATATACAACTGGTTCATAGCGTGAATAAGTTTTATGATATTTTATGCGCATGCTCTTGGCATTCATTGTAAAAACAATTTAACAAATGTTGCTTTTCATCACACTAGTTTTGGGTACTGTACTAATGATTGATCTCATAATTATGTATGACACATTATCTTGAACTTTAAATTTGAACTCAAACTTTTTGTGTGGGGTATAAAAGGTTATTTCAGTCATGGAATATAACAACATGTCTCCCATGAAATTGCCTTAAAGATGTCAATCTTCTGCCTCGTTCTTTTCCTGGGATCATCACCATACTTCAAAGTACTTTTCGTATTATATACTTTGGTTAATTCAATATAGGTTGGTTAATTGAATTAACACTCAATTGGGAAAAAGTTTAAATTAGATTTGACTCAACGTTGTAAAAGATGGTTGAAATAAGATATAATAAAAATAAATTCAAATAAATTGTCAGATTTCACGATGAGTGAGATTAACTCTCAATTATGTTTTTTTTTTTTTTTGTATAAAAAGATGTAATCAAGCGGAATCGAATCAGAAAAGAGAAGATAAAAATGAGAAAGTTTTGAGTGTCTCTCAGAGATAATTCAAGCGGTAAAACTTTCTCATTTTGTAAAAATTATTTGAATTCTTCTAAACTAATTTGTAACAGCTCTTCAATTCATTGTCAATTCTTCTAAACTAATTTGTAAAAATTTCGAGACACGAATTTATAACAAAGTATAAAATACAATCTTATCTCATAAAAGAGCGAGCGATTTAATTCTTAAAGATTTTAACATTATGCTCTCTACAGAAATGCGCATTTTGCGTGCAAGTAAACATGTTTCTACCCTCAACTTGCATTCCTTTCTTCTTCTTCTTTTTTTTTTTATTTTATATTTTACCAACTGATATCTAAATTCATTTGTCAACTAATTCAATCCAAACTGCTATTGGACTTTCTTTGGAAGGAAGTCTTTCAACGTAATTTTTTTTTATTATCAAAATTCGAATATGAATCTTAGTTGAAGAATATAATGTGCTTCCCACCGGACCAATTGGTCATTGATACTTGCATTCCTCTTGTAATATTTCTTTTAAAAAGCTCCGGTGAAAGAGAGACCGGAAGAGCTGATCATAATTTAGAGTATGATTACATCATAAGTTGGTGTTTGTTGGCTGCATAAATTGTCAACAAAGTGGAAATTTAATAATTATGTTAGTAATAAATAATGTTTAAGACAGCTCAACAAGACAGCTCAAATTTTGTGTTTTCCTTGTTTCAGACCCATATAACCGATCTTCGTTTTTTGATTTATCTATTTTGTAATATGTTGAAAACTACAATGGCATGCGCATGCTGTTTGCATTCATTGAATATAAATCAAGGAATGTTGTTTTTCATGGCATAAAAGGATTCCTCCTAATGATTTTTGCCTTAAATATGTCTGTTGTGCATTCATGGGATGAATAATTAGGAAACCTTTAGACCATGTAGGAGACTCCACTAGACCTCCAGGTTAACACACAGAGAGCGAGAGAGAGAGAGAGAGAGAGAGAGAGAGAGAGAGGCAAAATAATTAGGAAAGTCGTAGGGAAACAGAGGTTGGGATGTCAATTGGCAATGTTCTTACGCAAAAGGTGGAGTGGTAGACAGAAGCTGCCCATATTGCATTGCACGCCCTTTTGCGGCAAGTCAATAAAGGACATTTTGAAAATTGCCCTTTGATAAACCATCACCGTGGCATTCACAATCACGGCTAATCAAAGCCTTCTAGAACCACAAACTTAACTTCCCAAAATGCCACAGCTGCTTAGATATATTCCACCTTATGGAGACTCAAGCCCAAGGGCAATAATGTCCAAAATTCACAACCCAAATTTTCATGAGCTGTGTATGTAGATGAAGTCAATTAGGAAAAAAAGAGCAGCCCACCGAAAACCCCCCAGCCCGAGCAGGGTCCTACAAACACTATGCACGCTCATGCACCCTCTTTCAACATAAAAGTCATTCTGATTTTTTAAAACTTTCTCATTTCAAAACACAGTCAATTCTTCTTCCCTTTTTCTTTTTCTTCTTATTTAATGGTTTAAACTCTCACTTATTGCTCTGAATATGTACACAAATCTTTTGGACATGCATGCATGATACCCACAAAATGCACACATCGAACAAAAAATTGATAGTGAAAAATGCATCTTTTATGACAACAACAGTAACAAATTGAATCTTAATTCAAAAATTTGGAGTCGATCGTTTTAAAGACCAAAAATGCATCTCTTATCAATTAAGACAATAAATCATACCTTTGTTTTTTGAGTAAACAACATGATTTTTTTTTATATTGTTTATATCATAGAATTGCCTTAATATTTGTAAGTCAGAAAATGATGAACAACATGGAAAGCATTTTGGTCATTGAAAAACATATTTTTATATTAAGGTTCCATCAACCTCTATAATAATCTTCTTAATGCACTTGGTATTCTTTTATTTCATTGAATTGTGGGTTAAACTTCCTCTCTGTCTCTCTCGTTCTTATTTTATGTTCCTACATGCTAAATCCTCTCTCTCTCTCTCTCTCTCTCAAGGGGTGTATTTCTCAAGGGGCGTTGTTGCAGAGCCATTTTGGCATTCTGTCCACCTCCAGGAATAGACATGAAAGAGTTTTGGAGGCGGCCAGCATGTCAAATTTGCTGTGTGAACTTCCTACTGAGAAATCCTTTGAGAGCTTGAATCCTCACAACAAAAGCACTTGCACCATTATTTTATTTCCACATTTGTGAATTTCTGCATGATGTGAAGCTTATGTGTCTCTCCTATATTTGTGCAGTTCTCTGAGGTAAGTCTTCCATAATTATTCTTCCTGAATGATTTACACTGAAAATTATGACAAATAAAGTTCCTCTTTTTTTCACTCTTACATGCAAAGAACTACTCTTGAGTCTCATATTTCCATTCAACAAACATAACTCCTTTCTGTGTGGATAGATTGATCTGCATTTTTCCCTGAACAGCATTTTTGCAGAAGATGAAAAGGTTAATTGTGTAAACTCTTATCGATGTCATTATGGCAATCAAGCATGCAATTTAGGTTTGTGAAGTAGAAGAGTACAGTGATTGTTCATTGTCCTAATATTGATGGTACCTTATTGTTGAAGGTTCGTCCTGCCTCTCATATTCTTTCACATCATTTTACACTTGTGGGTTTTCTTGTCTTTTTAGTTTTGTATAATCCTCAAATGGATTAATACGTATATATGTTTTTGTTGTTGATGAACTTGTAACGACCAAAGGTTAATTGGTTGCAAAATTCGGGTATTTGAGAAAGTCAAGTCAACCATAAAAATAAATATCTTTTTCTTGTTTGGGATCAATGATGCTGAGGTTGAGACTTCACATGTTTAAAGCATTATAATGATTTTTCTATTACACGTGGCGGGTTGTAATTGGATTTTGGGTTGCAGTTGTACGTTAACATTGGATTCCTAGAAGCATGCATTATGGTGTTCGAGTCTAACAATCGTTGACGAAGGCTGCCCTTCCACTATTTAATTTTAAAAAATTAAAATTCAAAAAGTTTTCCTTTTTTTTTTTCCAAAGAAATTATTTATCTAGTGCCCGAATTTAATCATAATTTCATAAATCAATTCCTAAACTTCAAAATGCTACAATGGGGTCCTTAAACTTCCCAAAACATAACAAATTGATTTCTCCGTTATTGATGGAGATAGACTGACCATTAATTACTAACGTGACAAATAAGCTGGATATATAGATGATTTGGCAATGCCACATCATTACCACAAAACATCTCACATTGCCTCGTCAGCAAGCTACTAACGTGTGCCATGTAAGCAGAGCTTTATGGTCTTTTGACTACACAAAAGGGAGGGCGAGAGGGGGGAAGTGTCACGTAATCAAAGCTCTATCTGCAATTATAATTCAACTCTCTTTCAAGAATTTTATTTTTTTAATAATATTTTTTCTTTATTTCTCTCTCTCTCTCTCTCTCTCTCTCTCTCTCTCTCTCTCTCTCTTTCCCCCCTCCGTCTCACCATCCCACTGAGTCTCTTTCTTTTATTTTTTTTGGGTACAATCACTCTCCAACTTTCTCTTTCTCAGTCCATCTCTCATGAATTATTTATTATTTATTATTTTATTTTTCCTCTCCCACTTTCTTCCTTCAATCTCTTTTTCCTCCCAAACCATGGACCCCACTCCTTTCTTCTCCATTTTTGTAACCCACATGTTTTCATCTCTCTCTCTCTCTCTCTCCCTCTCCTTCTCATCTTCACTTAATGGACAGAGAAGCATCATTGAAGAGGTTTCTAGGGATTTCAAAGGCCGTCGAGCTGGCATGATCAAAGATCTCGCTATGAAGAATTTTACCAGCAGTGTGGTCTTGAGAAGGAGAATCTATGCTTGTGTGGAATGCAAGAAACCATCAATCTCCATTTTTCGCAAATAAATCCACAACTCCAACAACCTATAAATCATTCCCTAAATTCACTCCTCTCTCATGTCCACTTTCTTCTTCGCTGAACCTCCCAAAATCCTCAGTCTCCTCCCCATCCTACAAGACAAATGATCGAGCAATCCCACGGATCAATTTGTAAACTCGATTCAAATCAAGAGGAATGGTGTTTCTATTCAAAATTGACCTAAATTCATCCTCAAATTGATTCATATCCAATCGGAGAGCACTCTCTACATGATTGTCGACCTCCGACGACAAATTAAGGTCTTCAGAGAGCTAAATGATTTCATCAATTGCCACAAGGCACTCCAAATGATCTTCTCCATTGCAAGTTTGAGGAACCCATTGTAACATTTTAAAGTTCAGGGATTAATTTGTAAAATTAGAATAAAATTCAGGGACTAAGCAAGTAATTTCCTCTTTTTTTTTCCTCATTGGTAAAATTAATACCCTTTTTGAGACTTTAAATTTTAAAGTTTTCAAGGGTTATAGCCTTCAAATGTCATTTATTAATTAAATATTTTATGCAACACTTTCATTTTTATTATATTTAACACTAAGATAGTGTTTTTTTTTTTACTTGACCACTGGTGTTTAGAAATCTGACTAATCTGCTTCGAATAGTTGTGGAATCTAATTAAGAGATGACTCTTTTAATATATATTTTTTTCATTATCAATACTCGAAATCGAGAATTTGATTAAGAGAATATAGTGTTATATCATTAGATCCAATTTAGGATATGATGAAGGTCAGAAGAGAAAAAGTCAGCCGAGAAAAGTATAAAGGGGAAAGGAATAAGCGATAATGATTTTGCATTTTATATATTTGATAGAAATATTAATATTTGGATAGCTTTTATGATTATATTTGATAGAAATATTAAAAGTTGATTTACTTTGCATTATCGCTTTCTAGACACATTGTTCATATTTTCTATCTCTAAATGAAGGAAACTTAAGTTTTTTTTTTTTTTTTTTTCATTCTTTTAAAACTAATCAAATTAATTTTTTCTTTCCAAATAATTAAATTATTTAAAAATATTTTTCTCTAAACACATTAGTTTTAAATTTTCTCTAAAAAAATTAAATTAAATTTTCTCTCTCTGAATGCATTGATTTTTAAGTTTTCTCTCGAAACAACCAAATTTTATTTTTGGTTTTTAATTTTATCTCAATAAATACACTGGTTTTTAATTTTCCTTTTCTAGAAAAACTTAATTCAAATTTTCTCTCTCTAAAATTAAATATATTAATTTTAACTCTCTAAAAAGCTGATTTAATTCATATTTCCTCTCTCTAAATATATTAATTTGTAAAATTCTCTCTATAAAAAATCAAATTTAGTTTTTCTCTCTCTAAAACTAAATATAACAATTTTCTCTTTCTAAAAATATAGTTTCATTTATATTTTCTTTTTCTAAATGCATGGAAATTAAATTTTCTCCCTAAAAGTATTAAGTTTAATTTTCTTTCTAAAACTAAAATTATTAATTTTATCTCTCTTAAAATCAATTTAATTCATATATATTTTTTTATACACCTTAATCTTAAACTATCTCTTTAAAAAATCAAATTTAGTTTTTTCCTCTAAAAATTGAATTTGATTAGTATTCTTTTTCCTAAATATATTGCTCTTAACTTTTCTCTCTCTAAAATTAAGTATATCAATTTTCTTAAACTAAAAAACTAATTTTATTCATAGTTTCTCTTTCTAAACACATTGGTCTAAATTTTTCTCTGTCTAAAATATCAATTTTTCTTTTTTCTCTCCAAAACTAAGCATGTTAATTTTCTCTCTTTAATAAACTAAAGGTTTTTCTTTTCTAAACACATTAGCTTTTAATTTTTTTCCCCAAAAAAATCTAAAATTTTTCTAATTAATATTTTTATAAAAATCAATTTAATTCTTTTTTCTCTTTTGAAACACATTAGTTTGTAATTTTCTCTTACTAAAAACTCAAATTTAGCTTTTCACTCTCTAAAATAAAGTATTTAATTTATTTTATTTTTCATTTTGGAAGAGATAAATGTTTTTAATCCCTTAAAAAATATGTATACTTTTACCCCTTTCATAATATACCCAAATTGAATTTTGTATAACTTACACTGGAAATGGGGTAAAAGGGTTACCTGAATAATTTTTAAATTTCTTTTATTTCATACCAAACTCTACCTTACTTATGAAATCTATAACCATAAAAAGAATTATGATTAATATATATATTCATTAGAGGGTTATAAATTAGCTGTGTACCAGTGCTATGCATATATATCATTTTAATCACAAATTTACTTTCTTTTAATAAAAAATTATAATATATATATGTCTGATAAAAACTATACTTATTTTGATTTGAATATTGTATGTTTTTCTTAATAAATATATTAAAGTGTCATATATATTATTAATTATATATTTATTTTGGTAAGTTATGCAATGGATTAATGACTTTAGTCATTAAGGGAGAAATAATGGTAGTATGATAGTGTCCCTTTCCTAGCACATCCAAACAAAATTCTTTTTTTTTTTTTTTAAGGTTAATTACAATTTTTTCTCCTATAGTTTGGTCAAAAACCACTAACATCCCCTATGGTGAAAAAATACACATTTATACCTTTATGGTTTCCAAAAGTCTAGCAAGAAGACGGAAAACTTCGTAATTAAAGGAGACGTAAAGGTAGGATGTAAAATTCCTATTATATCTCGCATATAATGTAATCCTTTTCCAAAACCCTAAAACACTTTTTTTTTTCATTGTAGAGAGAGAGAGAGAGAGAGAGAGAGAGAATACAAATGACAATTCAAATTTTTTGATTGATGAGATCTTCCATTTGAGTAAGGGTTTCAGATCTAACCTTTTTTGGAGTAGGAAAGCAAGATTGAAGGCTTGATCAGGTAAGTATTTGTGTTAATAATTGTTTTTTTTTCCGTATAAAGCAACTTCTATGGTTTTGATGTTTTTGAAGTTCGATCTTTTAGTGACTCAAAATAAATTTTTTTGGAATAATTTGAGTAAGTGGGAAGGGATCGAAAGGATTGCAAATGTGAGATCGAAGACACTGTTTGGCAAGTAGATCTATGGTTTCAATTTGTTTCTAAATTTGAATGTTATTTTTATATGTTTTCTTTTTTGAAATATGGTTGATTTTAGTGGGATCTAGATGAGAGAATTTTTTATTTCAGTTTGAATGTTATTTCATTTACTGTAAAGCATATTTAGGGTTTTGATGACTTATTGGTTGACTTATTGTAAAGCATATTTTAGTTTGAATGTAATTTTTTTTTCTATAGTTTTTATTTTTTGAAATAGTGTTGATGGTTTTAAAAAGTATATTTACTGTAAAGACTATATTTGAACTGCACATGCCATGTCATCTTACACATGTTGTATGATGGTGTCGGCTTGTTTGCTCTTTGGGTCCCCCATGTCCTCATACCAAAATTGCCTTCCCAACTTGGCACTATTCATTGTATAAAATATAGGATGGTGTCTGCTTGTTGTCATATGTAGGAATGTAGTGTTGATTAATTGTTTATCATATTTGTTTATGCCAATCACATGGGGTATTTCTTTATCTTATTGTAGATGTATTGTGTTTATTTACAAAAAAAGATTTTATTTTGTTTGCTAGTGTTATAATCTTTGCATTTGTTTTTTTTTCTTTTTGTGTTTATATAGATTTTGCTATAGAAAAATGGGTAAAAAACTACCGTTAGAACTAAGTTTGAAATGTTAGATCTAAAGTTTCATAATGGAGGGAGATTCTTATGGAAATCAAACCTATTATACCCTATGAAGTACACATAAGAGAGATTTGTACTATTTAATAGCTATCCTAGAAATAAAATAGCATTACAAAATAAGAGCGATATGCTGACGGTCAAAAATCATCAGCAAAAGATCAAAAAAGTGTCGGTAACACTTTCTCCAACGGATGAAATATCAGTAGAGTATACACCAATCGGGATAGGGGTATTCTGATAGTTTGTGCAACCGTTGTAGCATGCATGGATGTATTGTGACATTTTAAAAAGTGTCGGTAAAACTAGTGATATATCGTCACTTACTATGTGTTATCAAATGGTACAAAATATTGACGATATAAAAGTATTAATAAAATTTGTGGTTTTATAGTCGGTTATCATATGTTACTGTATGTTACTATTTTTATCATCGATTACATTAAGTGACAAAATATTACAAAATGTTGACGATATAAAATGTTAATAAAATTAGTGGTTTTATCATCAATTATCATGTGTTACGAGATGTTACTACTTATATCGTCGGTTAGCATTTGATTAGGAGAAGTTACTAATTTTATCATCATTTTTCATGTGTTACTAGATGTTACTACTTTCATTATCGGTTACAATTGAGTTAGAAAATGTTAGTGATTTATCATCGGTTATATAAGATGTTACTACTTTCATTGTTGGTTACTTTCACTGTTGGTTACCATTGAATTAGGAAATGTTACTGATTTTATCATCGGTTACTATATATTACCAGATATTATTACTTTCATCATCGGTTAATATCGGATACCATAATACGTCCGCAAGTAAATTACTGTATTTTATCTATAAAAATTATAAAAATAATATAAACGTAATAATAATGATGGTATTAATATCCGAAAATTATTAATACATTTATTTATAATACAATGATGGATACATATAAGACCAAAAAAAAATTACATATCCTACAACTGCAAAAATATCACCATCTCAAATAAAAAATGTTAACTTTGATCAAAATGCTACCATCACTTGAAGGCACAATCCAGCATCAAAATCAGATAACTTTAAAATTAAGTCGGTAGTAATGACCAACTTTGTGATCAACTTTATGCACAATTCTTCGTCAATCTATTCACAGAAACCAAAATGAATATAATTACATAGTTGTGAAATGAATATAATTACATGATAATATAAAAAAAAAATAGTTGTAAATGAAAATATTACCTCTGGGATGAAGTGGGATGGAGTAGATGATGATGATGATGATGATTGACTTCTTTGTATATTTCCACCATCTGGTATTTGAGAAATCTAACAATACAACCAATAGAATCCAACTGAGTAACTTTTATATATATAAAAAAAATATACAATTACCTTTTGATGAAATTTGCAACGTCATTGTTCGTTTGTGTCTAAATATTTGTTATAGAGTGTGCTTCAGTGTGAGAGCATGAGTGAGAGTTTTGGTTAGGTTTGGAGGCTAAAAGTATACTTGGCTTCAGGGAAGGAAAATTTCGGAGAGTTTTCGTTAAAAATATGTTTCGATGGGAATAAGACTAAAAATATATTTTGTTGATTTATAAAGAACTTTGAGAGCTTTGAGAGAGGAGAGCTTTCGAGAAAATGAGGGAAGGAGGATGATGATTTATAATAAATTCAATTCAATCATTTGACCGCCATTTTTACAAATAAAATTTCAAAATCCGTCATATTTTCTCCTTTCGCGTATTTTTCACACTTTTTCAATTTTTTCACACTTTTACTCTTTACCCGCCTCTTTTTTTAGTCATTAGTGCATTTTTCACACTTTTTCAATTTTTTCACACTTTTACTTTTTACCCGCCTCTTTTTTTTAGTCATTAGCTGGATTGGCCTTAATTCGTCATATTTGTTCATACTTTTAATCAATACTATCACTTGTTTTTTATGCACGTTATTCAGATTGTTCAAAAAATCACTTATTACATTTCATGCTATTTTTACCACTTTTACCGTTTGTTTCTATACTATTACTATATTTCATACAATTTTTATGATGCCGATTTAAAAAAATATATATCAATACATACCTATATTTTAATATCCAGTCCTTTGCAAAAATGTAATACCCAATTTCGGTGTTAGAAATATTCTGTAAAGAAAAATTTTAAATTTTATTGATTTTTGATTTTGAGGTATTTAATTGGGAAAGTTTCTACCGCGATGGAAGGAATGTCCAACTCTTGAAAATGTGCAACTGTGAATTAGTGTGTGTGTTAAGCGGATTGGAGTGAGAGAGAGGCAAATTGGTTTAAAAAAAAAAATTTGTGTGTGTGGGCGGGTGCCCGCGTAAAGAGGCGGGCGCCAGGCCCCCACTAGGGCGGGCGCCCGCGTAAAGAGGCGGGCGCCAGGGCTCCCACTAGGCGGGCGCCAGCGTATGGGGGCGGGCGGGCGGGCGCCAGGACCCCCCTATGGCGGGCGCCCGCTTATGGGGAGCGGGTGCCAGGCCCCTCATTGGGCTGGTGCCCGCGTACTCTATACTCTATATTGCATTACATATTATATATCACTGCTTACTATATGTTACCATATATTACTACATATCATCACTTTGTTTTTTTTTCAAAATAAAATTAAAATTATTTAATTTAATATTATAAATAAAATTATTATTTCTCAAAAAATTAATAGCATATAAATAAAAATTAAAAAGTAAAATATATTTTTGTGCCCAAAAATTATTAATTAAAATTATTATTGTTAGTTATTTTTTAGAATTTATACAAAATAAAATAATAATGATAATTAATTTTAGAATTAGATTTTTTTTCATATAAACTATATAATATTCATAATCTTGCCTATTTTAAATATTATAATAATATATAATACAACAATATATAATATAATAATATATATATTTTAGAATTATATATTAATTATACAAATATATATAGTATAATAATATGTATAATAAAAAATATATATAGTGAAGGGCGGGCGCCCGGCAGCCCAGGGTTGGCGCCCGTCCTCTATTTTTGTCTTTTATTATTTCCTGTTTTTAATTTTAAACTTTACATGACAGATCCAAAATAATATATAATTAAAGGTAAATAATTATTAATTAATTATGTAATAATATGTTATGTTGTATAATAATTGTTTAAATAATATAATAATTGTTTAAATATAATAATTATTAACAAATGATTTAAAGCTAAAACAATTAAAAATAATTAATTTATGTAATTAAATATAATTATGTTTTAGATTAGATTAAAAAAAAAAAAAATCAAACATTGGTGGGTGCCAGGCAGGGGCTGCCTGGCACCTGCCCTTTTGCAAAATACATAGGGCGGGCGCAGACACTGAGCTGCCCATTTGGTTTTTTTTTTTATTTTTTTAATTGTTTTGGATTCAGAAAAAATAAAATATTAAATCTATGAATTTGTAGAACATATAATATAATTAAAACTATATTATAATTTAATAAGTAATTTATAAAATATATTACAATTTGTCATAATATAATACTAATGCAACATATATACTAATATAATATATATTAATAATATATAGTATGTAATATTAATATATAATCTAATACTAATGTGTTAAAATATAATATAATAATATGTAATACAATAATATAAAATATAATACTATGTGTATAATATTAATATAATAATAGTATTTGTTATAATATAATATATTAATATATAATATAATAACATATAATTATACTAATATATTAGTAATATGTAGAAATATATATTAATGTATAGTAGTATATAGTAATATATAGTAATTATTTTAAAATATTAGCAATATATGGCAATATATATTAATAGATAGTAGTCTATAGTAATATAGTAATATATAGTAATATATATCAATATATAGCTATAATTTAATTAATTATTAAAAAAATATATATAGTGCGGGGCACCCGGTAGCGCAGGGCGGGAGCCCGGCAGCCCCAGGGACGGGCGCCAGGCAGCCCAAGGGTGGGCGCCCGCCCTATTTTTTTTTATTATTTCCTGTTTTTAATTTTAAAACTTTAACTAAACAATGACATGATATAGAAAGAAAAAGATCCAACATAATATATAATTAAAGGTAAATAATTATTAGTTAATTACGTAATACTATGTTGTCTAATAATTGTTTAAATATAATATTATGTTGTAATATAATAATTGTTTAAATATAATAATTATTAACAAATGACTTTAAAGGTAAAACAATTAAAAATAATTAATTTATGTAATTAAATATAATTATTTACTTAACTATTTTATTTTAAAAATATATTGAATTAATATATATTATAGAGTAAAAATACTAATATAATTATTTATATTGTGGTTAGATTAGATTTAAAAAAAAAAAATAGGGCGGGAGCCAGGCAGGGGCTACCTGGCTCCCACCCCTATTTTTGCAAGTGACTAGGGGCGACACGCCTGCCCTCCCTTGTTTTTTTTTCTTTTTCTTTTTATTATTTCCTTTTTTTTAATTGTTTTGAATTCAGAAAAAATGAAATATTAAATTTATGAATTTATAGAGCATATAATATAATTAAAACTATATTATAATTTAATAAGTAATTTAAAAAATATAATATATAATAATAATATATAGTATGTAATATTAATATATAGTAGTATATAATCTAATACTAATGTGATAAAATATAATATAATAATAAGTAATACAATAATATAAAATATAATACTATGTTGTGTATAATGTTAATATAATAATAGTATTTGTTATAATATAATATATTAATATATAATATAATAACATGTAGTAATATATAGAAATATATATTAATATAATAGTAATTATTTTACAGTTTAGTCTAAATGTACCAACTAAACAATTTACAATTTCATTTTGTTTTTTTTTTTATTTCTTTTTGATCGGATATGAGAATGTAATAGTGTAATTAATTATGTGGGTATAATTAATTACATAATATTTAATATTATTTAATTATATTAGTTTAATTAATTATATTGATAGATTAGTTTTGGATTTTATATAAAATTATATAATATTCTTATTTTTTTATTTGTTATTTTTATTGAAATTTATATAAAATTATATCATATAATTAATTTTTAGAATTTACTTTTTTTTATTTTTAATGATTATTAAAAACACAATTACTTATCACCGTAGTTATTACTTACCTCTACCACATGGTCACTGCATTACCACCCACTATGTATTGTTAGTTACCACTACTTACCACCAGTTATCACTACCATGTAATGTATTCATTACCACTACTTACCACTAGCACTATCACTAATAATTTCTTTTTTTATTTCTTAACATATATAATATTATTCATAATATTAATAATAATATAATTGATTAAATAAAATCAAAAAATTTATAATATAATATAACAATAACTAATCATATAAAAAATTAATCCAAGTGAAGAGATATTATAATATATCTAGAGGAAGAAGTAAACTATTTTATACTAGCTAACTACACTAATTAGTTTGATAAATTCTAATCGGATAAATCACATTTCATTGCCTTAGCCAAACTTTTAAATGGATGGATATGGATATTGATTATTAAATTATATAATATTGATAATTATTAATTTATATAATTATATAGTTTCATTTAAATTACTAATACAACTGATATTAATTTTCATTACTAAGTTTATCTAATTACTAATATTGAATATCATGTACTATTATTTAAATTAATAATATCCAATTTATTAATGAATTGTGTAAGAATTGTTAAAGTAAGACTATATATTATGTATTAATTGGTTATATGATTTTATATTGTAATAGTGCTCTACAATGGCACGACACTATTAAGTTTATCTTAAATTGAAATTGTGAATTACAACGACACTGTATCATAAATTGAAATTGATCCAAACGATTAATATTACATAATTATATAATTTAGCATTACATATAATAATGTAATAATGTAAATTCATATTACGTTAATGATGCCTTTGTATACCACGAAAACAATCCAAATTAGTTTCTTTCTCCTGTTCAGGTATTAATTCTAAATTGTATAAATCTCATTTCATCCGATGGGTGGACAATCTCTGTATTTGATCCAATGGTTGGGAGGTAATTAGAACGAACTCTTAAATGGACATTTAAGATAAATAATAGGATGAATTAGAATTTGAGGGGATTAAAGGCGGGAAGTTATGGAGAGCGAAAAATTATGTAAGAAAGTTAGGTTTTGAAAGAGAAGAAAGAATTGAAAGTGGGAAGTTTATGTTTTCCAAAAAAAAAAAAATTGTGTGACAATTTAAGTTAAGCGGGAATTGAAGGCGGGAAGCGGGAATCGAAGGCGGGAAGCGGGAATCAAATGCGGGAAGCAGGAATTGAAGGCGGGAAGCGGGAATTGAAGGCGGGTAAGAATAATTTCAATTATCACTATGTATTACTACTAGTTATAACTATATCACTATAGTTATTGTAAACTTACTACTATTTTACTACTAATTACCACTATACTTCTAATATTAATTTTCATAAACTTACCCACAATTTAAGTTACCATAGTTATCATTAATTATCACTATATTACTATTAATTATGTTATACCATAATTTAATTTATCATTATATTACTATTAGTTACCATTATATTACTATTAATTATTACTATATATATTTCACAATTTAACTTACCACTAATTATTATTAGTTACAACTATATTACTACTAATTATCGAAAACTTAACACAATTATAATTACTACTATATTACTATTAGTTATCACTATATTACTATCATTTAACATAAACTTAACATAATTTAAATTACTACTATATTACAATTAGTTAACTTAAACTTACCACTATATTACTACAAGTTATAAACTTAATTTATTATAAAATTACAATGTTACCTCTACCAATAGTATTGACGACAATTAATAATTGTTTTAATTGAAAATCCCTTTTACAAACGATGCATTAATTATGTTAGCATAAATATAGACTTATGTTAATGATATGGTTTAACCATTACTAAAAAAACTCATATAGTAACTTTTTCCAAACCATCACAAAAGATTGTCACATTTGTCGATGACAAATGATAACCGTCTGAATGACAGATGATATTTACAAATGGTAAAATATATTAGTTAGTATAGATGAAGAACTTATACAAACGGTATTGTTAAGTAGACAGAAAAAAAGAGTTATATAGTGATTGTTTTCAAATTATCTCTATACACTGCTATATTTAAGGACCACAACTAATAGTCATCAAAATTGAATATCAGTTTTTATAGACGATTTTGCTACTTTACTAACGGTTGATAAATTTTTTCTGACTGACAATTTTATATCATTAGAAAATGTATACATTTTCTAACGATTTCATCGAAAGCGTCTCTAAATATCATAAAAAAACGTCACTAAAACTCACCGATAATAAAAATCACCGTCTGCATATTGCTTTAATTTTGTAGTATAGGTAGGAGTGAGTTAGGTATCATGTGTAATTATTTTGAGATTAAGAATGGAAGTGAATTTAAATTGTATTTTAAACTTCCAACATGTGGCATAGATGTGGGTGTAATTGAAATAAATAGTGAGGAAGACATCAAGTCTATGCTAAAAGCACATGAAGATGAGGTTGAAATTAACTTCTATGTAGAAAAAGGGATAGAAAACAAGCAAGTTGGGTAAAAAAGGGGAAATTTTATTTCTGATGCTTGTGGGCCTAGTGAAAATAATTATGCACATGATGATGTTTGTGGGCTTAGTGCAAATAGTCAAAGTGGTCCAAAGTAAAAAAGAGGTAGGAAGACCATTGGCATAAAACTAATAAAAAAAGAAATCGCCAATAGAAAGCCCCTTGAAAGTGATAATGATGATGATGAGAATTTAGAAGATTTTGACAAAGAGTAGCTGAAAGAAGGGTTGGAAGGTGAGGAAGATGAGAATATCTTTGGTGATTTAGTAAATAAGGAACCAGATGTTAATGAGGTAACTCATGTAGATGAAGGAACCTAGCCAGAAGGAGAGGTAGGGATTGATGGTTTAGATGAAGTCTAGAATGAGACTAAAGATTTAAATGATGAAGAGTTGCTAGATAAAATCACAGTTGAGGATAAAGAAGGATTTGCACAGGGATCAAGTCACCCAAACTTTAATCCTGAAGTTGAATTTAGGAAAACAAACTTTGAACTTAGAGTAGGGCAGAAGTTTGCAACTAAAAGAGTCTTTAGAGATGTTTTAGTTGAGTGGCGTGTTTGAGAGGGCTACACATTCTAGTATCTTAAATATGATTCAAATCGAATCACTACAATATGCAAGAAGGAGTGTTCTTAGAGATTGTACACAAGTCAAATTTAGAAAGAAAAAACATTTCAAATAAAGATATTGAGAGAGATTCAAGAATATGGAAGAGAGTGTAAAAATGGACATGCAAATTCAAGATATCTAAACAAGAAATTTCAATGTTATATTAGAGATGATCCAAATTGCAGTCTAAAGGATTGCAAAACACTGTTAGGCGAGAACTCATAGCAGATATAAGTATGAGGAAAGCCTATAGAATGAAGAAGCATGTTTTGGAGGACATCCATGGTATTGATGTTGATCAATATCACAAGATTAGATATTATACCCAGCAAGTATTACATGATATGCTTGGAAGTCATGTTACAATTCAAGTTGAAAGATTTAATGAAAATGAGTTGCCCATATTTCAAAGGATATTTTGGTATTTGGATGCAATGAGGAGGGGATTTCTTGAAGGTTACAGGCTAATAAATTTATTTGAATATTTTTTTTATGTTATTGATATCAATTCTTTTCATGTAATTCAATCAATTCTTTTATTCATCTAGACACCAACAGAGTCCACTATTTCTCTGTAAGGTGGGATTAGCTTCACTATATCATAGGCAATTGTTAATGATCTTGATCCATCCAGAAGACTGTGCAGGAAGGACAGTTAATGATCCTGGACCATCCAGAAGACTGTGCAGGAGTACAAGAATTAGAAAAGCACCATATCCATCCTCTGAATTCATAGATCTAGTAGGCTAGTTTGGTATGCTTGATTTACAACAATTTGTATTTGAAACAAATATCTTTGTATTTGGAATAATTTCTTTGTATTTGGAACAATTTTTTAATGGTATTTGTATTTGAAACAATTTGTTTGAACAGTTAGAATTTGATTTGCAAATGGTACTTGTATTATTAATGGTACTGTTAATCCTATTATTACATGTTCAAATGAGATGTTGCAAAAATTGTTCATATGGAATGATATATTCCAAAATTTGTCCACATGGAATGATATGGAATTTGTATACATTTGCAATTGGTGTTTAGACTATTGATATGGAATTGATAATATGGAATTGTTACGTGTTGTTGATATGGAATAAGTTATTAAGTTGTTGATATCCCCTGCTATTAGGGCAGTATCAATAAGGGATAGGGAACCAACTCATACAAAATTTGCAAAAACAAATTAAATTGTTTAGAATGAGCTATTAAATTGTTTACATTTCAAAATTTGCATTCACATTTTAGCACCTAACCACTCATACTCCATTAAATTACAAAAACATAATAAACAACATTAAATTTGCATTTCAAAAATGCAAAAATCATAACAACAACATGTAAATTACAACTGAAATTCACAAAAATAACCACCAACACTCTCACATTCACTTAGCACAACAAATTACAATTGATATGATGGCCACCGCAAGGGAGACAACCATAAGCCTCTTCATAAACCTCAAATTTTCTTCCACAGTTTGTATCCATGCTGAATAATTTCCATCTTCATGTATTGCATCCCCTATATGTGGACTCTGGAATGAACTAACTGTATTCCATGTACCGTTATGCTTCTGAACCCTTTCCGTTTCTCTTTTAATCGGATGACACCATGCAAAAAACCCACAATCATTTCTTTCACAAACAAAATATAACAACCCCTTCGAAGGCTTATCAGATTCTACTATCTTTAGTATAGCCTTCTTCCCATAATTACATCTTCGATATTGAAATCTTGGTTCTCTTGATTCTCCACTGCCATAAAAGCTTAAAAGAGACATTCTGAATTTGTTCCAAAAAAATTGTTCAAACCTCAGCATAATATAATGGATGTTGAAGAAAACAAAAAGATTTGAAGAAAAGTGTCATGATGCAACTAAAATCAAAATTTGGAACTAAAAGTAACAACACAATTTGAAGAAAATTGTAATTAATGCAACTCAAATCCAAATTTGGAGTCAAAATAACAACGAGATTTAAAGAAAATTGTAATTGATACAACTCAAATCCAAACTTGGAGCTAAAAAAAAAAGAAAAAAATTTGGAGAAAAGTGCGAAGTCCCAAATCTGGGCATATTGTTTGATATGAACAAGAAAAAATCTGGAAATAAGATGTTACCTTCACGGATTTTTAACAAAATTTTATAAGATTTGAAGAAAATATGTTTAGATTTTCAAGAGATATTCTGAACATTTAAAGAAAATAAGCTACAAACCCTAAGAGAAATATAGAGATGCCTCGTTCTTGTAGTCAAGACAAATTTCGAATTGGGGGTAATTTGGGAATTTAATTTTGTATGTTGACTAGCTAACCGGAATAACAGCACGTGTGTCACACTTTCACTTATGATAGTTCAGTTCTATCCTATTGCTAGACTTTTGAAAACCATAGGGGTATAAATGTGTATTTTTTCACCATGAACGATGTTTATGGTTTTCGACCGAGCCACAGGGAGAAAACTATAATTAACCTTTTTCTTTTTGTTTTTGAAACAAAATTGCTTTTGTTCTTTATATATATATATATATATATATATATCTTTATCAATATTTAGTTCAAAATTTTAACACATGTTTTGGTGAAGATATTATTTTATACATGAGAAATTGATAAAATATATTATATTGAGTTATTTCTAATTTAAAAATAATGCTATATTTTATCATGATTTGGATCGTCATTTTTTATTTAGATTAGAATTTCCACAAAAAGTGTCAAATTAAGGAACAAAAATTATTTTACAGGGAGTAAAAGAAACAAAAAATTACCCTTTTTAATATAAACTAAAAAATATGTAAATTCATTGATAGAACATCATTTTATCTATCTCTTAAATGCATTATAAAAGAGTCTAAAAGTTGTCTGAGAGAAATAGGCCTTGAAATAGATTTTTCTTGTTCCTAGTCTCGAATCCTATCACATTTATGAAAATAATTATCTAAAGAAAAAACTCATGATCTTGAAAAGGCAAAGAAAAAAAAAATATTCAACACATAAACATTTAGCAGGTAACTCCATGATGGCCAATCACAAGTCTGGATAAAGGAAAAAGGTTGCATTAGATAGTCTGTCAGAGTAAAACTAAAGCAAAAACTTATATATGGATCTTTTACATTGTAATGCTAATGCTAGATTATTTTCTGATAGGAACACATTGTAGGGTCTGACTATAACGTCTTGACAAGGACTACTACATTTCCATGAGAATTCGGGTGTACTGCTAAGTATGCAAGAGTTCTCATATTTGTAGGGTCCGACTGTGGCATTAAGCAAGGACTGCTACATCTCTATGAGAACTTGAATGTAGTGTTAAATAAGCAAGAGTTATTACATCCTAAATTGGATAAGAAAAGTCAGCATAAGACTAGGAATGGTGTTAGATTTAGAACATGGAATCTAAGAACCCTCACTAGCAAAGATAAGGAGGTAGTAGATATAGTAATAATAATAAAAAAAGATTAATATTTTGTATTTACAAGGAACAAAATGGGTAAGTGTTACGCGATTTAGGTATATCATGATTTCGGGTAAGTATACTCTAATCGAATGTTGTATATAGTGTAGACAAGTGTCGATCCCATAAGAATATTTTATACTACCAAGTATGAATAACCCTAATCTAAGTTGAACAAATCAAATCAAGTTGTGAAAATTTTAGAAACTACTAAAAACAAGATCTAAAATATGAAACTCTAATATGATAAAAACCCTAGAACATCGATTTCATTTATTTTTATCTTTCTACACGGTCAAATCTCTTCAATCCCTAAGTTTATTGGTTAATGATTTACTATTGATGATGACAGAATTTTCTAAATTAGATTCACCCAATGGTCATGCAATGAATCTCTAATTTGTCTAACCGAAACCCAATGGTCATGCAATTTTGATTAAATCAAACCGCATTAAGTTTTGTGAAAATCTGTAAATTAAGGTTTCCCCTAATCCCCACACATGAAATTAATCCAATGGTCATGCTCATAATTTCATATAGATTTTATTATTTAGACTAATATTGTGCAATTATATTGGTCATGCATGCACTCAATCTCAAATCATCAAAACGTCGGGCCCAAAAACGTTTGAAGCATTAAGAACAATAATAAAATCTCATCAAAATAATAATCATGCCAATAAAACTTAAGGGAAAGAATCAAATCAAGCCATGTATTAATCAAAAAATAAAATCCATCGAGTCCTAGGAAAAATAAAATTAACTAGACATTGAAAAGAAAAATAAGAAAGTAAAAGAAAATATTACAACCCTTATTTGCACGAATATGGAGGTCGAAATCTCTTGGGATGGAGGAAGCTACAAGGGTTTGTAAAGTGGTGGAAGAATGAGAAAATAAAAGAAAAATTCATCTCCCAGGAGCTGCCCTATTGCCACATATATATAGGAGTGAAAACCCTAGGAAAAATTTAGTAACTTGGACTATTTTGGAAGTTTGGACTTTGAATTTGATTTGAGAACTTTCTTTTGCTACTTGATGATGATATTTTAACTTTCCAAATACTTGAAGATTCTCTTTTCTTCAATTTAGATAATTTCTAAAATTATTAGTAATGCAAATCCGAAATTGTAGCACCTTGTTTCCATTTTGATTCCCATATTCCGTTTTTCAGCACTATAGTAATTTTGACTAAACTTTTGGGCATCTTCTGGTCTGATCCAGCCTCTTAGGTCTACATAAGAGTTGTAGGGCTCGAAGTCTTCTTTCCAACGGCATAAAAATCGCCTCAATCGGACATCAGGATAAAAAATTATGATCAAAATACTGAATACTGTTTGTTCAGTCCAAAAATAACAAGTTTGCTCCATTTTTTCTAAATCAATGACCACGAAAATAAATCAACATAAAATCATGAAATATGGTTTAAATCAATTCTAAAACACATCAATAAATACTAAAAAAAATATAATTCAAGTGTATAAAAATATTACTATCAAATACCCCCACACTTGAATGTTTGCTTGTCCTCAAGCAAAAATAATTTTCTTCCAAAACCACTTCAATTTTTGTCAAGTCCCTAACCATGCGTACGACATGCTCAAACCAGAATTACAATTAAGACAATCAATATTTCGTAGTATTTAATACTAGAAAAGCTATTACACCTCATATAGTCTCCTCGAAATCAAGAATAATGCAAGATTCAAACACCCTCACAGTCGGTTCACTCAATAGAATGAAGAGAAATACTATTCAACTATTCAAAATACTCAATGTATGTAAGTGTATGTGTATCACTCAAATCAATACGATGAGATGACATTACCATAAGCTTGCTCATATATCAAATCTCTACCACTTAAATATGAAATCCAAATACCAATCAAAAGGTCTTTTATTTGGTTGTAACGGAGTTAGGATAAATGGTAGGATAATGGATAAAATGTAGGGTTAAAATGATTCACTAAAAATACTTAAATATTAGAATATGACATCCATTACATCAAGGCAAGAGAATACTAACTCTAACTATGAATATATAATGTGAAATATCACTTATTCAAAGCAAAGAATAATGCAATGAATTTTCACTGTAAGAGTGAATAACATCAAGAAAGAAAAATGTCCATTTTTTCTCGATTTTTTTTCTTTTTCTCCTTTTTTTTTTCATTTTTTTTTCAACCAGCAAATTTTTGGGCTTTTTTTTTTTTTGAGTACATCGACTTTATAACATAAAAAATCATAATGCCAAAAAAAACTAGAATGCCATGCTATCAACTGTAAATACCTTAGTGAATTGGGATTCAAACTCTGGGGTTAGAAAATTGGGGTAAATTATATAGGTCATTAAAGAAAGAAAAAGGTTTAGGCTCAAATGGATTAACTAAGGGATAATATGATAAGGATTGAATTTTTCGAAAGCTAAATTTGTGTAAACCTAGATGCCTTAGTCATTTTGGTGTATGAAAATCAAGAATATGGTCTCAAAATATATAACAGAGCAAGTTCTAGAATGATCAATTCATGTGTGATATACACTCAACAAGAAAAATAATGAGAGCAAGAAATTTCTCTATAAGACTCAAATCCTCACTAAGGTAAGTTTGTGTCAAATTTTGCATTGTCTATCTTTCAAATCAACCATAAGAAGATAAATGGCTAATCACATACCAAATAATTACTAATATCAATCATCCTTCATGCAACCGAATTCAATACAAGTAACACGCAAGGACTAGAAAACTCAAGAAAAAATTTCGTTGGCATGAAAGAATTCAGCAAAAATTTTGAGAACAAAACAAAAATTCAGCACTCAAATTCCTAAAAAAAAATTAGCAGCCTATGTATGCATATTCCCCCATACTTAAGTTAAGCATTGTCCTCAGTATGAAAAATAAATAAAAGAAAAGTAAAGAGAACAGAGGACTCCCCTAAAATGTAGCATTCTTTTCGATTTCTTCCGTCTTGTGCGTAGGGTTTCTTATTCACCTAAAAAATGTCATAAAAAACTCAAATTTAAAGTAAATCAACAAAACAAATACTAAAGAAAATCATAAAAAATATTGGGTTGCCTCCCAATAAGCGTCTTTTTTTTATTGTCTTTGGCCAGACATAATCTCATTGTTTCAACCCGAATCATAGATTTTCACATTGTGACCATTCATGGCATCTTGCCATGCTTTTGTCATTTTCTTATCAATTTGCACATTCTCAAATATCTTTTGTTCTTCCTCCAACTTATTGAATTGAAACTTCTTTTTCTTACCTGCATGAGACCCACTTTTTGAATTAAATTCATCTAAATTCACACCCAAAACAGCACATGCATCAATATATTCATTGTCTAGAAAATCATGTTTGACTTGCAATGAACTGACAATGTAATTTTCAATAGGATCACTTGAATAAAAGATATTAATATCATGTTTAGCAATTTTTTTAGTATGATCAATCATAAAAACCTCTTGCTTATCAAAATTTTTTCTGTGATGGGAAACATTAAACTCAATTTTTTGATTATCCGTTTTTAAAGTTAGTTTTCTAGAAGGAATATCAATCAATGCTCGTGCAGTGGCAAGGAAAGGTAAAATGCTTCCCTATTTTGTCTCTGATTCCTTAGACTTCTTTATTACAGGTTACTTAATCTCTTGTTTGTTTTTTTTCTCCTTGGATGGATCTGATACCTCCTACAATTCTTTACCACTCTTCAATATGATTGCATTAACCTGCTCTCTTGGGTTCTTTTTAGTGTCATTTGGTAATCTGTCTGGTACACAAGAATGAAAGGTGTTAGATAATTGGTCAATTTTATTTTCGAGCCTTTCAAACCTTTCATTTGTTGTTGTTGCTAAATGCTCGATTGCTAACTCCCATGATGCTTTGCTCTCCTTTAGTTGTGGTTGTGGATTCCTAGAGATAAAGCCTGATTGGTTGTTTGGTCGTAGTGCCCCTTGACTCCATGAAAGATTAGGATGATTCCTCCACCCAAGATTATATATGTTAGAGTAAAGGTTATTCAGAGGCCTGCCAAAGTTAGAAAAATAGCTTGCTTGTTCTACTTGAGGACACTCAGAAACCACATGAGTAGGATCTCCACATGATTCACAAAAATAAACTTGATTGGGCATAGGATTAGTCTGATTGGTTTTCACAACATTAAACAATGAATCAAGTTTTGCAGTAAACATGTTAAAATTATAGTCCTCATGCATAACAGCCATTTGTTTGGGAATTTCACATTCATTAGACCAATCATATTGATTAGAGGTCATATCATCTAATAGTGCAAATACTTCATTATATGACTTGCTCATGAATGCACCCCCAGCCGCTATATCAATGGTAATCTTAATAGATTGTAAAAGACCTCCATAAAATGTTTGCAAGACTAACCAATCAGGTATACCATGATGTGGACACTTTCTAATCAAATCCTTAAAACGTTCCCAAGCAGAATATAAAGATTCACCATCAAATTGCCTAAAACTAGTGATATCATTGCGTAACTTAGTAGTTTTACCCAGTGGAAAATATTTGCTTAAAAATGCTTGAGATAGATTTTTTTAATTCATGAAATGATTAGGAGGGAATGAGTTAAGCCATACCTTTGCCTTTCCTCTGAGAGAGAAAGGAAATAAGCGCAACCTTATGGCGTTAGGACTCACCCCATTTAGTTTGATGGTATCGAGATTTCTAGAAAATTCTTCAAGTGGCCGTTTGGGTATTCAAAGGTTTCTTCGCCACTAAACTGATCTGCCTGCACTATGCCAATAAGACAAGGTTTAATCTCAAAATTATTTGTTTCTGGGAGGCTTCGCAATACTAGATTGAACATTTTGAAGTCTAGGCATATAATACTCCCTCATAGCTCTGTTATCATGATCCATTGCAACCTCACACTTCCTTTCTTCATTAACTTATCTACAAATGGTTTTGAGAGTTTTCTCTACGTACAAATGAAAATCACCAAAATACAGTAAAAAATGCACAAAAAATACTTAAACAGTAAATTGAAAATTTAAAAAGTCACTAAAAAAAAAGAAAATTAGAAAAACCTATGAAAATGATGGAATTTGGCCAAGATAGCATGGTGCCCATGGTATAGACATGGGTTTTGC
The DNA here is from genome assembly GCA_037126225.1 of Dillenia turbinata. NCBI lineage: Eukaryota > Viridiplantae > Streptophyta > Magnoliopsida > Dilleniales > Dilleniaceae > Dillenia > Dillenia turbinata. The sequence continues at coordinate 8,789,006 of JBAMMX010000024.1, forward strand.
TCAGCAACCTGAAATCTTTTGAAATAAGTAGTTATATACACCTAATTCGGAAAACTTTTTCTGATCTCGAAAATTCTCAAAATTTTCACCAAAATTTCAAAACCAAAATCTAAAATAGCAACTCTACACTCTAAACCCTAATATAAACAAGAAATAGCAAAGTCCAATCTCAAACAAGGTTATTCTGATTGATATATAAAGATATCCCCGGCAACGGCGCCAAAAACTTGTTACACGATTTAGGTATATCACGATTTCGGGCAAGTATACCCTAGTCGAATGTTGTATATAGTGTAGACAAGTGTCGATTTCACAAGGATATTTTATACTACCAAGTATGAATAACCCTAATCTAAGTTGAACAAATCAAATCAAGTTGTGAAAATTTTAGAAACTACTAAAAACAAGATCTAAAATATGAAACTCTAATATGATAAAAACCCTAAGATATCGATTTTATTTATTTTTATCTTTCTACACGGTCAAATCTCTTCAATCCCTAAGTTTATTAGTTAATGATTTACTATTGATGATGACAGAATTTTCTAAATTAGATTCACCCAATGGTCATGCAATGAATCTCTAATTTGTCTAACCGAAACCCAATGGTCATGCAATTTTGATTAAATCAAACCGCATTAAGTTTTGTAAAAATCTGTAAATTAAGGTTTCCCCTAATCCCCACACATGAAATTAATCCAATGGTCATGCTCATAATTTTATATGGATTTTATTATTTGGACTAATCTTGTGCAATTATATTAGTCATGCATGCACTCAATCTCAAATCATCAAAACGTCGGGTCCAAAAACGTTTGAAGCATTAAGAATAATAATAAAATCTCATCAAAATAATAATCATGCCAATAAAACTTAAGGGAAAGAATCAAATCAAGCCATGTATTAATCAAAAAATAAAATCCATCGAGTCCTAGGAAAAATAAAATTAACTAGACATTGAAAAGAAAAATAAGAAAGTAAAAGAAAATATTACAACCCTTATTTGCACGAACATGGATGTCAAAATCTCTTGGGATGGAGGAAGCTACAAGGGTTTGTAAAGTGGTGGAAGAATGAGAAAATAAAAGAAAAATTCGTCCCCCAAGAGCTACTACCCTATTGCCACATATATATAGGAGTGAAAACTCTAGGAAAAATTTAGTAACTTGGACTATTTTGAAAGTTTGGACTTTCAATTTGATTTGGAAACTTTCTTTTGCTGCTTGATGATGATCTTTTAACTTTCCAAATATTTGAAAATTCTCTTTTCTTCAATTTGGATAATTTCTGAAATTATTAGTAATGCAAATCCGAAATAGTAGCACCTTGTTTCCATTTTGATTCCCAGATTCCGTTTTCCAGCACTGTAGTAACTTTGACTAAATTTTTGGGCATCTTCTAGTCAGTCTGACCCAGCCTCTGAGGTCTTCATAAGATTGTAGGGCTCGAAGTCTTCTTTCCAACGGCATAAAAATTGCCTCAATCGGACATCAGGATAAAAAGTTATGGTCAAAATACTAAATACTGTCTGTTCAGTCCGAAAAAAGCAAGTTTGCTCCATTTTTCCTAAATCAATGACCACGAAAATAAATCAATATAAAATCATAAAATATGGTTCAAATTAATTCTAAAACACATCAATAAATGTTAAAAAAGATATAATTCAAGTATATAAAAATATTACTATCGGTAAGTGAAAAGGTAAAAACATTAGAGAATTCAAATTTTTGGTTATGGTACACAAGAAAGACCAAAACAAGAAATAGATTATGTATTATTGTGCATAGTTTGTTGAGGGATGAAGAAGTAGTAGTAGTTAGAAAATGAGATAGGATTATAACTCTTAAGATAATGATAGCAAAATAAACTATTAATGTACTTAGTATATATGCACTTTGAGTAGAATTAGATATCTACTAAATAAAGGTTTTAGGAAGACCTAGATGAGATAGTACAAAGAATTCCACAAAATGAGAAGATTTTAATAGGAGACCTACATGAGTATGTAGGAGAAAGAGAAGGAATATGGAAGGGTACATGGGGTTACGGTTTTGGAGGAAAAAAATGAAGTAGGAAAAGCCATTTTAGATTTTCTGATAGGATATGATCTTATCATAGCTAACATGTTTTTTAGAAAAAGAGAAGAATATTTGGTCACTTTTAAAAGTGGGAACAATAAGTCCCAAATGACTTTTTTTATGGTTAGGAAGAGAGATAGAAAAACTTGTAAGAACTGCAACGTCATTTTAGGAGAGTGTTTAACCACCTAACATAGATTAATGGTGTTAGATATGCGTATCAAGCATAGTATTCATAGAAGAAACCCTAGAATTGAGTGGTAAAATTTAAAGGATGAGAAACAAACCAACTTTAAGGAGAGAGTAGAAGAGCAAGATTTTGGAGAAATAGATAATGACTCTAATATAGTATGAAAGAAGATGACACTTCATGTAAAAATGGTGGCCAAAAGTGTTGTTGGTGAGTCAAAAGAACGTATATCTCTAACTAAAGAATTTTAGTGCTGGAAAAGGAAGTACAAGAGAAAATAAAGGCAAAAAGAACTGTCTATAAATTACTCTACACTAATAACAACGACAAAAACTTAAACATAGTAATCAAGAAAGAGGTAAAGAGAGTAGTGAGTGAAGCCAAAAATGAAGTTTTCAAATACTTTTATCGATGGCTTGATACAAAAGAATGGGAAAGGAACATCTATAGAATAACTAAAGCGAGAGAGATGAAAACAAAATATTACACAAATAAGATGTATTAAAAATGAATCAAATAAGGTGTTAGTAAATAATGAAAAAATAAAAGAGTGATACAACAACAATGACAATAACATGAGTCTTAATCTCAAAATTTGGGTTCGGCTATTTTAGAGACAAATATAAGAGGAAAAAAAATGCACACACTCTATCTAAATGCATTTTATAATATAAAAATTGATGATTTAACTTACTCTAATTCTTCTATATCACCCGTTTCTGCTCGAAATCATCTTTTCAGTTAATTTCTTAATTGTCATATTTTTGCAAATATATTGCATCCAACTTTTTAATAGTCTACATCTTCGTTTTACTAAATCTCCTATAATTAAGCTATTAGTTCTCTTAACTGATGTATCTTTGGGTCTTCGTCAAGCATATCCAAATCACCTCAAACGATATTCTCGCATTTTATCTACAATTGAGTTCACTCTTAATTTAGTGCGTATCTCTTCATTTCTAATCCTATCTTTCCTAGTTTTATCACACATTTACCTTAACATTCTCATCTCAATTACAATCATTTTCTACTCTTGTTTTTGTTTAATGGCGTAACATTCAGTGTCATACAGTAATGTAAGTCTTACTGTCGTTCTATAAAACTTTCCTTTCAGATGGAATGACATCAGGCTATCATAGAAAACTTCACATACCTTTCTCTACCTCATCCAACCTACTTGGATCAATTGTTTAATAAAAGTCAAGATGATCAAGTTAACTTAAGTAAACTTTGTAGGTCATAGTAGAATAGAAATATGAACTTTTGTCTGAGAATTTAACCCTCAAAAGTTGAAACTGTTTTAAAAAGAATGAAAAATAGAAAAGCGATTGGACTGTGCCTAGAGAAGCAAGGTATTGGATGGCATATGAAACCATTCGATATGATATTGAGAATGAAGAAAATCATTGATCAATGGAGAGAAAATACTTTAGTACCCATATTTAAAAATAAGGGCGACATACAAAATTGTGCAAATTATAGCGGTATTAAGAGTTAATGGTCATACCATGAAATTCTGGAAAAGAGTGATTAAAAGAAAACTATAAAAGGAAAATAATGTGATTGAAAATCAATTTAGGTTTATGCTTGGAAGGTTAATGATGGAATGCATACACCTTCTTAAATAATTAGTTGAGAAGTATTGAGAGAGGAAGCAAGATTTATTCATGGTGTTCATTGAATTAGAAAAGGCACATGACAGTCCCTAGAGAAATTATGTAGAGGATTTTAGAAAGAGAGAGTATAGGAGTAGCGTATATTGAAGTAATCAATAATAGGACATGATGACAAAAGTGAAAACATCAGGAGGATTAAACGAAGAAGTTCTAATGAAAGTAGGGCCACATCAGGGTTAGTGTTAAGTCCCTATCCTTTTACACTAGTTATGGATGAACTCACCAGACATATTCAGGATATGGTAACATGATGCATGTTTGCAGATGGCATTATTTTTGGATGAGACATGTGAAGGAGTAAATGCTAAGTTTGAATCTTGGAGGGAAATATTATAAGTGAAAGAATTTAGACTTAGTAGAGTATAGATAAAATATATAGAATTTAAGTTTAACAATACTAGTATCAGTGAGATTATAATTAAGATAATAGATGATAAATTATTTGTAAGTGAGAGTTTAAGTACCTAGAATCAATTTTACAAAAAACTGAGGGATTGATAGAAATATATCATATAGAATACAAGCAAGATAGTCAAAGTAGATAACTGTATGTAGTATTCTATGTCATTAAAAGTATCTCTAAAACTTAAACGAAAGTTTTATAGGATGACAATTAGATTTGTTTTGTTTTATGGATCTAAATGTTGGGTAATGAACAAAAATATAAATAGAAGATGCGGGTTCTGGAGATAAGGATGTTGAAGTGAATGTACAGACATAGTGGATGGACAAGATAAGAAATGAGTGTATTAGAGAGAAAGTTGGGGTTGCACCTATTGAGAAAAATTGAGGGAAATATGATTAAGATAGTATAAACAAGTATATAGGCTTTCGATAAGGGCTTCGATCATGCAACACGAGACTATGATAAGTACTCTTATTAACCAAGTGAGAGGAAGATCTAAAACGATTTGGATAATAATAATAAAATATGATATAAATTATTTAAATATAAATGAAAATATGATATAAAATAAAATACAATAACATATAAATATCTATATTACTGATTTAATTTAGTAGAATAAAAGCATAATTATTGTTATCGTATTAAAAGATTATATAAGTGAACTTGTGATATTATATGAAGTACAATGTGCAAAAGAATCCATATATCTGATCCCACTTGGTAGGATAAGGGTTTGGTTATGATTATTGTTGTAAACCTTTCGAAAGTGCGCCACTGATCCAAAAAAAAAAAAACCAATTATTTCAAAGGTTATGGCCTTTGGAAAGGTTACAAGTTCAAAAGATGCTATATATATATATATATATACACACACTAATACTAAAATTATACATTATTACTGTGCGATCGCCTTTCATTTAACAAAATAATGTATGCACTAATAAGATTAACTTCACAATTACAATTTTATAGAGCCCTAAAGATACCATTAATAATAACTGCGATCGATTACCGGCATGAATATGAAACTCAGTTCAATCAAAAGGAGAAAGGAAAAAAAAAAAAAAAAAAGAATATGAAAACCCAATTTAAGGAGAAAATATTGCATTGTTTACTCGGTGGAAGCTTCGAACATTGTGGTTGATGTAATTCCCTGAGAGGCAAATGTGGCTTGCAATGATGAATGTTTTACCAGTTTTTGCATTGAGGAGTCACTCTTTCCCCCTTCTTTTTCCCCACTCTGTTAGAGAATCATGTAAATGCTTTTCAGACATGCCTTCCTTGAATGCGCTACCCATCTTCATTTTCCACAAATTTAAAAACAAAAACCAAAAAAATAATTAATATTTCAATTTTTAGATTCTTATTTATTTTTGGGTTAGAAGAGAAAAATATGAAATAAACTAATTTTATGAATGGCCAATTTTTTCATGATATTTATTTATTATATAATATGTATATGTAGAAACTTACTTGTGTGACAAGGCATGCCGAGGTAGTGTGCTGTAACGACGAAGTATGAACAAGCAATCAGCACAGAAAAGGCTTTTTTTTTTTTTTTTTCTGTGGGTAAATTAGTAGCAAAATGAAAATTTTATTTATTTTCAAAATGATTTAGGAGTAGAAAAGTTTACCCATAAGAAGTCTTGGGATGATGTAGCCAAATTTTTCCATAATGCATGAATCAAAACTATATATGGTCCGAAAAGAGAAAAATGGAATTATAATTATTATATATTCTCAACAAATTAAAGGTGAAAATATATTAGATTAATATTTTTAGGGGTAGTTTTTGCTCTCCCATATCCAAAAGAAGGCGGCAATTTCGAAGGTATTTTGAAAAAGTGGACCCCATTTGTGGTTCTTCATGGTCACGTGTTCTCTCTGCTGCCTCCTCTGCCAAGCTTGTTATCATGTGCTCTTATTCTGTACCCACAATCAGCAAAAGCTGCCCTGTCCCCCCCCCCCCACCCCCGGGCGTCCCCCCAAAAAAATAAAAACAAAACTCCTTCTGGTGTTACAAATTCTCTCTCCCATTGCTTTTCATCAATAAATAAATATTGTAGTGCCTGTAGAATAAGAAAACTAATTGAGTATCTTTAGTGAGTGATATTTGGAATCAAGTTGCTAATAATTTTAAGAGTTTTCAAAATCAAAGATGAAAAGATAGATTTTTAAATTTTGGAAAAACAAGAGATCTTTATTATTATAATAAAAACAAGTTCCCAAATCAAAATAAAACTAAGTTTCCTAAAAACTCATAACTGCTTATTGATTTAGGGTTTTACTCCTATAAATAAAAAGCATTCTAGTTCGGAAAAGAGACATCTTTTACACACCATCAGGGACATGAACCCTAGTAGCTACCTTGAGAGGATGTGATTTCCACATTCTTCTTGTGCAGAAGGGTTGTAATATTTTCTTTTATTCTTTTCTTGTTTTTCTTTAGAATGTCAAACTAATTATTTTTGTTCCTAGAGTTTGATAAATTCTATTTTTAACTAATTATATAGATTGAATTTATTTCTTTCCCTAAAATTTTATTGGCATAATTATTGTGTAATGAAATTTTATTATTGATCGTAATGCTTCAAAACGTTTAGACATACGTTTTATATGATTTGAGATTGATTACATGCATGACCAATATAATTGTATAATATTAGTCAATAATAATAAAATTCATATAAGATTATGATATCAACCGAAAATTAAATCTCGTGTGTGGGAATTTAGAATAAACCCTGGATTACAATTTTCCATAAAATTTAATGTGATCCAAATTACATAAATTGCATGATCATTGGCTTTTGAGTAGTTAAATTAGGGATTTCATTGCGTGATCATTGGGTAAAATCTAATTTCAGGGAATTTGTCATCATCTAGAATAATTTATTAGTCAATAAAATTAGAGAGTTTGAAAAGATTTGGCTATGTGAAATATTAAAAATAGATGAAGTTAATATCCTAAGGTTTTTTATCCATTAATTTTAATCCTTTAATATTTTCGTAATTGTGTTTCACTTTGTCCAACTTAAATAAGTTAATTCATACTTGGTAATACAAGTATTCCCATGGGAATGATAATTGATCTCATCATTATACACAACATTAGATTAAAGTATGCTTGCCCAAATTCGTGGTGTTAAAATCTCGTATAAAGTTTTTGACACTATTGTTGGAGATATCATCGTATATTAATTAAAATAATCTTATTTGAGATTGAACATTGTTTTTTATATTTCTTGTTTCTTTATTGCTCATATTAAATAGGTTACACAGTATTCTAGAGTAATTGGATTCGGTTCGAAATTTTTTAGGGCACGCTGTTGTCCAAAAAAAAAAAGTAGGACCTAGGGTTAGATGACCATTTGTTCAAACGATTTTGGTGTGCTGACACCCTATCTTGGTCAATTTCGATCGTTTTCATATATTTTCTTTTTTTTTTTTTTGATTTTTTCGTGATTTTATAGTTTTTCAATTGACTAAGTGGGTGTCTTTTGTATATTATTTTATTGTGTTTTCATGATTTCTACTTCAATATAGGTGATCTAGAATTTTTTGGGTGGTTTTTATAATTTATTTTGGAGATCTAATTTTGTGCTATTTTTGTGTCAGTTCACAATATATGCTGAGATCAAAGACTCTTGAACTAATTGAATTTGATCCTAAAATAGAGAAAACTTTAAAAACCATTTATAAACAAACTAGGAAAGTTAAAGAATGTAAGGAAGCAATAGATGAGGAGAATAGAGTTATGGGGGAGTTCTCGATACCTAAATTTTATGATATATAGACTAGCATTGCACGACCTACTGTGGAAGCAAACAATTTTGAACTTAAACTGAGTCTCATTGGCATGGTGCAGGTAGATTAGTTCGGGGGAGAAACTTTTAAAGATCCAAATAATCATCTAAAAAATTTCCTAGAAATTTGTGATATAAGCTAGTTGAATGGAATCAACCTTGATGCAATACGGTTATGGTTGTTTCCTTTCTCTCTTAGGAGAAAGGCCAAAGTATGGCTTAACTTATTCCCTGCTAATCATATTATGAATTCAAAGAATTTATCTCAAACATTCCAAGTTAAGAATTCTTCACATGATAAGTTGACTAAACTATGCAATGATATTACTAGTTTTAGACAATTTGAGGGTAAATCTTTGTATAATACTTGGGAGCGCTTTAAGGATTTGACTTAGAGATACCCATATCATGGTATACTTGATTAGTTGATTTTGTAAATTTTTTATAGTGGTCTTTTACATTCTATTAAATTACTATTGATGTTGCGGTTAGAGGTGCTTTCATGAGTAAATCCTATAATGAAACATATGTATTACATGATGGTATAGCCTCTAATCAGTAAGATTGATTTAATGAACGTGAAATTTTTTGACAAAAACTGGTGTATATGAGATCTATAGTTTTACCATATTTAATGCAAAAATCGACTTCTTGATTAATGCAATGGAAACTAATCAACTTAATGTTGTGACTAACCAGCTATTATCTTGTAATTCATGTAGAGATTCTACTTATATGATTTTTGAGTGTCTACAAGTACAATAAGCATACTTTGTTTTTAACTTTGGTAGGTTTTAGAATAACTCTTACTCCAACACATACAATCCCGAGTAGAGAAACCATCTTAACTTTCTATGGAGTCAAGAAGCACCAAGAGCAAATAACCCACTAGACTTTAACTCATGAAATCTGCAACAAAGGGAGAACAAGGCAACATGGGAGATCACAATTGAATGTTTAGCAACAACAACAAATGAAAGGATCGAGAAGTTCAAAAATAAAATTAATCAATTAACTAATATCTTTCATTTTCGTATGTTAGGTAAACTATCAAGTGACATTGAGAAGAAGCCTAGAGAGCAAACCAAAGTGATTTCATTGAGGAATGGGAACCAATTATAGGAGGTGCCAATTCGGTCCAAAGATAGAGAGGATAAACAAGAGATTGAGAAAGAGATCAAGTAGCCTATAAATGAAAAGTTCAAGACACCGATTTCAAAACAGGGAAGTACTTTACATTTAAGTGAATATAAACCTCTTGTCCTGTTTTCTAAATGTCTTTTACATGCTACTATACAAAAGTAGACCAAAGTGATTTCATTGAGGAATGGGAACCAATTATAGGAGGTGCCAATTCGGTCCGAAGATAGAGAGGATAAATAAGAGATTGAGAAAGAGATCCAGTAGCCGACAAATGAAAAGTTCAAGACACCGAATTCAAAACAGGGAAGTACATTACATTTAAGTGAATATAAACCTCTTGTCTCATTTTTTAAATGTCTTTTACATGCTACTGTACAAAAGTAGTTTGAAAAATTTTTAGAAGTTTTTAAGAAAGTGCAAATTAACATTCCTTTTTTGAATACCATCAAACAGATGTTGAGTTATGGAAAATTCCTTAAGAACGTGATCACTAACAAGAGAAAGTTAGATGAGATTTCAATAGTCAAGCTTATAGAGAAATGTTCCATGATTCTACAAAATAAGCTGCCATTGAAGGTTAAGGATCCAAGGAGTTTTTCTATCCCTTGCACCATTAGTTCTATTGATTTTTCTGATATTTTATGTGATCTCGGTGCTAGTGTCAATTTAATGTCATATTTTGTATTTTTGAAGTTAGGATTAAGGGAACATAAACCAACTAATGGTTCATTGCAATTAGCTGATAGAAGTATAAAGTGATGGCACATGGCCCAAACCTTATGTAGTCCAGATTAGCTAGGTCTGCAGGTTACAAACAGACCTTGTTAGCATCTATCGATCAACCTTCTCTTGATTGACTGATTGCTCGGTACCCTAACTACCTAGCTCCTGAGCTTCCTTAGTGCTTGTTAAGAATCATTCGATTTGTTAAGAAGATATTCACTTTCCCTAAAATAGGAAAGGGAATCTCATGTAAATAGAAATGAGATCTACAATCGCAAAAGATAAGGGAAAGGACTCCCATAACAACCTAGACTTTCCAAACAGATGACATTTTATAGTCTTTAAGAATTCTACGACACGATTCCTCGAAATCTCGCGACACTCTCATAAGGAAACTAGAGTTTTATCACCTTGTATGTACATGACTCTCGTACATGATAGTTATATAAACTCTAATGTGCCGACCACCCAGGTAAGTCCTCTGAACCTATAAAGAGCACATAAAGTATACAAAGCCCTCATGCTCTTGCTCTCGTTTGTTATCAGTCTGTTTCATTCCTTTCGAAAATCACTCTATAATTTGAGTATCGGAGCTTTCCTCACCAGAGTACCCTCTGGCAATCTTTTACAGGTCCCATTGATCAAGACTATTAGATGGCCAAGCCTCCCTATTTGAGTTAGTAGAACCATCATCTGTGGAGTTAGACCTACCTCTAATAGATTAGCACCGTCTGTGTGAAACAGACTGATTTCTTAACCATAACAACTTCTACTGTCACCTCCTTCTCCGCCACGGCTTTAACCAAGAGAAAGAGGCCAGCAATTGTTTTGGTGATGATGACCTAAAAAGGGTAAAAATAAGTCAAAATGACTTGATAATCATCACAACAAGGATTGGAATAGGGGCCAATGTTAGTCAAAACGACCTGATAATCATCACAACAAGGATTGGCTCATACCTTGTCAAGAGAACTTTTATAGATCAGGGGCAGCGTACGATATCCTTTTCTGGGATGCTTTTCAGTGAATGGATTTTGACTCATGCTACCTTCAGTTTTCAGACTAGCCCATCAAAGCGCTCGTCGGTGAATACATACCTTCGATTTTTAGACCAGCCAATTAGAGGGCTCGTTGGTGAATACATACATCCGAAAGGCATCATCCCGCTTGCGGTGTCATTGGGAACGCCTCCTCACCACGCCGCTATCGAAATGACTTTTTATGTACTAAAACTACTGTCCCCCTACAATGCCATCCTAGGCTATCCCAGCCTCCATCGCCTTGAAGCACTATCGAGTGCCAAACATATGAAGGTCAAATTCAAGACACCTTTAGGAATTGCAGTTCTCTGCAGTGACCCCTCTCCGACAATCACCCCCGTAAGAGGAGAAAATGAAGTTTTATCAATAGACATAATAGAACTCAGAGACAACACTAAGCATTGGTCAAAGCCCAATAAGAGGGCGAAGTGATTGAGGCTCATAGATATGCTCAAATAGACTATTTAGATTGGTGCCCAATTACTGCCTTCTCTCCAGAAGGCAGTCGTGGATTGTCTGCGACATCATTCCAAAATCTTTGCATGGTCCCTCGAGGACATGTCGAGTATTTATCCCTCGGTTATAGTTTATAAGCTGACTGTGGATAGCAGTCGCAAGCCCGTTAAACAAAAGAAATGAGTGTTTGAGCTAAAATGCCAGCATGCAATAAAAGAAGAGGTTTAAAAGCTTTTGACTACTGGGTTCATTTGAGAAATGGTTAGCCAACGTTGTCATGGTAAAGAAGGCAAACGGAAAGTGGATGATATATGTAGACTTTATTGATCTCAATAAGGCTTGTCCTAAAGATAACTATCCACTCCCCAACATTGACAAATTAGTCATAATTTGTCTAGCTATTAACTCTTGAGTTTCATGGATGCATACTCCGGATATAACCAAATACGTATGGCTCATAAAGACGAAGAGAAAACTGGCTTTATTATGGAGTTCGGTACTTATCGCTATAAGGTCATGTCGTTCGGCCTCAAGAATGCCGGGGTAACCTTCCAATGTCTGGTTAACAAGTTCTTCAGCGAACAACTTGATAGAAACGTAGAGTCCTATGTCGACGACATGCTCGTCAAGAGTATTAATGCCAACGATCACACTGTCGATCTAGAAGACACATTCCAAATGCTGGAACGATACTATATGAGACTGAATCCTACGAAGTGCACCTTTGGGATCACATTTGGGAAATTCTTAGGCTTTTTGATCACTAATTGGGGAATTAAGGAAAATCCTGAGAGAATCCAGGCCATACATGATATGGCACCACCGAGAATAGTGAAAGACATATAGCACCTTACCGGCAAAATCGTCACCCTTAATCGATTCATGTCAAAATTGGGAGAAAAGTACAAACCTTTCTATGACACTCTAAAAAAGTATCTAAAGTTTGCATGGACACTAGAGTGCTAGGTCGCATTCGAAAGACTCAAAGAATACCTCATATTGCCTTCGCTCCTCTCTCAACCGGTCTATGGTGAGAAACTCTATCTCTCTCTCTGTTTTTTATCAAGTACTCTGCTCTGTCCTTATGAGACAGGAATGCACCACATAGAAGCTGGTGTACTATGTTAGTCGTATACTTCATGAGTCTGAAGTCAAGTACAGACCCATTGAGAAGATAACCTTTGCTCTGGTCATCATTGCTAGACACCTCAGACCCTACTTCTAAGCCCACACCATAGTGGTACTTACTAATCAACCCTTGAAACAGATCTTGTAGAAGAGGGACACTTTGGATAAACTCATTAATTGGAGTATCGAGTTAGACGAGTTCAATTCAAATATCAGCTGAGACTAGCTATCAAGGGTCAAGCTCTCGTGGACTTTATCCTCGAATGCACACTCCCAATGTCCACTGAATACCCCCCACCGATGACTGTGAAGAGCACTCGATGTCCGAATAGACCCTCCATGTGGACGGGGTATCCAATTTTTTGGGAAGTGGGGTCGAACTCATCCTAGTGGGGCCAGAAAACTTCAAAGCAAATATGCCCTTCGCTTTAACTTCTCAGCAACCAACAACTAGGCTGAATGTGAAGCCCTCTTAATCGTACTGCGAATCACAGGATTATTAGGGGCCAGAACATACGGGTCTTTATAGATAGCCAACTGATCATCAAATAGATCAAGGGGTTCTATATGACCAAAGAACTGACGATGGCGAAGTATCTCTCCAAGATACGTCAAGTGATAGACAAATTTGACAAAGTAGACATACAACAAATCCCTCGGTCTGAGAACGCCCGAGCCAATCATCCCTTCCAACTATAATATCATGCAATGTCATCAACATGTCTCCAAATGGAAATCATGCATACATAACCACATAGTGTTTATATCAAAATTTCTAAATCATCAAATCTAAGTTCAAAGAGATTTACCTGTGATTACGTTTAGATTGTTTTGAGTATCCTCATTTGCCATCGCATAAATCCTAGTTTGAGTCCTCGGTTATGGATGTTGAATTAGAGCACCCACTATGTTGCTCTCGATTCCCATCCATGGAGTGACATTAGGGGAGGAAGTAAAGTGTTGACTTGGCCACCCATGTATCCATTAGGGTGATCTCAAGGCTTCCCTGTCCTAACTCTGGGGAAACGGAAATGACCCTCCTTCCCACATTGATTACACCTCTTGAGTGGATAACAAATTCTGAAATAGTACTTCCCGTAGTGCTTGCACTGCTCCCTTTTGTTTCCCATCGATTTACTCCTGGAGGCAATACTAGATGCGGGGACCCAAAATTGGACAATTGTTGGTTTTGTGGAGTTCCAACGGACCTGGTGACCGAGAGTCTGTCGTAGGAGCCCGTGCTCTTACTTTGTTTTGAGCTCTAGCTCGATTCAGGTTTGGACCTTCTCTTCTTCTTCTGTCCTTCTCTAGTTCTTCCCCTTTCCTCAACCATCTTCTCAGCCCTTAATGGCAATTCCAAGACATCTTTATAGGTATGGATCTAGGTCATAGACATCTTCTCCTTGATGGACAAATTTAGTCCTTCCTTAAATTTTAAACGCAAGTACTCTTTAGAAGTCACCAACTCCGAAATGAATAAGGAAAACCTACTCTGTTCCATTTCATATTTTGCCATCGACTTGTTACCTTGGCAGTAATGGAGGAACTCCTTCCTCTTTAAATCCTTGTGGAACCAAGTGTAATATTTTTCGTTAAATTCCTTAAGGAACTCGCTCCAAGAGATGGGTGCTATTGACCTCTCCTTTAGGTTGTTCTACCATACTCGGATGTCTTCATCTAACAACTTTATGGCCACCATTAGCTTTAACTCATCATCAAGTCTCATGTTGCCACAGTCTGCTGAACCTGATTTATCCAATTCTTCATCACCATTGCATTGCTAGTCCCTAAAAAGGTGACACATCTAAGTTGTCAGGCTTTTTTTATCAACTTGGATAATTCGATGGTGGGGCGATTCATGGGTGTAGCTAATGAAGTGGGAGGAGCAATTGGTGTTGTTGGAGGGGTTGGTGGAACTATTAGGTTTGGTAGAGGAGGTATTGGTGCTTGAGGTAGGGCTTGAAGATAAGCATCATAGGCATTCCACCACTCGATCCATTGTCGGAGTGCGTCGAGTGGTGGTAGAGGAATTCTGGCTAGGGGAGCCGAGTAAGTGCTAGTAGCAGTCAGAGGAAGAGATGGAGTATGTGAGGACATTCCATTCTTGTGTTCAGAAGTAATTTTATTTACATTTCTCATCCTTAGTCTAGGAGGCATGGTTTTATAAAAGAGAAATTCTATTCTGAGCTCTTAAGTTAGGAATCGGACAAGGTGTTGAATCCCCTAAAAAAATAAAATGATCCCTAGTCCCTATAATCCATTTCTGATAGGTCTTTCTAGAAATGGACCTCCTGGGAAAGATAAGGAGACTGTTCTCATAATGGAGAGATAAGACGGAAGTAAATTGTCACCTGTACTGTATTGTTATGTGTTACTGTTATTATTGTTTGTGCATATTGTTACTGCATTGAAAGCTTTTTCAAAAGATTTTATAATAAAATCGTTATCGTATAATTTTATAATGAAAAATTTTTCACATATGCACACACGGATCTCACTGGGCTGTTAAGCTCATACCAAAAATTATTTTTAGACCCTGCAGGAATGGAAGTCAATGAAAATTAGATGAGTCGATAGAGATAACTTTATTGTGGATAACCTCTCTAAAATAGAAATTCTACTACTCTATCATGTGCAAAAAAAATTTTGTAACATGTAATGATTTAAATAAATGAAAGATCTACTAATTTAGCATGATTACTACTATTTGTGTAAGTAATTGAGCCCTAGCAAGAGCCAGGCATTCCGACGTCGATGAAGCCCCGGCAAGGGGGTGATTTGGGGTGTGACAATTGAGCGGTATTGAGTCTAGGTTAAGAAAAGATGATACCAAGTAGGAACATTTGTATTTAAGCATTCATCATAGCTAGAAATAATTATTATGTCTCATGAGCCTTATCTAATATTGTCAGAAATTTTGTAGCAATGGAACCAAATAAAGATTAGTCTTCGATGGAAGAAGATCTCTCTGGGGCAATAGAAGAAAAAGTCGAAGAGTTAAATAATTAGGATTATTGCATTTTAATAGAGGATAATGAAGAAGAGATAGAGTCTACTAAGCCAACAAGGAAAGACTTATTAATGGATATTCAAGTAGAAGAAATTAATGAGCTATAACAAGAATTGTTTTGTAGTTACGAAGCTCATAACTAGTTTTAACAACAACTAGAAGAAGCTAAGAAGGAAATTGAGGTGGAACGGAAATTAGCATTTGAGGCTTGTTATGACAGCAATAGGAGTAGGGAAGAATTGATTGTAGTGAAATACGAAAATCGTGTGCTGAAAGAAAAACTTGATTATCAAGAGAAATGAGGTCAGTTCTTGACTAAATATTGTACTAAAGTAGACAAAGAAATTGATCAACTGACAAAAAAAAAAAAAAAACAGGTTAATAGAAAATGAAAGGCTAGGATCTGCAAAAGTTATCCAGAACTATGAGGACAAGATCCAAACTTTACAAATAGGCCTATATGATCTTTGTAATATGGCAAGAAGAAATAGTTAGGAACCTAGCGAACACTCAGAAAACTAGCTGAAATTTGTAGCATAGCTAGCTAAACTTTTTAGGATCAAATCATGAGTGTTGCTAAAAGTACTTGGGAATATGTTTTGATAATATAATATAGTTGTACATTAACAAGTTGTATTAATACTATAGATCTTTTGCATCTTTTTGACGTATTAATTACTTTCATTATTTTAAAGGTCTTTTCTTGGAATATTTGTATTAAGATGGTTAGAAAAAGGTGACAACAAGACAATTTGATTGATCAAGTTTCAAATTCTTTGGAACAAGTAATTTCAACTCTAGATAAAATATCCCAAATAATGGAACAACAAGCCAACAACATAACCAACCAGCTGTCTCCCCACAACTTGCCACCAACCACCGAACAATCTGAGGATATTGTCTTGGAACGATTTTTGAAGTTTCATCCTCCAAGGTTTGATGGAGGGTATAGAAATGATGAAAAAGCTAAACTGTGGTTAGAAGAGATAGAAGAAAATTTTCAAGTATTAAACTATTCAGATGAATGAAAAGTTATGCTAGCAGTATATCAACATTTTAGGATAGCTAGAGAATGGTGGCGAACCGTCTCATATAGGTGGGAATAAAATAATACCCCACATACCTGGGGGAATTTATTGAAGGAATTTAATGAAAAGTATTACTCATGCCACATACGAGAAAAACGAGAAGAAAACTTTCTTATTCTCAAACAAAATTGTATGACAGTAGTTCAATATGAGACCAGATTTACGAAACTTTTAAAGTATGCTCCTTTGTTAGTAGCAGCTGAAGACGATCGAATTAAATGTTTTATTGGGGGCTTATGTTGGGAAATTCAAGATATTTTATCCCCAATTATCATAGAAACTTATTCTAAAACAATAGAGTTGGCATGTCAAGTAGAAGATAGCCAAAATAAATGGCAGATGGGACTCAATAAGAGAACAATTTCAGCAAACTGGTAGCATGGAAAGCTTCAAGGAAATACAAAGATGCTAAAAGGGGTTCTAATGGCCTAGCATCCCAAAGCCAATAAAAAGGTATGGGAAATTCTAGTAAGCAAGTGAGATAGAGAGAATTTTATGATTATTGTCAAAAGTTAGACATAATGAAGATAGTTGTTGGCTAAAGGCTAGAAAATGTGTGAGATGTGGAAGTAATGAACACTATATTAAAGACTGTTCCAAGATAGCAAGAAAAAGAAGCATACCTCAAGGTCAAAAACAAAGCACTCAAAATAATAAACCCAGGATACAAGGAAGAGTTTTTGCCACGGAAGGAGAAGATATCCCTGAAGCATCCAATGTTATAGAAGGTACGCTACTACTCAATAATCATAAGATTAAGGTATTATTTGATTCTAGTTTCACACATTCATTTATTACTCCTAATTGGATAAAAATCTTAGATGTTGAGGTTGAAAAGTTACCATACATATTGGAGGTAAGTACTCCAATTGGAAGTAGTATGACTACTGAATTTGTAGTAAAGTCATATAAAGTCAAGATTACTGAAAATGAATTTTCAATAGATTTGATAATTCTACCCATTCAAGAATATGATATCATACTAAGAATGGATTGGTTATCTCAACATCAAGTAAAAATAGATTGTAGAACAAAGGAAGTAAGACTTTGTATTCCGGGACAAGTTGAGGTTGAATTAGTGGGAGATAGAAATTTTTTTTTCTAATTTTATTATATCTGAAGCACACTCTAGAAAACTCCTTTATAAAGGATGTACTGAATATCTAGCTTATCTTATTAACCAACCTACTGAGAAAAAGAAAATTGAGAATATTCATATAGTGAGAGAATACCCAGATGTGTTTTTTGAAAAATTAACCTCTTTACCTCTGGAAAAGGAAATAGAATTCGGTATCAATCTTGTTTTAGGAGTGGAACCAATATCAAAGACCACATATAGAATGACCCCTCTAGAATTAAAAGAATTTAAGATATAATTACAAAATTTACTTAAAAGAGGGTTTATTCGACCAAGTGTATCACCATGGGGGCTCCTGTATTATTTTCCAAGAAAAAAGATGGTATATTGTGATTGTGTATCGATTATCAAGGATTGAACAATATCATAATAAAAAACAAATACCCCTTGCCTTTGATAGATAATTTGTTTGATTAGCTACAAGTTGCTAAAGTCTTCACTAAATTTAATTTAAAATAGGGGTATTATCAACTGAGGATTAAAAAAGAGGACATTCCTAAGACAACCTTTAGAACTCGATATAGTTATTATGAATTTGTGGTCATACCTTTTGGATCAACTAATGCACCAGCTATCTTTATGGATTTAATATACAGAGTATTTTATCAATATATTGACCATTTTATGGTGATTTTCATAGATGATATATTGGTATACTCAAAATCAAAAGAATAGCACAAAAAACATTTACATTGTGTGTTGTAGACATTTAGAGGAAATAAATTATATGCCAAGTTTAGCAAATATGAGCTTTGATTGGAAAAAGTTACTTTCCTGAGTCACATTATATCTGAGGATGGAATTTCTATTGATACTTCTAAGATAGAATCCATTTTATCATGGAAAACACCAAAGACGGTAACTAAATTATGAAGTTTTTTAGGATTAGCATGTTATTATCGAAGATTTGTGTAAGACTTTTCAAAGTTGGCCGAACCATTGACAAAGCTAACTTGGAAGAATACCAAGTTTGATTGGGATAACAAATATGAACAAAGTTTTCTTGAATTAAAAAGGAGATTAACTGTGACTCCAATACGTACTTTGCCCGAAGGAAAAGACGGGTTTGTAGTATATACCGATGTATCAAAAGAAGGATTATGGGTGTGTTAATGCAAAGAGGAAAGGTTATAGCTTATGCATCATGACAATTGAACCCCTATAAGCAAAACTATCCCACACATGATTTAGAGTTAGTTGTTATAATATTTGTCCTTAAGAAGTTGAGACACTATTTGTATGGGGTAACTTTTAAGATATTTATAGATCACAAGAACTTAAAGTGCTTATTTTCTCAAAAAGAACTTAACATGAGGCAAAGAAGATGGATAAAATACCTCAAGGATTATGATTGTACTATCAAATACCAACCAGAAAAAGCAAATGTAGTCGTAGATGTCTTTACCAGAAAAGTAAAGATAGCTAAAATAAGAGTAAAAGAATGAGAGATGATGGAGCAGTTGGTCTATTGGAAACCTATCAAGACTCATCTAGAAATTAGATGTGCCAATATAAAAATTCATATGGATTTATACTCAAGGATCAAGAATGGTCAAGAACAAGATCAAGAACTACAAAAGATTAAGGAAAAAGTTATAAAAATTGAATCGTCAGATTATCAAGAAATTAAGGATAGAATGTTAAAGTTCTGGGAAAGGATATGTGTACCTACAAAGGAGGTCTTAAGAAAAGAAATCCTTCAGGAAGTGCATTGCTCAAAATATACTATCTACCTTGGAGGAACTAAGATGTATAAAGATCTAAAAAAATATTACTGGTGGAATAGCATAAAGAGGGATATTGCAGAATATGTTTCTACATGTTTGCTTTGTTAACAAGTTAAGATAGAACATTAAAAACCATTTGACATATTACAACCCTTATTAATTCTAGAATGGAAGTGGAATGAAGTAACCATGGACTTTGTTTATGGATTACTAAAAAGTAAGAACGAATATGATGCAATATGGGTAATTGTGAATAGGTTCATCAAATCCTCTCACTTCTTGCCAATCAAAATGACTTATTCCATTGAAAAATTGGGTAGGATATATATGGATAAGATAGTAAACTGCATGAAGTACCTCTTAGTATTATTTTTTATAGAGATTCAAATTTACTTCTCGACTTTGGAAACAACTACAACAACTTTTAGATACCAAATTGAAATTTAGCTTAAGTTCTCATACCCAGACCGATGGACAATCTGAACGTTCAATTCAAATATTAGAAGATATGCTTGAAGCATGTGTATTAGATTTCAAGGGAAGCTGGGATAAGCATCTACCACTTGTAGAATTCGCATATAATAATAGTTTTCAATTCACAATTGGTATGTCTCTTTACGAGACATTATATGGAAGAAAATATCGAGCACCAATTTATTGGGATAAAATTGGGGAAAAAATATGAATGCATCAAGTACCATACCATGGATGGAAGAAACCTTGACAAAATCAAAGTAATAAGACAAATAATGATGGCCGCTCAAAGAAGATAGAAAAGTTGTGTTGACTATCGTAGAAAAGATTTAGAATTCCAAGTGGGAGATCAAGTTTTTCTTAAGGTATCCCCTCAAAAGGAATTATTCAACATGAAAAAGGGAGAAAATTAAGCATGAGATATGTTGGACCATTCGAGATACTGGAACAAATTGGCAAGGTAGCATATTGGTTAGCACTGCCACCAACTTTGTGTAGAATCCATGCGTTTTCCATGTATCATTGCTTCGAAAGTATCAGCTTGATCCAGATCATATACTAGACTACTAGCCACTCCAATTTCATCAAGATCTAACTTATGAGGAAAAACCAGTCAACATTTTAGAATTTGATGTAAAAAAACTAAGATCAAAGGAAGTACATCTAGTAAAAGTACTCTGGAATAACCATGGAATAGAAAATGCTACATGGGAACTTGAAGATGAGATTTGGCAAAAATATCCTACTTTATTCCAGCAATTGAGTATGAATTTTGAGGACTAAATTTTTTTAAGAGGGAAGGAATGTCACATACCCCAATTTAACTGTAAGAAATAAATTATTATTAATTATAAATTAGTGAGACTACTCAAAACAATCGAATTGAGTATGAAACTAAAGATTTGAAATATTAAAAATATAGGTTTGACCAGCTCATCATAGACTAAGTACCCCAAAAATGAAATAACTAAAATATCTAAAAATAAGAAAGAAAAGTCCCAATAATTGTTCTTCATATATCAAATAGTTTAAAACCTATTTTTTAAGAATTTTCTAAGTCATTAGCCCTCTAAATAAAACCCAACAAAATTAGTCATCTCGAATTTTGTTATTGGAAGGGAGAGTTGACTTTTTATCTTTAAGGAATTAGGTCCTGAAACTATTTTTATTGAATTCAAATGAAGGTATTTCCTTATTTACGTGTAATTCTTAAATAAATGAAGGTTTATTTACTTAAATGATATTACACATAAATAAGTTAACTTTAAATAACAATTAACCTAGAATAAACTTTCTTTCCTTTTGGATAACTACCCGCCAACCATCCACCATCCATGACACATGTCTTGCACAAATTAAAACACATGGAAGACACATGTCTTACATAAAGGATATGTGTCTTGTATAATTAACATATGAAAGAACACATGTCTTGCATCAATAATAAATGTCCTACATGATGAACAAGTGTTCTACACATGTCAACAATCCATAAAAGGAGATGATGACTCATCACTTTCCAACAACTATAAATACCCCTCCCCCCTCCCATTCCCAAACCAAATTCGGCCAAGAGGGAGAAAGGAAGAGAAAGAGAGAAAGAAAAGAGAGAATTAGAGAAAAAGAAGGAGAAAGGAAAAGAAAGAAGTGCTGTTCCGTGAAAACGGGTGAAAAGAAAAACA
This sequence comes from Dillenia turbinata, assembly GCA_037126225.1. Lineage (NCBI taxonomy): Eukaryota > Viridiplantae > Streptophyta > Magnoliopsida > Dilleniales > Dilleniaceae > Dillenia > Dillenia turbinata. Next base: position 8,810,774 of record JBAMMX010000024.1, read on the forward strand.
CAAGTTGAGTAAAAGAGCTTAATTAAAACTCTTTAAGATGAGTGTTCTTTGTATTCATATTTTTTTTATGCATAACTACCATGATTTTCTACTACTACCATGATTTACTATTGCTACCATGATTTACTACTGCTACCATGATTTACTACTGTTACTATAATTTACTACTGCCACATCAATGTATGTGTTTGTGATTGTTATATAATCGATATGTGTGGAGATAGCTCGAGCAAAGAAGGGCTTTGTCAAATGTCAAAATATATACTGGTAATACCCCATTATGTGGATAGGAGATTTATCCACTTAATGTGGGGGGGATTGATAGGCCTTTCCAGAAATGGACCTCCTAGGAGGGATAAGGAGACTATTCTCATAATGGAGAGATAAGATAAAAGTAAACTGTCACATATATTGTATTGTTATGTGTTACTATTATTATTGTTTGTACATATTGTTGCTGTATTGAAAGCTATTTCAAAAGATTTTATAATGAAATCGTTATCGAACAATTTTACAATGAAAAGTTTTTCACCAATGCACACACGGACCTTATTGGACTGTCAAGCTCACACAAAAAATAATTTTTGGACCCTACAGGATTGGAAGTCGAGGAGAATTAGATAAGTCGGCAGAGATAGTTTTATTGTGAATAACCTCTCTAGTATAGAAGTTTTGCTACTTTATCATGTATAAGAAAACTTTTGTAATATGTAGTGATTTAAATAAATGAACGATCTACTATTTTAGCATGACTGCTACTACTTATGTAAGCGATCGAGTCCTAGCGAGAGCCAGGCAGTATGTCGCTGATGAAGCCCCGACAAGGGGGTGATTTGGGGCGTAACACTCATCATCTATAATATTAGTAATTAGTACTTATACATAGGTAAAAGTTGTAATACATATAGTTTGTACATAACAGAGTTATATATTTTTTTAGTTACATTAAATGATCTAATATAACATAAATAGTTTTTACACAAAACATTTATGACACAATTAGATAGTACTTAACATAAATAACTAGTATATTTGCCGATTCCTTTATATCTTAGGTCACCAATTGTATTCTCATATTATATTTTTAAAATTTCTTGATTACACTCTTACTTAATATTGAATAAATGTTTTTAATAATTTAAATATATTATTCTCGCATCCTGGATCATGTTATTAAATTTTTAAAATAACATGAGGCCGTGTCTAGAACTTCTCTCTCAAAAACCCTATAATTTATAATAGGAAGACATTTGGTAAGAAGCATTGGTGGAGATATCTTACACTTAGGGCTGGAGGTTGACTCCTTAGGTGGTGTTGGATGTAGTTGAATGGTTTTACTTTGCAATAAGAACACGAAGGTATTATCCTCGTCATTCATTGTCATGACATAATTATATAACTAAGGATGACCTAATAGAATATAGGAAACATATAAAAAAAAGCATCACAATAGATATTCTTAGCATATACACCAAAGTGTATGAGAATTCTATATCTTTAAGTCATAGGCAAAGTGGTACTGTCCACCCAATCAACATATAAAGCATCTAGCAGGGTTTCACTTTCTATTTTAACTTCTTAATAATGGAATTAGACACTTTATTCGTGGCACTACCTCCATCTACTACAACCTAACATATTCTTGCCCCATATATAACAAAGGTGTAAGAATACTAGTATGCTTCTGACTTGCAATAGTAGGCATAACATAACATATTACCTATAACTAGGACTCATCGAGCTCACAAATCATACTTCTCATCATCAAAGGGGCTACCATAATAATAAAATTTGTATATGTTCTTGTTTCGTCCACAAGTTCAAGAGGTTCATGGCCTAAGGTAAGGCCTTATTTGGACAACATGAGGTAAAGTGGTCCCCTTCAATAGTTAAGCCACCAATATGAAACTGGTTAGGAACTGTTTCCTCAAAAGGAGTACACCCCACTATGGCATCAAAAGATGACACCAAAAGAATAGCAACCTCTAGAAGATAAGACTAGAAATACGCTGCCAAATTAAAGGACTATCCCTTAACATCGAGGGCTAGAAGGTAGCACTAGGATAATAAGTTAAAGAAGATTGCATTTGTCATGACTCCCTAGCTTGAAAAGTAACATGTCTAGATATACAAATATTGAGAAATATCTTAATTAATTTTTTTTTTTAAAGTAGTGTAATAGGTTTCAACTAGTTCTACATGTTCCTTACTCTCATTATTTAGACCTTTAATGAATTTAATAATCATATCCTAAGGCATTTCCTCACAAGCGTGCTCAAACATGAACCCATAAAATTAACACCAGTACTCATAGTGCTACTTAACTCTTGCTTAAGATCTATCCGTTGAGTAAGGATTCACTTTCAAAAAGGGTAGAAGATACTTCTCTTTATGTTCTTACTTTATATGGCTAAAAGAGTGATGGATTGTTGTCCTAAATATTTTAAGACATTTTGAACATTTCAACAATAACACTTAGCAGCACAAGTCAGCTATATTTTGCAAAGAGAGCCTGGTGGCCATTAGACATGTCCACATGGATGCTACACAAGGAAGCTTACATCATATCTAGGCCACTTCTTATTTAATTTGTCTTTGAAGCAAAAGGGAAAATATATACATAATAAAAATAAAAATAAAAACTCTAGTGCCAAGGGCATACAAACTATGTGCAAGGAAAAATTGGAGCAAGAGGAACTCCATTACATCCTTACTAGCAGCGCTACCACAAGAAAAATGCTCTGAAAAATATAGTAGTTCCAAACTATCTAGAATTAACAAGTTGAAAGCTTCTTTCCCTAGAATTCGTACAAATTTTCTTCCTTAAACTCCCCAAAGGAATTAGATCCGTATGCCTCTGAGTCCTTTTAGACAAGAATCCCTTCTTCCATCAATCCAACCAACTACTACCAAATCTTTTCATAATGGTAACCTGTACCTAGTGTCCTTGAGCTCGAAGAAAGCATTGGATTAACTTTATACCTTTTTTTTTCCTGAACCCAAATGTTGCATCAAATTGGATTATGCCTTAATCTACTTGTTTCATAGCTTATTTTTTATGAGAAACCTATCTTATCGTTAATAAATTTGAGTTCGTTGGGGAAACAGCTCCAAAGTCCAAAAATATTTTTTTTTTTTGAAAAAGAAAGCAACATATAGTCATCCAACCTCTTAATCTCTTGGCTTATAACAAGTAGCATCCTTAGTTTATTAGCTTAGAAGACAATGCTACTCATAAATAATGACAAGACAAACTAGATTGTTTTTTCCTTCAAAGCTTCTCCTCTTGAGTCATGAAGCATGCAACTTTCAAGAACTTTCTAGCAACTAGCTTCCAACCCTCTATCTCTTGTGTACTAAGTTGATAATATTTAGCCTTTAGTCATAATTCATCCATGTCAAAAGTATTTCATTATGGTGATCCAAGAACCTTAAAGCGTCCTAGTACAAACAAGCCATCATGATCTGCTCCTCCACTGTCTGTCAAACAATAGTGTTGCATTATATGCTAAGATAGGCAAAATTGCAATCTAAAATGCTAAATATAATTTTACTCGAATTTAGGATCTGGTATAAGACAACTATGGCACTCAACAGTTAAATGAATTCCGTCTTGATATTTTAGCATTTAAGTTTCCCTTTTATAAGTTGTATTACCTTATTCACTTAGAGAAAGTCCCTAATTGGACATAATCAGATATAACTCCCCCCAAGAAATAAAAGATATTAGTTATAGCCCCATCTACTCAGTCCTTTAAGAGGACCATATTACTCTTATAAAATTATGACAAATCTTGGAAATTGCTTCAAACATGGATAGAAATAGAAGCAATAACATTACCAAATGGGCAATCTGTGATTGTGGATATCTATCTTGAAAATTGATGTCAATCTTAGGCCCCTACAGTAATGCAGATTAAGGGTAGGGATCCTATAATGTTACTAAGCAAATGCTAAAGGCAAAACCACAAACGACTTACCCAAAATCACCTATCCTACTGTCCCTCTTCTCCCCCACCAAACCCCTCTAGATTACCTGCCACTCCTTTGATTAAAAAGAATTTGCTCCACAATTATTATAACTAGAATATAACGAGAGAGAGACAGAGAGAGAGAGAGAAAGGATATCCTTACCTAAAGCTCTAAGAGAAAGGGACAAAATCAAGAAGCTTTGATTTATAATAATGCCCGATATCCTCCTCTGGTCATCCAACCTTCCATCCATATGGACATAAAAGGCCTAATAACTCCACCTGAAACATCTTTAACCACCACTGTTATCACATTAGCAAATATTTGTACAAGCTAATTACTGTACTAATAACCATAGAGGATTCTTATATTTTTTAGATGGAAATTCAGTGAAACAAATAACAATCTACAAATAGAGAAAGAAAGAGTTGAATAAAGTTTATAAACAAGTACAATGCACTCAAATTTAAGATGAATGAATGAAATTACCTTACTTGAGCGACTAATTTTGCCTCTTAATCACATTACCTTCAAACCCTAGATTTTCCTCTCTCTATAAAACCCTAAATCTCAACATAAATACTAATTTTAGGCCATAATAATTAAAACCCAAGTTTAAGAAGGAGTATTACCTCTATTTCCTTCATAAATTTCACCTCTTGTTGAGCCACTCCAAACCCTTGATTTTTCTCTCTCTAGGAAATCTATTTCTCTCACTAAACCTAACCTCCAATGCTTTTGTTAGGAGTTTTAGAAGTTTCGATATATTGGCTTTTGCTTGAGTTTAGTTGCTCTTGAATAGAACAAAGAAAGAGGGAGAGAGAGAGAGAGTGCCTAGAGGGAGAGAGTGAGAGGGTGTGTGTGTTTGTGTGTGGGTTCTCAGGTGAAAGAATGGGAAAGTTGGGGGAAAGAAAGAGAGAGAGAGAGAGAGAGGAAAAAAAAGTAGGTTTGACTTTTCCTTCTCCTTTTTTTTTTTTTTTTGTTTTTCTCAATATTACATGAAAAATGAAAATTATATGTTTCTTAACCTCTTAACCTGCTTCTCTAGAATGGTTAACAGTTAGACTTTAAAATTCAAATATTCCCTCAATTCAATTGGAAGAACTTCAAGAACATGAAAGTGATCTAGTAAATATTTCTTTTGTTTCCATCAATGAAGGCAAGTGTAATACACCTGAAATTAAACCACATAGATCATATTCAAATGTCAAATTATCTCAACTTCATATTTCATATAGTGTAGTATTTCCCAAATTCTTCAAAATTCTCCCACAATATCAAGTTCTCTGGAGTGACAAAACATGTTCCGACCATCAACCAAAAAACCACTTCTCTAGTTATTCATTCACTTCTCATCTTTCTCCAAATTATTCCAATTTAGTTGTCAAGTAATTGAGCCTCTTAAAAGAAAGTGATTACCTGAAAAATTAGAGTAAAATGTATATAGTTTTTAGCTCACGCCTCTAAAGATGCTTATTTCACCTGAAATGTACAACTATCATACCTTGGTACATTTTTTTTTTCTTCCACACATAAGGTATTTTGCTAATCTTAGTTATTATAATATGTGGATTTGTTAATCACATTACCAATTTGATCATCTAAATGCTTACAATCTCAAGCCACAAATGATATATAACCCTACCCATTCTCATCTTGTTTCAAAACTTCATCACAGTCTACTTATTCTAAATCTCCTAACAATTCAAAAACTTTTCATTTTACGAGAATTATTTTGCTCTCATGGAATTGGTATCTGAATAAATTATCCACATAACTTCCTTGGTGCATTTTAATATTCCCATCCCTTATCAAATATCTTTTGATCCTTGCCTTTAATGCAACTAATCTGGTTTCCCTCATTTTGCTTTTCATATTTGGTTCATCTCTCCTATTATTAAAGGGGCTCAGAGCTTCTAATAAATGTCACACAATACTTTTATCTCCATGAATATAAACCCTAAAATGATAACTTTTTCCATATAATCACTCACTTTCCCTCATTTTATTTCTTGCAAAACCACAAATATCCCTTCACCAAGAGAGGTAAATGGAATGTATATGGAGTTTCACAATGGGAGACATTTCACAATTGATCCGCCGAGAAGGTAGGGAAAAGTGTGCCGAGAGCTATATGGAACCAAGAAGTATATGGAAATTGTAAGACATTGGATGTATCGATATGTACCCATTTGTCGAACAATAGATATTTACCAAGAAAATAGGCACCGAGAGATGAGTAGAAAATTATACCGAGAGGTAGCAATCACTGAGATGAAAAACAGTCTACATAGTCACCATCAATTAGGAAATCAAAACTTGAAAAAATAGTCTACCAAGTTAAAGCTATACCGAGCAAATAAAATTTCTCATAGAGAAATCAAATTTTATCGAACACCAAACCCTTTAGTAACTAAACACTTAAAAATTAGAAGTCTATCAACTGAGAGCTTAAGAAAATTCTTACGCAACTCAAAGGACAAAAATCCATATTTAAATTTAATTTTATTGTTTTCCTATATTTTACAAACTATAGAAATCTCAAATAGACGCTTTAGTGTCCACACCGCAATCGGACTTTTCCGGTGTTACAATTTTAGGGTTCAAATCTGTGTAAAATCTGTTTACATTGGAGAAAAACCTCTTGAGTATTCAATACGAATGTACCCAGCGCCTCTCTCATTCTATAGACCCCTTCCGGAAATTTTGTGAGAATCTGACCAGGCTGATAGAACTTAAAACCATTAACCTTTTTTTCGTTTTCACTATTCTTGAATAGTATTGGTCTTTTATTATATGCAGAGAAGATAGAGGATCTATAATTATGTCTGTTGATTCATTAGAATGTTATAGGGGTCAATCTTGTTGTCCATGCTAATGACATTGAGCACTATTAATAGTTTTATATATTTTGAGATGTTGATGTTTATTCTTGTTGTGCCTTCTTATTTGTGCTGAGCAGTATCATAACGATAAAACTCTAGTAAAAGATGCAAAAGTCGGCAAAGGTAAGTTTTCTTAATAACCTGGATAATAGATTTCTTTAGTTCTCGAATGTTCAGCTATGTTCTCAGATTACATTATCATCAACCTGGACACTTGAGCAATTCAAAGCTGCATTTTAGATGATATCAGTTCTCCTCCAGGATCTGATTGCAACCTAAAGGTATATATTCTTTCTCTATTTTTTTTTTTTTTTTGATTTATAATCTTTGATCGGTTTTTGAAGGTGGATGACCCACTTTTCTCTAGAGTTGAGGTTTTAATTCTGGAATGGAATCCTCAATGTCACCAGTATTAATAGTGGAGGCTTAATTATGCATTGCCACTTGATGTTTGTGGTAATTGTTTCCATGGGAATAACAACCACGACCAAAGTTGGTGAGGTGACAAGTGCCTTTCTAGAGTCTGATGTGGCTCCAAATTTTGAGGACATGTCCATCTAAATCATTATATCGTTTGAGCAATTGTTCATTTTTCGTTTGAAATGAAATCTGTAGCGATCTGTTTCATGGTGATATATCCTCTGTAATATTCTTAGTAAGTAGCACATCATCTTTCATATTTCGCTCTGGCGTTCAAATTGCACTTCTATTGTATGGTGTAGTGAACATTTATTCATATTCCTTATTGTTTAACTGATTCCATTTTTTGTCTCTTTCTTCCTGCTTACAAATTTTGTAATTAGTTTTAATTGATATCCGGAATGGTTCAATAATTTGCTTTCGATGGAGACATCTACGGAACCATATATTTTCTTTCATATCTTTGATATGCTTTGGTGATGTTTGCTGGGACTTGATGGATTTATGGAGATGGTTAATGATATTTTAATGTTTATACCTGCTGACATCCTGACACCATTTGCATGCTGTAGCCTCCTTTACTCGTATTTGCTCCTCATTCGTTATAGGTGATATTTATAAATTCCAAGGTTATTTCTTTAAAGTCAATAAATTAATCTCAGAAACTGTTCATAGCTATAGTGGGGCTTCTCTCCTGCCTTTTCTTGTATAACCTGTTAATTTATTTGGGTTGATTTCTTTTAATGAAGTTTACTAGCTAACTAAAAAATTTACATAAAACTAAAATATTAAATTTAGAATTGAATTAGATTTTTCTACCAAAAAAAATTACACAAAAGTGACCGGGAGACACAATTTCCCATAAAAAATAAGAAAATTTCTTTTCCTTTTTAACTTATTTGTATATCACTGATTTTAAAAGTTCCAAATAATAAAAATTGAAATTGGATTTTAACTCTTGATTTGAATCAAGTGCAACCTCAGCCTGATTTTTTTTTTTTTTTTTAGCTATTCTGAGATGTATCATTATGTTTTGGTTAGACATTAACTTCTAATCCCATATCATATCATTTAATTTTTTTCTTTAAAAAAAAAGAGAAAGGAAAAACCTAAATATCCATTCTAGATCAAACAAAAGAAAATAAACCGTTTTATAGTTTAATTCGATTGTCACTATCAAAGTGGATGAAATCAAAACTAAGCAAGATCCATTTAAAACCAATCAAAATCAATTAAATCGGTAAATTGTTTAAACCAGTACAAAGAAAAAAACAAATGATTATTCGTTTCTTTTCCATATATTTATAGAGACCTGGGTTTATGATAATGTGACTCATTCTATTTACAAAGAAGAAGAATGTGAGTTTTTTATAGCTCAAGTGACATGCTTGAGAAATGGAAGGAAAGATTCAATGTATTAGAATTGGTGATGCAACCCAGAGATTGTTGTTTAAGGCAAGGTTGTTCTAGAGAAACTAGGACTCATGTTTGTTGGAGATTCTGGAATCAGTGGAGATCAATGGTATGTTTAGTTTTGTTTGTAGTTCCTCCTAATAGAAAGAGTTTGAACAAAACTGGTTCTCTCTCTCTCTCACCTAAGTAAAAACAATATTTCTTAACTTTATTGAAAGAGCAAAGAAAGAAAAACTCACTTTTATATTAAATTAGCGAATACAACTAATAGCATAGACAATAATGCTTTGATTGTGCTTGTAGAGGTAAAAAAGATGTTAGAAACACAACATGCACCGTAGGCCACCTGTTTGACTAATACAAGTGTCCAAATCAGCAAAATATCTCATTTCTTCATATAAGAAAATAAAAAATATTGTTTTTCCTTCTTTAAATTAAAGTAGTTTGATAGACTATTTATTAAAAATAATTTTCTTTCCATACTTTAAAAATAATTAAAGTAGTTTCATTTAATATTGAAAAGTTAAAGTTATCCTCATTTTTATTAAAATTAATATTTAATAATAATATTGTTCATTATTAATAAAATCCTAAACAAAAGTTTATTAAAATTAATGAAAATTTCAATTCAAAAGATTTCCGGGAAAAAATTAACAAATTTAAAATATAAAATAGTACAAAAGAGACATTAAAATGTTAAAATATTCTATTATTTTTATTATGTAGAATATTCTATTAACCATTTTTTCAATATTTCTTTTATTCATAGTAATTTTTTGACAAATTTGATTATTATTTTTATCTTATCACAAAAATAAGATACTAATTAATTTTATTTAAAAAATAAAAATAAGTTTATTGCCTTTTTATTATAATATTAAAAAATAAATGGGAAAATAACAAAAATCAAATAAATAAAAATTAATATAATATGAACAAGAGAAATCGATTGCAGTTGGAATTTAAAGTTTATATTAATCTGATTTTTGTTAACCAAGTCAAATTTATAATTACACACCCAATTAAAGTTTATTTTAATTGTCATCTTAATTTGTTTCTAATAATAAATTAATTACATTTTGCCTACTCGTCACCATATTAAATTTTTTAAATGTTAATTACATTAACTAAGTTTGATTTGTATAAAATTTTTATTCATTTCTATCCATGATCATTAAATTTAAAATCATTCAACGTTATCACTAAAAACTATTGGTACTCAATTTGTAACTTTTGGTGACCACAAAATTAGTCGTCACCAAATTTGATCAATAATGGTATTCAAATTAGTGAACTTTTTTTCACTACAAAAGAAATGCACTATGTAGACCGACAAAAACTGTAAGCAAAGTGCACATAACCGTGGGGAAAACTTTCTACGATGCTTGAAATTTTAGTTGGTTATATATTAGTCGGGATAGGTATATCCCAATGGTTTTAGTTGCATTAAAGCATGTCATGCATGTATACAGACGATAGAAAAGTGTTGATAAAATTAGTGATTTTATTGTCAGCTAATAGGGCATCAGGAAAAATTAAGATTTTTATGATCGGTTATCATGTATTATGAGATATTACTACTTTCATCATCGGTTACCAGTGAATTATGAAATGTTACTGATTTTATTATTGATTACTATGTGTTATGAGATGTTACTACTTTTATCATTGGTTACCGTTGAGTTAGAAAATATTACTGATTTTATCATTGGTTACCATATGTTACGAGATGTTATTACTTTTATCATCCGTTACCATTGAATTAGGAAATATTAATGACTTTATCAATGGTTATCATATGTTATAAGATGTTACTACTTTTATCATCGGTTATCATTGAGTTAGGAAATGTTGTTGATTTTATCATCAATTACCATATGTTACGAGATATTATACTTTTATCATCGGTTATTATAGAATTAGGAAATGTTACTCATTTTATTATCAGCTACGATGTATTACGAGATATTACTACTTTCTTAATCAGTTACCATTTAGTTAGGAAATGTTACTGATTTTATCATCAGTTACCATGTGGTACGAGATGTTACTATTTTTATTATCGGTTACCATTGAGCTAGGAAATACTAATGATTTTATCATCGATTACCATGTGTTACGAGATACTACTAATTTCATCATCGGTTACTATTGAATTAGGAAATATTACTAATTTTATCATCTGTTACCATGTGTTACGAGATGTTACTACTTTTATCATCGGTTACTAAGATGCAAGAGTCAATGCCCTGTGTGGGTGGGTGCCCGCACCTGGCAACAGGCGCCAGCCCCCTCACCTGCATGGGTGCCAGCGCATGGGGGCGGGCGCCAGGCCCCCGCTTACGCAGGTGCCCATACAAGCGTGCTGGCACCAACACCCTGCATGGTTGTGCGCTCGTGCAACAGGGGCGAGCACCAACCCCTCTCTTGCGTGGGTGCCCACACATGGGTACGAGCGCCAACGCCTTACGTGGACAGGCGCCCACACACTGGAGACAGGCGCCAGTCCTCATATATTACCAGATGTGTTACGATATCATCGGTTGCCATATATTACCATATGTTACCACATGTGTTACATGTTTCCATATGTTACCACGTGTGTTACCATATAATCACTTTCCTTATGTTACTATATGTTATCATATGTGTTAATCATCGTTACCACAATATTACTATTAGTATCATCAGTTACCACATGTTATCATATGTTACTACTTTGTATCATTGGTTACCACAATGTTACTGTAAATGTTAGTATAAATTACTACTGGCGTTACGTAAATTTAACACATGTGTTAGAATAAATTACTATTTTATATCATCGAATACTACAAGTGTTAGAAAATGTTATTATCTTTTATCATCGGTTACCACAAATGTTAAGAAAAGTTACTATCTTTTATTATCGAGTTACCACATATGTTAATATAAATTACTATCTTGTATCATCAGTTAACACAATATTATTGCTTGTTACCACAATGTTATTGCATGCGCAAAAATGTTAACATCTCAAACAAAAAATGTTCACTTTGATCACAAAAATTATTATCGTCACTTGAAGGTACAATCCTAGTATCAAAACCAGATAATTCTAAAATTAAGCAGACAGTGATCACGCTATCCTTAATTTCAATCTACTTGCAAAAATCAAAATTAATATAATTACATGATAGTAAAATAAATATAATTACATGCTGACATTGTAAAGAATGAATGGTTATAAATGGAGATATTATCTGTAGGATGGAGTCAGGTGGTGATGATGATGACAATAATGACGATGGTTGGGTTCCACATGCATTTCCAGCATTTGATACAATACAAATAATTTAGATTATTATTCAAAGACAAAATTAAAATTAGTAAGATTACTCTAAAAACCAAAGAAAGCAGACAAAAGTGAAATTAGTAAGATTATACACTTTCCTTTTTCTAATTCCCAAGACATCTTGACAGTACATAACTTCTGTATTTGTTGATAACTGCTCAAAATAAAAAATTAAATATGAATAATTAAAAAATTTCTTCCTCAAATTAAAATGATATCTTTATTTTTAAACCTAGATAACATTTTGGGATGATTGCAGATTGAACTTGCTCTTAAAATGGTTATGATTCTTCGTAGTTAACTACAACACATATCTAAATCTTTTAAATATCAACCAAAATCCCAGATTGACTTTTTATTAAAAAAAAATGTGATTAACTTTTGATAAAAATTTGTAAAGTAAGAGGTTTAAATAAGTCAGGAGAGGAGAGCTCTCGAGGGAACGAGAAGTTGAAGCTTTAATGGTGAACTTTTTCACGGATGATTTATAATATATCATTTTCACAAATAAATTTTCAAAATCCGTCCATTTTGCACTTTTTTCCTGTTTTTTTTTTTCATTGCCTACACACTTTTTTTCCCACCTCTTTTTTCATTACACGCGTTGTTTTTAATTCCTCATTTTTTTATGCTTTTAGTTAATACCGTCATGTGTCTTTCCATGTCTTATTTTGTTGAAAAAACCACTTACTACATGTAATTTTTACTACTTATTACATGTTATTATTCCATTTCATGCAAGCAAATGCCCGCGTGATCTCCTACCATAAGCCCACTAATTATGTCTATTTTATTAATAAAAAATAACCAGTATAAAGTTATTAATATTATTAATTTAAATAATATAATGATATGAAATTAGTAATTTATATAATATAGTGTTATAATTTGAGGTATAATTAATTATATTGGTATAATTAATCATATGATATTTAATATTATGTAATTATATTGATATGATTAATTATGTTTGTACGTTACCATTGTTATTATATTGAAAATCACAAAGGCAATCCAAAATTGGTTTGTTTTGTCAATCTCATAAATCACATTTCATCTAACAAACTCTAAAACATTTAAATAACTCTGAAATTACTAATAGGACACATTATTTATAGGAATAAATATAGTAATATATAGTAAAATAAGATTGATATTATTATGTTGCATTTATATCTCAAAAGCAATGCCAACGCCAATGGTACGAAACCAATCCCAAATTTTTTACAAATTTTTTGCATGTCGTTGGATAAATCAGATTTCATTAATCCAACGGCATACTAAACTTTGATATATCACCAATTAATCTAATTGGCTAATGTCATTTGAGTGCCATTTTCACAAACAAATTTTTAAAACTCACGTACACATTTTTTCATTATACACTTTTTTCCAACTCTTTTCTCCGCCTCTTTTTTCATTTTTTTTATTACACACCTACATTATTCTTTATTTCTAATAGTTTTTCATTCTTAAAAATTGTCACATGTCTTTCCCATAATGTTATTTATTTTATTCAAAAAATCACTTACTACATTTCATACATTTCATATAAATTTTACAACTTGTTACCTTATTTGTACTTTGCAACATATTTGTGCTTTGCCATGACTTATTTTCAAATTTAGTTTTCATTTAAATTTTCATCATCAACAAACCTGATTAAATCCTAATTTTGGTGAGACAGGATGCACTTGTTAAAACCTATATTTTTGTGAGATAAAATGCACCTAATCCACCCACAAATACTAGAAATGGTATAAGTGCATAATAGTTGTAACGAATTTAGAAATATTTATTTTTTGACATTTTCAAGTAAATAATTTATGAAACTTATTTGAAGTAGATTTATCTACGTTACATGCATGAGAATGAAAAGTTGGTTCATGTATGTTGGATCAGGTGTGGATGCATCATCTAACATACCAAATATGTCATGATCAAAAAATTTATCATTACTTAGGGATCATTTATGTTGGATTTATTGGATGTATAAGATATAGATTTTTCATTAGTCTCCCCACCCGATGATATCCCATATATATACACTTGTCATAACCATGTTGAAATCTATTTGCACAAGAAACAAGTGATTGAACACCATGTGTCATAACCACTTATCACTAGCCACTACTTACCAATACCACCCGTTACCACTACTTACCCCCATGTACCACTTGTGTGGGCCCCCGCGTTATCATTACTTATCGCCAGTTACCACTACTTATCGCTAACCATTACTTACCACTACCACCCGTTATCACTACTTACCCCCACTTACCACTAATTACTACTACCATTAATTTACCACAATTTATCACTATTTACCATTAACTTACCCTAAATTATTAATATTATATAAAATTATTTAATTATTAATATTATTTATCATGTAATATTATTTGTTTATATATTAATTTATGTAATTACAATATTTAAATTAATATTAATATTTATAATTTTATGTAATATTCAAATGGACTACACATTTTACGGGAAATAGTTGTTGAAAATATTTAAAATTTTTTAAATACCTATTCACATTGTAGATAGTGTTTAGAGTGTAATAAAAATTTGGTTGAAAATATGTTTAGTTGAGAATGAGACTTGAAAAGTTTTTGGTTTAAGTTAAAATTTCTATTGATTTTGAGAGTTTTGAAAGAAAGAAAAGATTTGAAGAGAGCTTTGAGAGAAAGAAAAGATTTGAAGTTAATACAAGATATTTGGGATTAAATTTTCAGAGACAATTTCAAAACGCACTTTTTTTTTACGATTCTTTTTTACACTTTTTACCCGCTTTTTTTTATTACCCATGCATTTTTTACACTTCTTTACCCGCCTTTTTTTTTTCATTACAATCCTTACATTTTTTAGCCATTACCCATGCCTCATATTTTTTATACTTTTAGTCGGTCAAATGTCTTTCTTTTAGTTTGTTCAAAAAATCAGTTACAAAATTTTATATAATTTTTATAACTTGTTACCATATAATTTCATGCAATTTTTACAATTTTTACAAGATTAAGTAATTTAAAATATAGTCATAGCCAGGTTTAGTTTATATTTACAAGACGCCACTTAATTTAAAATTTATTATTAGATTATTTTTAAAATAAAATTTTATCATCAAAACCAAATTTTTTTGTGAAATAAGATCAACTTATTACTAATTTATTATCACTTGTTACTATACTTATTAGTCAGGAAAAAATAGATAAAAATTTTATTCATCATATGTTGATATATTTTTCATTCATCATATGTTGATACATCTTTATCTTCATATGTAGATGTAAATTCAAGAAATATCTAAAATATATCTATAACTTGTGATATTAAATAAAAATGCAGGGTATGATATGATATTAAATACAAATGCAAATGCTTTTGCACAAACAAAATAAATAAGAGAGTAGAAAAATAATTTTAACTGATTAAACTTATTAATTAATTAATTAATTAATGTGTCGTTAAATTAAATATCAACTTTTAAATTCAAATTAATATTAACATTGTCATTTGTTTTTTTTGAAATTTATATAAAGTTATATAATATTGATAATTAATATGAATTCTTCCTATATAAAATTTTATAATATTGATCACTTAATTAAGTTTATCTTAAATTGCTTATTTATAAATATTACTCCAACATATCTAACTCCAATTGGTTATTTTAAATTGGTAATTGGAGTAGTAATGAAATTATAATTTGACATAAGATATATAGTAGTAATATAATAGTAATATATAATAATATAGTAGTTGTAATTAAATAAATACTAATATACTAACATACCAATATACAACAACAACAATATATAATATAATACTAATATACAGTAATAATATATAGTAATATATAGTAATGCATTCTAATACATTGTCAGTCCAATTACCAATGTAGTAATATATAGTATTAATATATAGACTATATAGTAGTAATTTAATACTAATGTATAATAATATACTAATTGTAATTAAAAAAATATATTGTAATATCTTACTAATATATATTACACTAATATAAATAGTAATATATAATACAACAATATATAATACAATAGTATATAGTACTGTAGAATATAGTAATGTATATCGCGCACCCAAAGGTTGGTGCCCACGCATGGGGGACGGGCGCCAGCCCTTGGCTTGGGTAGGCACCCGCAGATAGGTGCGGGCTCCCAGCCCCGTGTGCGCGAGCGCATGTATGGGGGGCGGGAGCCAGCTCCCCACTTGCGCGGGCACCCGTGCATGGGGGCGGGTGCCAACCCCCCACTTACGCGGGTGCCCGTGCAATTTTATTTTTTGTTTCAAAAAGTGATGGTATGCAAATTCGAACCTGAGACCGCAAGTAATATTTGAGTTGTGACATTCAATAGACCAGAATGTCTTGTGTATTTGTTTTTTTATTTATTTCTTTCTTTCTTTCTCACCTTTTTTCCCCTATCCCACTCTAACCTATTCTTTTTTTTTTTGTTTTTTTCTTATCTCCCTCTAATCTCTATTTTCTTTGCCTTCACCTTGAGGTCATTTTTTTTCCTTTCTCTTTTCTCATTGAACTTTTCTGACTGTTTAAATTAAATTTTAATATATTTAACCCTATTATTTGAATTAGGATTTGATGTATTAAATGATACGTAATGTAGTGTGATATTATGAATAAATTATGACTTATTAATATATTATATATTTAGTAAATTTTTTATTAAATATATAGATTTTTTAAATTATTAAGATACTATGATTTAAATTTATTTATAAGGTTATGTCACCATGATATAATTTGATTTTTTATGATAAGAGGTAGTAAGTAATAAAAGTAGTGATAACAAGTAGGTAGTAAATAGTAAATGACACTTATAAATTTTTATTTAATTTGTTAATTTATTAAATTAAAATAACATTATATAAATATATTTTTTATATTTCAAATGCATTATTTAGTTTATATATATTATTTAATTTTTAGAATTTATTATTATGATATCAAGAACTCTGATTTACAAAAATTTTTGAAAGAATATTAAAAAATATTAAAAAATGAGATCAAAATTTTTTGAGTTTATATTCTTTTTTAATATTTTTATTGACTTTAAAAATTTTATTTTATAGATGTTTTTATATTTTAAAGAATATTTTTTAATATTTTTATATTATAGATATTTTTTAATAGAAATTTTTAATATATGTAAATATTAAAAAACATTTTTAACGACATTTTTTAATATTTGAGGTGTTTTTAATTTTGTGAAATCAATATTTTATTTTATATCATAGATACTTTTAGATTGAAGTGAAGAGAGCGTAGAGAGAAAGAGACAGAGTTGGGTGTCAAATTTGGGCGAAATTTGGGTGCTATATTTTATATCATTTTGTATTATTGAAATTTGGATGCCAAATTTTCCTCTTTCACATTTTCACGTGAAATTTGGGAGCCAAATTTTTGTTTTTAATGATTATTAACATTACATTATAATTAATATTATATTATATAATATTAACAATTACTATCATTATCATAATTTTAAAATATATTATATATCTAATTGGTTAATAAATTTTAAAATTATGTAATTTTAAAACCTGTGCAAGAGCCTACAAGGGTGCGTGGATGCCCATGTTATCACTACTTATCACCTGTTACCACTACTAAATTTTTTTGAGTGATAGTTTTTTCAATGGATTTGAGTGTTTGGGGAGAAGAGGAGAGCTTTAGAGAGAATGAGAGAGTTTTGATGGTTTTAAAAATGTTCACCACCTTATTTCCACAAAAATTTGAAATCACGCTCTTTTTTTAAAATTTTGTCTCCCTCCCTTTTTTGGACACTTTTACGGGTCTACCTGCCTTTAGTTTTAATATTAGGTTGTTCAAAAACTTACCACATGCCACATACCACAAATGGATATTGTAAATAATCAATTATATCACCATATCACATATATCACCGTTGGTTGATATTATACATATCACACATATCACACTGTTAGTTGAATCATACTTTAAAATTATATCATCAATTATTTTAATTTTAATTTGAAATTGTAAATAATCAATTATTATTAAAAAAGCAAAGCAAAAATATTAAAATAAATTTTTGATAAATTTTTTTTTCCAACAAAAGAAAAGAATGTTAATTATATTATTGTAAATAATTTTTTCAACAAAAGAAAATACTATTGTAAATTTTTAATACTATAAATAATCAGTTATGAGACTGTAATGGTATAATTAATTACGCCGCTATAATTACTTACATGATATTTAATATTATTCAATTATATTAGTATAATTAATTATGTTTGTATGTTAGTTTTAAATTTTATATAAAATTATATAATATTCTCATTTTTTTTCTTATTTGTTGTTTTTGCTAAAATTTATATAAAATTATATTATATAATTAAATTTTAGAATTTACTTTTTTTTTATTTTTAATAATAATTAAAATTACCCATGCAAGCCTACGCAGACACCCACAAGGATACACCCACCAGTTATCACTACTTACCACTACAATGTGGACAATTGTGTTACCACTATTTAATGCTAGTTATCACTACTTGCCAATAATTATCACGCGGGTGCCCGCGAGGGTGCGCGGGTGCCCGCCAGTTACCACTACTTACCGCTAGGTATCGCAATTTACTGCCAATTATCACGCGGGTGCGCAGGCACCCACCAATTACCACTATTTACTACTAGTTACCACTACTTATCATTACAACGCGGGTGCTCGTTACCACTACTTACTGCTAATTACCACTATTTACCGCTAGTTACCACTACTTACAACTATCTCACGTGTACCCGTGAGAGTGCGTGGACCCCCGTGTTATCACTAATAATTTCTTTTTTTTTTATTTCTTAACATATATAATATTAGTCATAATATTAATAATAACATAATTTGTTAGATAAAAATTAATAATATAACATATATATAAAATCAGAAAATTCATAATATAACATAACACAAACTCTCTGTAATTGATCCAATGGTTGGAGGTAATTGGAACAAACTCTTAAATGGACATCTAGGGTGAATAATAGCGTGAATAAGAATTGGAGGGGATTGAAGGTGGGAAGTTTTGGAGAGCAGAAAATTATGGAGGAGAGTTAGGTTTTGAAAGAGAAGAGGGAATTGAAGATGAGAATTGAAAGCAAGAAGTTAAAAAAATAATGAAAGTTAGGAAAAGAGTGTAGTAGAGAAAAAATAAGAGAGAGAGAGAGAGAAAGAGAGTTAAAAAAAAAAAGACTAAAGAAAGTTATAAAAAAAAAAAAAGAAAAACCTAACACAAGGCAAAAGACATAAAAAGCACGGTCTACTGTGCTGGTAGCGTGGTAGACTACCCCTGTTGTTTGCTTTTTTTGTTTTCTTTTTGTTTTTGGTTTTCTTGTTCATTTTTTTGTTTCTTTTTGTTTCTTTTTTTTCCTTCTTTTTTTTTGTTCTTTTTTTTTTTGTTCGTTTTGTTCTTTTGTTCTTTTTTCTGGTTAATTTTCTTTTTGGTTCTTTTTTCACCTGTTTTGACCACCTTATTTCACAACCAATTTCAAAACTCGCATTTTCTTAAAATTTTGTCTCTCGCCCTACACTTTTACTTTTATCCGCTAATTATCTGCCTTTAGTTTTAGTTTTAGATTGTTAAAAACTCACCACATGCCATGAAAACAATCCAAAATTGGTTCATTTTCTGCCAAGTTGTCAATTCAAATTGGATAAATTACATTCGATGGCTAGGCTAACTCTAAAATATAATGTCCAATTGATCCAACGTTAATTCCAATTTATTTATTTATATGTTTTAAGGAAGGGAAAATGAGAGCTAAAACCAATTTATTGTTTATATGTTTTAAGTAAGGGAAAATGAGAGTTAAAAAAATTAACGAAAGTTAAAAAACAAAAGTGTAGTAGGAAAAAAAAAGTGAGAGTTAAAAAAAAGAATAAATAAAATTAGAAAGAAAATGTCTAAATAGGCGCGGTGGAACCATGGGAGATGGTGGAACCGTGGAGTATATAATTGTTATGATTTTATATGTGACAATGGGAGATTGTGAAACCATGGTTTATGTAATGTGCTATGGTGTTGTGAGTTTCAATGTGAGGCAGTGAAATCGTAGGGAGAGACGGTTCTACCATAAGTATATGAGGCGGTGGAACCGTGGGGAGAGATAGTTCTACCATGAGTATATGAGGCAGTGGAATAGTGGGGGGAGACGGTTTCATTGTCTTCCATTGTCACTACTACTAGTTACTACTATAAAGTCATAATACATACTAGTAGTTACCACTACTATTAGTTACTTCTAATTACCACTAGTTATCACTATAAAGTTATAACACAAACTTACTACAGTTACTACCACTATATTACTACTGCTATATTACATAGCCTACGGTTCCACCGTCTCTCCCACGATTCTATTGTCTTTTAATGTCACTACTATTAGTTTCTATTACTACTAGTTATTACTAGTTACCATTATAAAGTTATAACACAAACTTACTACTAATTATCACTAATTACTATCATTATATTATTATTACTATATTACATAGTCCACGGTTCCACCATCTCTCCCACATTCCATCGTTTCCCATTGTCACTACTACTAGTTGCCACTATAAAGTTATAATACAAACTTACTACTGGTTACCACTAGTTACTACCACTATATTACTACTACTATATTACATAGCCCACGGTTTCACCATCTCTCCCACGATTCCACTGTTTTCCATTGTCACTACTACTTGTTACCACTACTACTAGTTACGACTATAAAGTCATAATATAAATTTACTACTAATTACCACTACTACTAATTACTAACTAGTTACTATTAGTTACGACTATAAAATCATAACACAAATTTAATATTAATTACCATTAGTTACTACTACTATATTACATACCCCATGCTTCCACAGTCTCTCCTATGGTTCCACCATCTCCCATTGTCATTTATAAAGTTATAACATGAACTTACTAATAGTTACCACTATAATACTAGTAGTTACTACCACTATATTACATGTTCCACGGTTCCACCGTCTCCCATTGTCACTCATAAAGTCATAACACAAATTTATTGTTAGTTACTACTATATTACTATCACTATATTAGATATTATTAGTTACTACTATATTATTACTACACCTCGTAAAATTTTATTACTACACCTCATAAAATGCCATCACTTTGCAAAGTTGGGAAATGTATTAAATGATTAGTTTAGACATATTTTTTAAAAAAAAAAAAAGAAAAGGAAGTATTAAATGGTTTAGAACTCTAAGTATATGCACTGTATTTTTTTTTTTATTTTATGCTTTATTTTTTTTATTTTTAGGAAGTAAAGGTGCTCTTTTTATTTTTATTTTTAGGAAATGTATTAAATGATGGGTTTAGATATCACCTCTCATCTTTTTCTCTTACCACCTTTTATTACTATATGTTATCACAAACTTACCACACTTGTTATAGTAACTCATACCATTTATCCAAATTATCTTCTCAACTTACCATTGTCAATGGTGCCATTATAGAAACTATTTTCAAATAGTTCCTAAAAGTGCTATATTATAAAACATTCTAACAATATATTTGAGTTTTGTCATTTGGCCCGCTAAAGTTTTACAAAAAAAATTTCAAAACCCATTTTTGTATCCCTATAAATTTTCCCACCCTTTTTTCCATTCTTTTATTTTTTACCCGCCTATTTTTCATTACACACTTTTTTTTTCATAATTTTAATCATTACCCATCTTACTCTTAATTCCTCACATTTTTATACTTCCCATATCATTACAATAATTGCTATTTTTGTGTTTTTCTTTTGTTTCAGTTAAATATAATATTGATAATTACAATATATGATTATTAATTTATGTAATTATTAATATGGGACATCATGTAATATTATTTAAATTACTAATAGTGATAATTAATTAATATCAAATGTAGCATGTGTGAATAGTCATAATATAAAAATATCATATTATATTGTAACACTATATTATATAACAATTGGTCATAATGTCCAATTGGTTAATGAATTGTCATAATTTCATATTATAACATTACATCATGTAACATAGTGTCATTACATTTATAACAATTGTCATAATATTGTATTGTAACGCTATATTATATTATGTAATAATTAGTCCAATTGTCATAATATCACATTGGAATACTAAATTATGTAACAATTGCCATGTTGATAATTATTAATTTTATGTAATTGCTAATATTAGATATCATGTTATATTATTTAAATTACTAATATTGATAATTAATATTATGATAATTTGTGAAAAATTTGTGATATTATTCATTGGAGTGAAATATAGTGATAACTAGTTGTAATATAATGATAACAAGAGGCAGACTACGTAGGGCTATGCTAGACTACAACTTACCACTAGTTATCATAATCTTATCACCACCTACTACCTTTATCATAACTTTACTTCTAGTTATCATAAACTTTCCGCAATTAAGTTATCACTATATTACTACTACTTACCACTATATTAATACTAGTTATAGTAAACTTATCACTACCACTATATTGTTATTAGTTATCACTATATTACTATTAGTTAGATTAAACTTACCACAATTTTAGTTATCACTATTTTACTTTACTACTAATTATCGTAAACTTACCACAATTTATCATTAAATTACAACATGTTATTGCTACCTATTATATAGTAATAGTGTCACATTACTGATGACAACTAATAACTGTCTTAATTAAATATCCCTTTTACAAATAGTGCAATATATATGTTAGTATAGGTATAGAGTTATGCATATGGTATAATTTATCCGTCAGCAAAGAAGACCCAAATAGAGACTCTTTCCAAACCATGACTAAAGTTACTATATTTATTGATGACAAATGATAACCGTTCAAATGGTTGATTGCATTTACAGATGGTAAAATATATCCATTAGTACAAATGAAAAATTTATGCAAATGATATTGTTAAGTAGAATGTAAAAAAGAGTTATATAGAGACTTCTTCAAAATCGTCTCTAAACACTACTACATTTACTCACCACAAGTAATAATCATCAAATTTGAATATAAATTTTTACAGACGGTTTTGCTATCTTTACTGACAGTTGATAAACTTATCCTGATGGATAATTTTATACCATGGAAAAATATATACATTTCCCAACGGTTTTATCAAAAGCATTTCTATAGGTTATAAAATACAATCACTAAATCTCACCGTCAATAAAAGTCACGGTCAGCATAGTGCTTTAATTTTGTAGTGTTTCCTGCCGTATTATTTAGTGACCACTTGGTGATCATAAAAATAGTTGTCACCAAATTTGGTCACTAATGGTGTTTAGATTGGTGGACTTTTTCCTGCTATTCCATTTAATGACTACTTCGTGACCATAAAAATAGTCGTCATCAAATTCGGTCACTAATGGTGTTCAAATTGGCGGACTTTTTTCTCGCCATTCCATTTAGTAACCAAATGATGACCACTTTTTCAGACTTGTCACTAAAACCAATATGGTAACCAAAATTTAGTGACGAATTTTTTTTCATCTACAAAGGTTACTACAAGTGACCAAAATTTTGGTCATCACAAAATTTCTGGTCGCTAAAGGCCATTTCTTTTTTTTTTTTTGTAGGGCCACTTAGTTTAATTACATGGTTTTTTTCTTACGGATGACTAGAAGTCTAATAATTAAGATAGAGTTGGATGAAATGTATTAACCTTCTACATGGGTTGAGATAGTATCACTTATGTAGGCTCTCCATCAATCTCTCCCCCGCTCTCTCACTCTCACTATTTTCTTTTAGTTGGTGAAGTCACATGCATTACATTATATGGCTTATTTAGTTGGAATAACTTACATTATTATATCCTGCTTTACAACTTATTTTTAATGAAATAATTAAAAGAGTGAAAGAAAGGAAGGAGAATGAAGCTACAAAGCGTAAACGGCTTGCAAATGATTTTTTGGACCTCCTATGTTCTATGAAGGTGTGAATAGAATATTGTGCTACCACTTTCTGATTTTTTTCTTTAAATGAATTTCTTTTGTGTCATTTATTGATCTTTTCTTGTAATGCCCCGACCCTCCCGTTGAACATGTAACAACCATCGCATCACCCTGAAACACGTATGACCCCACTCCGTGTCCCAAGGTACCATAAGTTATTTCAATATCTCAATTATTTCAAAAAAGAAACAAATTTAAATCATCCATAAGCCAACCCGGCTTTCCAAATCAATCCTAGATAGTTAAAATAAATTTACAAATTTCACAACGATTCATAA
The DNA here is from genome assembly GCA_037126225.1 of Dillenia turbinata. Taxonomy (NCBI): domain Eukaryota; kingdom Viridiplantae; phylum Streptophyta; class Magnoliopsida; order Dilleniales; family Dilleniaceae; genus Dillenia; species Dillenia turbinata. The sequence continues at coordinate 8,835,119 of JBAMMX010000024.1, forward strand.
TTCATCACTTAATTCCAAATGCCCTAGCAAAACAAATTTAAACATATAAGATATGCAAAATTTTCCTTCCTTGGGGCAATCAACAAAGTTCCCAAAAATATTCTCATGACTATTACCTATTTGGGCTCAACAAAAATATCTTCTCCAACCAGCACTAGTTGAAGTCTATAGTACCGGGTTAAGCTTCCTCTAGAAAATTAAAAAGAGGGGGGTGAATTTGAAAATAATTAGTGAATAGAGTGCAATGGCATGTTGAACATGAATGAGATGTGAGGAGTGGTTGTACTAAACAAGTATATCAAAATATATTTCAATGCAATAAATAAAACCATTTGCATAAAATAAATTCGGAGCAATCCACTATGACTTATAGGTTATTTATCAACACAAATCCTCATTCTTTTTTTCCGTTCCAAATCTTCCTTCGGGGTTGCCAAACGATTTTTCTAGCGATGACCATTAGTAGAATCTGCAAGAGATTTTTCACAAATTTTCATAAAATATCCATTTTCCTTGGTATTGGCCCGGAGTTCCGTGGGGTGCCACCATGCTATCACAGGAATAACTTGATGAGCGTCTCCATCTCACCTACCACCAACCCTAATTTTTTTAAACCAACTTTTACCATGCTACTACTATAGCCCCAGTCCATAACAAAACTTAAACTATTGTCATTTAATCCATTTTATATGCCATGTTACAAAATCCATTTCAAATTTCAATATAACAAGCAATTCACAGAAAATTGAAATTCCACATTTCACAATTATCATTACATTCTAACATGATACAAAACAATTCAAAAATCAATAATAGAGTCCCAGATTTGTGAATAATTCAATTTGGACATACCGCAATCACAAAGCATTGCAAATTCATTTCAAAATTAATTTCACAAATCATATTTAAAATCATTTTCCCATTCATACGCAATATAGCCATCCACCTATCTCTTGAGAGGGCAAACACTCTCAATTCACAACCAATTTTTAAGAAAATTGTTTCCCAGGTTGTAATTGTATCAACTAAGACAGTAACTACAATTTTAATATTAAATCACATCTATTTCTAGGGTTTATAAATTTTTTCCCAATAGCACGAATCCTACTTTTCCAAATTCATGACTCTATGTTCTAATTCCATCATTTACATGATATTTGCATCCATACTAAATTTTGAATCACAATTTGACTCAATTTTTCTCATTGACAAACCATAGGGCTACAATCTCTAACAAAACTCCTCAAATCTCAATAATAAATTTCAATCTACTAATGAAGAAGCTAAATCTAAGATTAGGAAGAGGAAAATACCTTAATTGTGCGGTCAAATTGAGACATTTGGTGTCAAAAACCCTAGCTTTTTCCTTTTTCGCATAAACCCTAGGTTTCTCCCAAAATCACTTTCATCACAAGTTTGCTTGGGGTTTTGAAGGATTAGTAGAGTGATTTTACAAGGGGATTAATTGATTTTTAATGGGATATTTGAAAAAGAGATGGACGAGAGTGGGAGAGAGGTGAGAGTCGAATGAGAGATGAGTGATCGAAAGAAATGGGGTTTGTTCATGCCCTTCGTAATTGTGGTGATGAAATTACTATTTTGGCCTTCCTTATTGTTAAGTTTGAATCAAGGTTGTCGTCCTTTTTCGTCATTTAACTACATTTCATGTGCACAAATCGATTTGCAGCCCTTTGAAGTCGACTTATGTGTCTAGGGTGTTTAGAGGTCAAGTCGGCTAGTGATATAGGTAAATTGACTTACAATTATGAAACCAAATCGACTTAAGCATCCCCCTTGTAATGCCAAATCAACTTGCCAATGTCAAGCCTCAAAACTGTTGTCTACACACTTGCCAAATCGACTTGTCTATTTACACAAGTTGATTTGTCACATCCAAGCTTTAAAATCCATTGCCTACTGTCTTATGAAGTCCATTTGTCTAATTGCACAAATCTGCTTGGCACGTCCAAGTCTTAGAAACTTTTTCCTGCTCAATGACCAAATTAACTTGTCCTCATTGTACAAGTTGACTTGTCTCACTCGTTCCCTCATACAAGTCGATTTGTCACACCTTTTTCTTAAACACAAGCCAACTTGTCACTCACATCTCTTAATCACAAGCCAACTTGTCAACACTCAAATCGATTTGGCACTTACATTCTTCACACGCACAAATCAACTTGAGAAACTTAATCCCTAATCACTTGGATCCAAGTAGATTTGAATGTATGCATTCAAAGTTCTCCAAAAAGTTTTACACCACCAAGTTATTCATTACTTTGAGAATTATGGGAGAATTAATTGAAAAATTCAAACATCGAATTTATTTTGGTCTTACATCTAAAGTCCAAAATCGATCACAACCACTTTCTCCCGGTATTTTACAAAGAAAATTGTAAATTCAGTAAAAATTTCCTAACACCGAATTTTCGGTTTTACAATACTTAACCCTCTAAAAAGAAATTCGTTCTCGAAATTTTATAGAAAATTTATACACACCAAAATGATGCGGGTATTGTTTCTATATCGATTCTTTTGTCTCCTAAGTTTCTTCTTCGACTTGGTTGCTTTCCCACAAAGCTTTAACCGTAGGGATTTGTTTACTCCTCAATTGCTTGAATTGTCAATCAAAGATTTAAAACTCAAGTTTGGATTCAATTCTATCGAATGAGCTTTTAATGCATGGAAGGGATCCGACAAGTATTTCTTTAACATAGAGAAATGAAATATATTGTGAATTTTCTCCAAATCCAGGGGTAATTCTAGCCGATATGCTACTTTTCTTATCCTCTCGAGGATTTTGAAAGGGCCAATAAATCGAGGATTCCCCCGTTTCTAAAATCGGATTACAGCCTTTCAAGGTGATATTTTAAGAAAACCATGTCTCCGATCTAAAATTCCAAAGGTCTTCTTCTTTTGTCAGTATAACTTTTTTGTTTATTTTTAGCGGCCTTCATTCTCACTTGAATCACATTCACTTTTTCTATATTGCTTCAATTAGCTCCACATCCCTAATCTTCCTCTCTCTTACCTCATCCCAACACAATGGAATTTCGCACTTCGTTCTATAGAGAGCTTTATAGGATGACATCCTAATACTAACTTGATAGCTATTGTTGTATGCAAATTTAATGAATAAGAGATGCCTATCTTAGCTCCCTTGGACCATCACACATGCCCTAAGCATATCTTCCAATGTCTGAATAGTACATTCTAACTATCCATCCGTCTGTAGATGAAAAGATATATTGAACTTCAGTTTGGTCCCCAAAGCCACTTATAACTTAGGCCAAAATTAGGAAGTGAATCAGGGATCATAATCCGATACAATTGACATTCACACCCTATGTAGTTGGATGATCTCATTTATATAGTCTCATTAAATTTTCCAAAGGATAGGAATTTTGGATGGGTAAGAAGTGGGTTGACTTACTGAGCCGATCTACTATCACCCATACGGTATTGTGTCAGCTCAGTATGCATAGTAATCCCATCACAAAATCCATGATAAAGTGCTCCCATTTCTACTCAGGTATAGATAATAGTTATAGGGTTTCGATAGGCTTCTAATGTTCGACCTTGATTTATTGGCACACAAGACGCCTAGCCACAAACTCGGCTATCTCTTGCTTCTATTCCGACCACCATAGGTTTCCTTGATGGTTTAGTATATTTTAGTACTCCTGGGATGCATAACATAAGCTGAAGAGTATGCCTCTTCACGTATGGCTTTCGGAAGCTCATCATTCTTGGGGACACAAATCTATTTCTCATATACCACCATGTCATCCTTTTAAATATGGAAATTACCACCTTCACCCTTGTAAACCTTTTTCACTATGTCTTTTAGCTCTTCATCAATTGCTTAGACCTCTCTAATATGGTCCATTAAGATTGATCATACCTTGAATCTGGCCAAAACTGCACCTTGCTCATCATTAGTCAGCTTGACTCCAAGTGTACGGAGTCCTACCAGACATGAGAGGTAAGAACTCTCATAAGATGATGATGAAAAAGATTTATAGCTTAAAGAATCCGCGACCAGATTCGCTTTGCCTAGGTGATAGTCAATCACTGGTCATAGTCTTTAATCAGCTCCAACCATCTCCGTTGCCTCAAATTGAGCTTATTTTGAGTGAGTAAGTACTTGAGACTTTTGTGGTCAATGAAGATTCTACATGTGGCTCCATATAAGTAATGCTACTAAATCTTCAAGGCAAAAACGATGGCAACAAGCTTTAGGTCATGGGTGGGATAATTCGACTCATGCTTTTTCAATTGTCGAGAAGCATTGGTGATTACTCTATTGCCTTGCATTAAAACACATCCCAACCCTTATTTCTTGGCGTCACTATAAACCACACAGTTACCACCGTTAGTAGGAAAAGCAAGTATTGGAGTGGACGTGAGTCTCTTCTTAAGCTCTTGGAAACCCCGCTCACATTCATCATTCCACTTGAATTTAAATCCCTTCCGAGTCAAGCAAGACAATGGAACCATAATCTTGGAGAACCCTTCTACGAATCTCTAATAATACCTTACCAATCTGAGAAAACTTCTCACCTCGGTGATATTCTTGGGTTGCTCCCAATTCAAAATTGCCTCACTTTCTTTGGGTTAACAAATATCTCATCTCTAGACACAATATGCCCTAAGAAGCCAATCTCCCTTAGGCAAAACTCACACTTGGAGAACTTGGAATACAGTTGCTTCTCTCGGAGAGTTTTTAGCACAATCCGAAAATGTTTCGACTGTTATTGATCGTTCTTGGAATACACCAAAATGTCATCTATAAAGACTATGACGAATCTATCAAGGTAGGAATAGAACACCCTATTCATCAGATCCATAAATGCAGTAGGAACATTGGTTAATCTGAAGGGCATCACTAAAAACTTGAAGTACCCATACCATGACCTAAATGCAGTCTTATGAACATCATCCTCTTTTATCCTTAATTGGAGATAACCCAATCTCAAATCAATCTTCAAAAAGACACTAGCCCCTTGGATTGATCGAACAAGTTGTCAATCCTTGGCAACAGGCACTTATCCTATACGAAGGTATGGAAATGGGTGCAGTGCTGAGAGCCAAGTCAATAGCGAAATCAAACTCCTATACCGGAAGCAAATCGGACAACTCATCCTGGAAAACATTCGAGAATTCATTCACCACCAAAATATCTATGAACTCCAAACTTCCCATTATGGTATTGATGATGTGGGCTAGATAAACCTCACAACCCATGTGCACTAATCTCCATGCCTCCATTGTCGAGATTACACAGCTCGATAAGACCCATCATTCACCTAAAGGAGTAATAACTAGCAACTCCTCTTCAAGTGAGGTCAAAGGCCTATTCGAGTGTTTAGAAAACTCCGTGATTAGAAAATAGTTATTTGACCTCGTATCAATTAAAACACGAGCATTAACACCAAAAATTTTCATCATACCTATAGACAGAAACAATTAAACATTTAGAGTTAGCTATTTGAAGTTTTTAAAACCTAGAAAATTTGGTAAAAGGGGAACTTAGTATGAACAAATCGTCCTATAGGGTTAGGAAGCTATCCTAGCCATTAGCCAAGTTGATTTAAGAAGTCGAGGTCATAAAGATTAATATCTATGACTCAAGTACATCGACCTATGACAACACAAGTAGGCCTATGCTCACATATGGATATAAACAACTTAACTCAAGGCCTCAACAAGTTAACTTGCATGCCTATATGCGTAGAAAAAGAATTAAATTTCAATTTAACCAACTCAACCAAAATTCATAGTCTCAATGCCATCAAAACTATCATCAGACATCAAAATCATTCTTAATCACTTCAATATCATGCAATATCTCCAATATGCCTCCAATTCAAAATCAAGAATTTATGACCACGTAATGTTCATATTCAAATTTTTAAATCATTAAGTTCAAGTTCTATGAAATTTACCTATGACTATGTCAGGTTGTTTTGTGTATCTTCATTTGTCATTGCATAACTTCTTATTTGAGTCCTTGTTTGTGGATGTCAGGGTGGAGCAGCCACTGTGTTGCTTCTAGTCCCCATTCGTTGTGTGACAATTGGAAAGGAAGTAGGAATGTTGGCTTGGCCACCCATGGCTCTACTAGGATGATCTCGACTCGATTGACTTCCTAGCCCTAACTCCAGGTAAGCGTTGTAAAAATGATCCTCCTTCCCACATTGAAAGACCTCTTGGGTGAATGCAAAACCCGAAATGAAACTTCCCGCAGTTCTTACACTACTCCTTATTTCCTACTAATTTACTCCCAGAGGTGGCACTAGATATGGGGTCCCAAGATGAGACGTTCGTTGGCCTTGTGGTATGCTAATAGATCCGGAGATCGAGATTCCATCATAGGGACCCCATCTCCTACTTTGCTTTGAACTCTAGCCCGATACAGGTTTAGACATCTTCTTCTTCTTCTTTTATCCCTCTCTTGTTCTTCTTTTTTCCTTAACCATTTTCTTAGCCCTTAATGCCAATTCCAAGACATCTTTGTAAGTATGGGCTAAGGTCATAGTCATCTTCCCCTAGATGGATAAGTTTAGACCTTTCTCAAACTTAAAGCGTAGGTACTCCTCAGAAGTTACCAACTCAGGAATAAATAAGGACAATCTTCTCTACTCTATCTCATATTCCACCACTGACTTGTTGCCTTGGCGGAGGTGAAGGAACTTCTTTCTCTTCAAATCTCGGTAAAATCTTGTATATTACTTTTCATCGAATTCCCAAAGGAATTCATTTCAAGAAATAGTTGCCGTGGACCGTTCCTTAAGATTGTCCCACCATACCCAAGCATCTTCATCTAATAATTACATGGCCACCATGAGCTTTAGTTCTTTATCAAGTTTCATATCGACTATGGTCTTCCAAACCCGATTTATCCAATTCTTTGCTACTATCACATCATTAGTCCCCCGTAAAGGTAACATATCCAAGTTGTCAGACTTCTTTGATCAATTTGGATAACTCGATGGTTGGAAGGCTGCTAAGGATGGCCATTGAAGTAGGAGGAGCTCGGAGGAGTAGTGGAATGATTAGACTTAGTGGAGGAGGTATTGGCACTTAAGGAGGGGTTTAAAGATAAGCGCCATAGGTATTCCACCACTTGGTCCATTGTTGGAGTGCGTCGAGTGGCGGTAAAGGAATCTCGGTTAAAAGAGCCGGGTAAGTGCTAGTAGCAATCAAAGGGGAAGAAGGAGCACATGAGAACGATCCATCCTCATGCTCGGAGGGAGGAATTTTATTTACATTCCTTAACCTTCATCTAGGAGGCATGATTCCTATAACAAGAAAGATACTATTCTGAGCTCTCTAAAGTAGAATTCGGACTAAATACCTAACCCCCTAAAATAAGATAAGCCCTAGTCCTTAAGATCCATGTAAGGTTTTTGAACATCCCCTGAAAAATATTTTAAACTCCAAATTTCAAAAAGACAAGCATTTTAAAATCTTTGGAAATCTCTTGGGGATATTTTGAAATATTTTAAACCTTTAAACATTTAAAATCGCGAGTTTAAACTATGATACTAATAGAATTGTCATGCCTAACCCTCCTGTCAAGTTCGTAACAACTACCGCATTACCCTGAAACACATGTGAACCCTACTCTTTGTCCCAAGGTACCACAAGGCATTCCAATATCTCAATAATTTCAAAAAAAATAACAAATTTAAATTATCAATAGGCCAACCCGGCCTTCCAAACCAATCCTAAATAGTTAAAATAAGTTTACAAATTTCACAACGGTTCATAATTCATCACTTAATTCCAAATGTCCCAGTAAAACAAATTCAAACATATAAGATGTACAAAATTTTCCTTCTATGGTCCAATCAACAAAAGTCCCAAAAATATTCTCATGACTATTACTATTTGGGCTCAATAAAAATATCTTCCCCAATTAGCACTAGTTGAAGTCTATAGCTCCAGTCTAAACTTCCTCTGGAAAATTAGAAAGAAGGGGTGAGTATGAAAATACTCAGTGAATGGAGTGCAATGACATGCTCAACATGAATGAGGGGTAAGGGTGGTTGTACCAAACAAGTATATCAAAATATATTTTAATGCAAATAAAACCATTTACATAAAATAAATTTGGAGTAATCCACCATGACTCATAGGTTATTTATCAACACAAATCCTCATTTTTTTTTTCCTTTACAAATCTTCCTTGGGTATTGCCAAAACACTTTTTTATCAATAGTTGTTAGTAGAATCTGCAAAGGGGTTTTTCACAATTTTTTCATAAAATATCCCTTTTCCTTGGCATTGGCCTGAAGTTCCATGGGGTGCCACCACGTTATCATGGAAATAATTTGACTCCATCTCGCCTTCCGTTAAGCCCAATTTTTTTAAACCATTCTTTACCATGCCACCACGATGGTCTCGATCCATAGCAAAACTTAGACTATAGTCATTTAATCTATTTTATGCACCATGTTATAAAATCCATTTCAAATTTTAATATAACAAGCAATTCACAGGAAATTGAAATTCCACAATTCATAATTATCATTCCATTCTAACATGATGCAAAACAATTCAAAGATCAATAATATAGTCATGGATTTGTGAACAATTCAATTTGGACACACCATAATCACAAAGTATTGCAAATTCATTTCAAAATTCATTTTAAAATTCATTTCAAAATTCATTTAACAAATCAAATTTGAGATCATTTTCCTATTTATATGCAACATAGCCATCCATCCATGTCTTGGGAGGATGAAAACTCCCAATTCATAACCAATTTTTAAGAAAATCCTTTCCCAAGTTGTAATTATATTAACCTAAGACAATAATCACAATTTTAATGTTATATCACATCCATTTCTAGGGTTTATGAATTTTTCTCCAATATAGCACAAACCCTAATTTCTCAAATTCATGACTCTATGTTCTAATTTCATCAATTACATAACAGTTGCATCTATATAAAATTTTCATTTCCAATTTTTCTCATTGACAAAACATAGGGGGATTAATGAGGAAGTTAAATCTAAGATTAGGAAGATGAAATTACCTTAATTGTGTGGTTAGATTGAGCCATGGACGTTGGGTGTCAAAAACTCTAACTTTTTATTTTTTCGTATGAACCCTAGGTTTCTCCCAAAATCACTTTCATCTCAAGTTTGCTTGCCATTTTGGAAGATTGGCAAAGTGATTTTATAGGGGGATTAATTGATTTTAAGTGGGAGATTTGAAAAAGAGATGTACGAGAGTGGGAGAGAGGTGAGAGTCGAATGAGATATGAGAGTTCGAATGAAATGGGGCTTGTTCAAGCCCTTTGTAATTATGATAATGAAATTACTATTTTGCCATTCCATATTGTTAAGTTTCAATCAAGGTTGCTCGTCCTTTTCCGTCATTTCATCATATTTCATGTGCACAAGTCAATTTGCAAACCTTACAAGTCGACTTGTGTGTCTAGGGTGCTTAGAGGTCAAGTCTGCTTATAATATAGGTAAATCGACTTACAATTTTGAAACCAAATCAACTTGAGCATTCCCTTTGTAATGCCAAGTCGACTTGCCAATGTAAAGCCTCAGAACTATTGTCAGCACACATGCCAAATCGACTTGTCTATTTGCACAAGTCGATTTGTTACATCTAAGCTTTAGAATCCATTGCCTACTCTCTTAACAAGTCGATATATCTAATTGCACAAATCAACTTAGCACGTCCAAGTCTCAAAAATTTTGCTTACTCAATGACCAAAATTGACTAGTCCTTGTTGTATAAGTCGACTTTCCTTTCTCTTTCCCTCATACAAGTTGATTTGTTACACCTTTTTCTTAAACACAAGCCAACTTGTCACCACATCTCTTAATCACAAGCTAACTTGTCAACACTTAAATCCATTTGGCACTCACATTCTTTACACACACAAATCAACTTGTCATTACACAAATTAACTTGTCAAACTTAATCCCTCATCACTTGCATCCAAGTAGATTTAAACCCATGCACTCAAAGTTCTCCAAAAAGTTTTACACTACCAAGCTATTCATTACATTGAGAATTATGTGGGAGAATAAATTGTAAAATTTAAAATTTGAATTTTTTTTTCGGTGTTACATCCGATGTCTAAAATCGATTGCAATCGGTTTCTCCTGGTATTTTACAAGGAAAATTGTAAATTCAATAAAAGTTCCCTAACACTGAATTTTCGGTGTTACATTTCCTCTACTTCAGGAGATTACTACATCATCTATATGGGAGGATTGTGCTCCACTTTTAGAGGACAAACAGGAGTTTAGGCATTCCTTTCTAACTCCATCGACTAGAGGCCTTAACTGGCTTGTAATTCATTTGTCCTAATCCTTTTTCTTTTTTATTTTGGGTTATTTTCAAGGGGAAGGGGGATGGAGGCTTCCTTTTCTTTTCTTTTCTTTTCTTTTTTTTTGGTGCCAGTTTCTAACTTATAGGTGTCACCAAGTATCTTCAATATGTTGGGTGTATCAATGATAAATGAGTCATAGACACTATTCTCCATGACTTTTAAACTTTTAGAGCAATTGGTTGTCTCACATGGAACATAGCACTAAAGCACCAGGTCTTGAGATTGAACCAATCCGGATCCTTAAAACTTTGAGCAATGTTGAATGTGTTTATGATCCTCTTATAAGTCATCATTGGTTCATACAACAGTGTAGCTAGAAAATTTGTTAACATTACATAAGAGAGTATCGATATTTTTAAATGTATTAAAACATAAACCAAATATCCAAACACCTATGGTTATTCTTTCTAATGTAGGCCCCGTCTTTTGTATCTTTTTTAACATTTTAAGTGGCATCAATTGTATAAAATTACCTAAAAGTAATAAGTTTATAAGATAATGTTTGATTTTTTTAATTTTTTACCAAAGTTGGTGGAGTGACTTGATCCAACAAGCCAAGGGTGGCCCGCCCTTGGACCCATAGTTGGCAGAATTTTGACTTACAAAAAAATAATTAGATAAAAAGCATACTTTTCTCCATCCAATTTAGCTTTTAGAGTTGATAGGACCCATTCAAAAGACCCAATATGATGAGTACACAGATTTTAAGATCATGACCTATAAAGGCCTATTGTGCCTAAACGTATCAATGAATAGGGATCAATCTCTCTGAAGGGTGGACACGGCCCAACACATCAAGTGATTGTTGTCAGCTAACCAATTCGTGGCATTCAGAGGCCTTCGATGTCATGGCATTGCTTCCACTGCACTAGTAAGAGGTTTAATGCAACTCCTATCGAAAAGAAATTCTACGCGTACCATCTTAATAAGGAAGGAAACTCTCAAGATCTAATCAATAAGGGAAAAAATTTCTTTGTATCACTAAACTTCCTAAATGATAAAGATCACAAATCTCCCGAATATTTTGGCCATCAAACTCTGAAATCTTCAGATCTCCGTGCAAGGAAACTAGGGTTATAACACTCTGGGTACACACGGCTCTTACGGCACCCATGCATAAAGCCTTCACATCACCGAAACCTAGGAATGCTCTTTCAGACCCAATACTTGACACACAAGTCATGGAGAGATCTCTCTCTGTCTCTTGCTCTTAGTTTATTTCAATCCTATTGAAAACTGCTCTTTCTAACTTGAGATAGAGCCTCCCCGACTGGAACAACCTCTGGTGGTCTTTTACAAGTTTTAAGCCATTCCCTCAAGCAATCGATCAAGTCGAAAGAAACCGATATCTCTGGAGTCAAATCCCATCTCCAACAAATTGGCACCGTCCGTGTGAACACACAAAAACAATCTCGACAAACTCCCTGAATTGCCAAATGACCATGCCTCCAAAAAGGAGAACCAGAAGTTCCTTAAAGGCTGCATCCGCTGCAGATGGACACACTGCCACCCTGACTGATGTTGCTCTCCTAGAGGCACCCACTCACTCTGCCAATAACCATCCCGTTTATTCTCAACCACCTGGCCCAAAGCAGGTTCCGTAACCTACACTTCAGGGACCTCTAGTCGTACCTCCTATATTGGTATCTCCTAAATAGGCCAATCACCCCGAATTAGAAAGGTTAGAGTCTAAAATATAGAATTTAAGCAAATAGTTAGAGGGACTCAATCGTGCCATTAGACTAGAGGGACAATCCTCCTTGGGAGGACCTGGACATACACGCACCCAATGGCAGGTACCTCTACTAAACTATGAACCCTTGGTAACTTCTCGCCATGATCTAGAGGACCTGAGGAAATAGGTCGAGCAACTTGTTATGGACAAGCTTAGGCGGGCCAGTGCCCAAAGGGAAAAGGAACCACTTATTCCTTCTAGCATGTCACCTTTCAACCCGAAGGTCTCTTCAAAACCTATACCCCATGATGTGCTCTTGCCCCTATAAAAAGATATGACAGTATGATCGATTCTCGCAACCATAATACACATTTTGTGATGGTGACGATCTCGAGAGACATGATAAATACTGCTATATGCAAACACTTTCCTACTACCCTCAAGGGTAATGCACTACATGGTTCAATTTACTCCCACCGCTCAACATCAAAAGTTTCTCCCAGCTTTGGCAGCAATTCAAGGCATATTTCATGATTAGTTGGGGATTAAGAGAAAGTCCACCTCTTTACTATCGTTACACCAAAGGGATGATGAGCCCCTGAGGGACTTCTTGGAAAAGTTCAAGACTGAGATGATGAAAGTTCCCATATTAGACCATTTTATCATACTAGCCGCATTGCTTACTAGGTTATGCCCTTCAGGCATGAAAACCTTGATCACAAAGAACCCCTTTCTACCATCCAAGAGTTCTACTCCCATAATGAGAGTACATCACGGTTGAAGATACTGAAACATTCGATCGACATAAAAACCAATCATCCCAAAAAAAACGCAGCCAATCACCTCGGCAACCTTCGCCAAGAAAGAATTAATCGAGTCCTCCACCTCCACAAAGGTTCAATACCTACACCTCTCTAAATGAGACTCCTAGTCAGGTTTTACTCCAGATCAGGGACAAACCATATGTCCGATGGCCTCCCCAACCTACAGAGCACAATCCTAAAAGGGACAAGACAAGTACTACCACTTTTACCGTGATTATGGCCATATGACTGTTGACTGCAAAAAGCTCGAAGACAAACTAGAATTCCTTATGCGAAGTAGAAGGTTGCAAAGATTCATTCGCATGGAAGGAAGGAATATCCCCTCTTCAGATCTGCATACCCCGCTATGGGAAAGCAGACCAAATGATCAGCTTATTACTCAGCCACTAAGCAATTGACAAGATGGAGTGATCCTCCAAATTCATAACGAACGAGCTCTCCATAAGCCTTACCTCCCATCCAGTGTCTTTTCTATCGGTGTCTCGGGCCCTTAAGATTATTCATGGAGGGATGAAACCGAACACCTGATCGTACCTCTCTTTTACCTAGCCTAAGTGCGTCTCCCTACTTCGCAAGAGATACTAATGACTTATGTTAATGAACAATCAAAAGGCAAATGACCGATTATTGGTTTCACCGATAAGGACTTTGCCAGGGTCAACCCAAATCGCCATGACCCCTTCATCATCATTGTCAAAATTAGTTAGTATAAAGTCAGAAGGATCTTCATCGATCAGAGAGTACGGTATAACCTCCTCTACTGAGATGCTTTCCAATGAATGGGCCTTGGTCTCACACATCTTCAACCTCACACAAGCCTAGTCAAAGGGCTTCTGGTGAATGGATATGTCCTGAGAGCATTATTTTACTTCTGGTCACATTTGGCTCACTGCCAAATCATGTGATAGCTACTACAATATTCAATGTGGTTAATCTTCCTTCACTTTACAATGTTATCTTAGGTAGGTCGGGCTTAAATGCCCTGGAAGCCCTACTCAACACTAAACATATGAAGATTAAGTTCAGAATCCCACACGAGATTGGAATGTTATCTTGCGATCCAAAACCCTCAACATCTACATCCAAATGACATATGGGGTATGCTCTCATTGCCTCACTTTAAAGTTTTACATTGTAGCAACAGAAATTTTCCATCGGTGACTAATATGCATGATTATCATTTGCATCTAATTGTATAATTCCTATCGATTGTTTCTAATCGAACAAAATGTGCCGTCAATAAAGGGTATAACTCCTTGAAGGGATAGGCGCGACCCATTCCTATTAGTTTTTTCCTATTGAATGAAATTTGCTATCAATATAGGATGTAACTCCCCAAACGGGTAGGCATGGCCCATTCCTATCTGTTATTTCCTATCGAATGAAATGTGCCGTCAATAAGAGATATAACTCTCTAAACAGGTAGACATGGCCTATTCCTATCGGTTATTTCTTATCGAACAAAACGTGTCGTCAATAAGGGATATAACTCCCCGAACGAGTAAGCACAGCCCATTCCTATCGGTTGTTTCCTATCAACAGAACACGCTGTTAATAAGAGATATAACTCCCTGAATGGGTAAACAAGGCCCATTCCCATCTATTATTTTCTATCGAACAAAATGTGTCATTAATAAGGGATATAACTCCCCGAATAAGCAGCCACCACTTATCCTACTGCTTGGTTCCTAATGAGAGATATACCTTATCGATAAGAGACTCCCCTTAAAGACGTTCCTATCCCATCCTATCTTAATGGACATAGGCTATCAGAAAGACCGAGTTCCCTAACATATTCGAGCTTAACTGCGGGTCCCCCAACGAAGACAATGTACCCCTAAATAGGCCGTAATTTTTTAAGTAGATTGGAATGATGAAACACAACCAATGAATCTACCCTCATCACTCGAACAATAAAGGGAACATAACCCTATTGTCAATACATATCAGATGTAAGAACACAAAATGATTTTCCATTGAAATTCACAACAATACAAAATTCTAGAAGTCAATGGCACAAGGGTCACACGAAATCAGGGGGATAGGGGGAAGTGCTAGAATTTCCTGAGGTAAGGACTCCACCATGACTATGACAGGTTTGACAGGAGTGCTGATTAGATTCATGGGGACCATGCCTTGGTCCACTACCTCCTGACTAATAGTCCCTTTGCTCAGGGGTAATGCTCCCTTTAAACCAAATCTATGGATTATCTTTTTTGCGTATCTTAATCTCTCATTTAGTTTATATTGGGAATCCCTGAAGGTAGCAGCACCCCTAGTCAAAGATTTCTCAGTCTCAGTTACTTTCCATTCCACCACCTAAAGAGACTCTTCATATAACTAGGCCAGCATCTCATAGGTGTGTCTCAAGGACCTTTGCCTCAACCATCAACTTCTTATAATGATTTTGGTATAAGGCCAAATCCAATCGAAGGCTCTTCACCTCCTCCTCCTTCTCAGCAAGTGAGGCCCTAAGCGCCTCCTCTATGCTTGTGCTCTTTTCCCATTAACCAAGAGCATCTTGTAGTGTCGAGACCTGAATGGTTAGCCGATCTGCGCACACTTCCAAATACCTTACCATTTGTTTCCCCTGCCATTCCTAGAACTCCGCTGGAGCCATCATCTATAAAATAGAGGATTGGATTAATCAATAGTAAAAAAAATAGTAAAACAAGATGAGTTCAAAGAATAATACCATTAAACCGAGAGACTTAAGAGCCTCACCAACTTACTTTGGGGACATTCTATGTAACTCCAAGTCACAGCATTGAAAATCAAGCCGATCAACTATTCTTTTTACCTTGGCTAAGTCCACGTAATTATACTGCCTCTCTCTCATGCTGATTGTAATTGTTCCCCTCTCCTTTGAAATCTTATCACTATAAAAGGACCAAATGGGGATAGATGGAGGAATGGTTGTGCTATCAGGCACCTTATGTTTTCCCTTGTGTGGAGGCCATAATGGAACAGCACATGATGGACCAGATATTTCTTCAACCGATACAGCTCAGACCTCCATCCTTCTCAGTGGCCTCACTTTAATAATAGAAGGTAGGACATTCTCGGTTCCCCCCATTTTGGGTACCTTCGATACAGTAATGCTCTCATTATCGGTCGGTGACAAATCATCAACCTCTCTCGGTTCAGCATCCATAGGCTCGGAACGCCATGATATAGTAGAGGATGCATACTCTCTAGTTCCCTTTGTTCTTTTGCGCCCTCCTTCCACTAAAGACTCAACCAGTATAATTTTCCTCCTTTTTATTGAGGGAGACATGAACATTGGTTAGGCCTCAGATTTCCTGTCAGTCTCCTTTGGAGGTTGTTTGGCATTCGAAGTACCTCCTTAACAGTCGTGACCTCTTTCAACAGAGTGTTATCCAGGAAATCTAGAACATCAACCAAATTGATCTCCCTCCTTTTGACTAGAAGAGGCCTATCAATTTTTCTTTTCTCTCCTATCAATAGGCCTACTGAGGATAATATTTGATCGTCCACCAAGGAGTCATCACAGATAGTCCTTCGGATAGATTTACAGTACCTGTCAATCGACTGCATAAAACAAAAATAGCAAGAAGGAGACGAAGGCTTCAACTAGCGAAGGCCTCCTATCGACTTTAAGGAGCACAGGTGTGAGGTCCTTATCCCTAAACTCCATAAAGAAGTATTTATTCATCCAACTCTTATCGATGGTCTCTTTAGAGTAAAACCCCCAGTCGGACTCAAATCGGGTTTGCGACTTATACCAGCCTCGAGTAGAGCCATTACTCCCATATCACACTAGAGAAAAAAATAGCTACCAGAATCTCAAAATCAAAATGAAGGTGGCAAAAACCTAATAGGGACATCATAACCACAACTAAACGCCGACCCTGGGAATCAACAAAGTCAGAAATATATTCCAACAACCAATACCTCAGCAAATGGGCTAGTATATGGCACTTTCAGGCCAAGTTTTACCAACTGTTTATACATTAGAACACATCCCTCCGGCACTCTATTGGTTCAGTCGACATCTGTAGCTAACACCAAAGCATAATCATCTCCCATCAACATGTTGGTTTGAACTTCTTGAAGCTCTTCCATTGTCGTGATGCTTCTAATATCTTCAATGCCTAGATAAACATGAGAAGCAGAACTTCTCACCATTTTCCTCAACAAAGATCTCTTTTATACAATAGTGACCCATAAGAAAACAAAATGAAAGTAAAGAGAGAAGGTATCTAATCCCCTTCAATGATGGACCTTATAAGGAATACTAAAGACGATTTGTAAAATATGTAGTGACATATGTCATGCCAAGAGTTTTATGTCCTTCTGACGATCACTACTCATAGCGCCTTTCTCACGAAACGATACCACGAGTTGGGAGCAAATGATGGGACCCGTTCAAAAGACCTAATACGATGAGTACACAATACCATAAAATTAGGACGTATAAAGGCCTGTCGCGCCTAGACATGTCAAATAATAGGGATCAATCTCCTCGAAGGGTGGACACGGCCCAAAACACCGAGTGATTGCCATTGGCTAACCGATTTAAGGCCTTTAGAGGCCTTTGATATCCCAAGTGATGACATTGCTCCCACCACATCAGTAGAAGGTTCAATGTAACTCCCATTGGTAAGAAATTCTATGCACACCATCCTGTTAAGGAAGTAAACTCTCTAAATCTAATCGATAAGAGAGAAAATCTCCCCGTATCACTAAACTTTCTAAATAATAAAGATCACGAATCTTCTGAATATTTTGATTATCAAACTCTAAAATCTATGAATCTCATCGCAAAGAAACTAGGGGTGTAACGCCTTGGGTACTCACGGGTCTTACAATACCCATGCATAAAAGCGTTCACATCAATGAAACCCAGGTATGCTCTCTTAGATCCAACACTTAATACACAAATCACAGATCACTCTTTCTCCCTCTCACTCTCTCTCTTGCTCTTAATCTGTTTCAT
Source organism: Dillenia turbinata (assembly GCA_037126225.1). Taxonomy (NCBI): domain Eukaryota; kingdom Viridiplantae; phylum Streptophyta; class Magnoliopsida; order Dilleniales; family Dilleniaceae; genus Dillenia; species Dillenia turbinata. Next base: position 8,852,947 of record JBAMMX010000024.1, read on the forward strand.
TCTTATCAAAAACCATTCTTTTTTACTTGAGCGTCAAAATCTGCCCTAACTTGAGTATTGAAGGCTTCCCTATCGGAGCACCCTCTAGCGGTCTTTTGCAAGTTTCAAGCTATTCCCTCAAGCAACCGATCAAGTTAAAAGAAGCTGGTATCTATGAAGTTAAAACCCACCTCCAACAAGAGTAAATGGTGTTTTTGCAATCACAAGAGATAAGAGTATAAGCTCTATATTAAAAGTTGTATACATGCTTGGGAAATGGAGACTGATTTTTTTCCTTTTTAAGAGCTAAGGAAATCCCAAAAGACTTTCTCTATCCAATTACATTTATTATTTGGTTTATGCAGTTCTTGGGAATTAGAGTTTTTATTGTGAAGAAGTTGTAGTTGAATATTCCTTACGGATGGGTTCTCTGTCTAAAGTAATTAGGACAGTAAACAAATAGCCATTGTGAATGGTCATATACCATTGATGGATCTAAATGGCCTAAAAGACAAGTCGTTTTTACCAAATTTGATCATCTAGAGACTTGCTGAAGCTTGTTTTTAGGAGACGGGAATAGGAAAAGTAGATGGCACAAAATGTAGGATATTTAATTGAGGCTACTGACAATTAGAAGAATGGTGGGAAAACATTATAGAATGAGTGATGCATGAAAATTCAAGGAATTGGAAAAATTCAATTTTTTTTTAGTTTCCTATTAGTTTTCCTTCTGTATATAGGTTTCTATTTAGGATATTTCAATTATTTTTGGTTTCTTTTCTATTTTAATTGACTATTTAGAAATGTTTAAATAACTTATAGTGTAGGTATTGTTTTCTCTCTCAATAAAGATTTTATTTTATTTTCTTTATAACACCGAATAAGTCTGAATTGTGGTATAAACTCTAAATGGATTATTTAAAAAAAAGAAAATTTTATATTTTGTGAAAGTTAGGAAAATAATTAATTTTGAGGTAAATGTGAATTTTATCTTTTAGGTTGCATAAGAATTTCCTTAGGCTCTCAATTATAAGGGTTCAGATAAATTAGTGGTTAGTACTCGATAGAGTTTGATTTGTGTCGAGTGTCAACACTTACACTAAAATAGACATATTGAATGATTTAACTCTGTGTCAACACAACCCATTCATTAATGTCGATACAAGAGAATTGTATGACCATCATGTAGACTTACGTCGACAAAAACACCCATATTTCAACACATATTTCTTGGTGTCAGTGTGAAAACATTTCCATTAAGCCTATCAACAATTTGCCAATTTCTTGTTGACACTTGTTTTCTCATTGTTACCATGTCGACACTTGTAAATTCTTGTCGATTACTCTATCAACACTTGTAAACTCTTGTCGACACTTGCTTAACAGTATTACTTTCTCGGTACCTTCTCGGTATTACCTTCTCGACAATTGCTTTGCGAAATTCTATCGACGCTAGCAAATTTTTGTCAACAACATCCATGAACTTTGACTTCCTATCGACATTTGCAAAATCCTGTCGACAACAACCAACTTCTTCTAGCAATGTTGACACAAGTTTTGTTTCTCTTTCCACCAGTGTCGACACAAGTTTTGTTTCTCTTCAACTGTCGACACTTACAAAATTCTTGTCAACAACATCTATTTACTTTGGTTTCTGTCGACACTTTTAAATTTTTGTTGATAAATTCTTCAAATTACAAATTCTTCAAATTTCAAATTCTCCAAATTTTAGTTAATATTTGCACCCTTTGAAAATTTTAGTCGACACTTGTACCCCTTGAGAGTTGAACTCTTGATTGTCAAACATTCCTCAAATTCCAAGTTTTGCAAATTTTAGTCGACACATGCAGCTATTGAGAATTAAACACTTGAACTCCAAGTCCTCCAAAAAATTTTCTACCACCAAACCACTTAAACACTTTAATTATATATTGCACAAATTATATTATATCTTATATTGTTGAATATTCCAAAATTTTAATATTTATAATTTATTTCTCATAAATTACATTTTTATTTCCACATTCCCTTGCTTGTCACTGAACACATCTTTCTTGGACAAAATTGGGATGACCTTCACATCTACCTAAAACGTCATATTTGACCCATTGTGCAAGTTTAGAGTATAGGAGTGCTGTTGAGTAAATATTGAAAATGAGTTTAAAGATAAAAGAAGAAAGGTGATTCTAGAACCTATGACACTTGAACATGTCCTACCTTTCTAGACTATTCTCATCTTTTCTCTCAAAAACCATAATCGATCTCTCTCTCTCTCTCTCTCTCTCTCTCTCTCTCTCTCTTTCAAAACCCAATTGATCCACTATTAAATCTTAAAGTCAAAGGTTCCAAATTATTCATGCAACTTCTCAAAATTAGATTTTAGCCATGATCTTGAAGAAAGGCTTAAAGGATTTAGTGATGTTATAAAAAGGGGAGAATCAAGGGTTTTAGTGTAACCCAAACCGGAAAAACTTTTTCTTTTTTTAGAGATAAAATCAAGGTATTATAATCCTCCAAACCCAAGTTTTAATTTGTTTAACTACCTATCTATTGGGATTTAGAGGATTTTTTTTTTAAGTCACAGTAAGTAAAAGAAAAATTAGGTTTTGAATGTTAGGGCTTTCAGCTGGACTGGATATCAATGATGTTAATTATGTGATGTCTTTTAGAGGCTAGACAAGATTAAATGAGGGCTGATCCTAATTGTGGAGAAAAATCTGAGAGTGACTACTCTCCCTAACCCTGTGAGTGGATAGACCATTGTGTCTTTAAATGAGAAAAATAGTTTCCTAAATTCTTTTAAAAATGACTTCTAAAATGATTTTAAATGGATTTTATATATGATTTGTGATTGTGAGATATCTCAAAATGGAAGTTTAAAACATGCTTGCATCCACTACATTTGTGAATGATTTTGTCCCATTTGTTTCTGAGAATTGCATTTTTGAATATTATGATATGGTTTGCTAACCATTTATTGAATTCATGGCACATTGGAAAATATTTAATACTTGTGAAATGATGGTGATCATGATGGTAAATGACTATAGTCATTCTCTCTATGGAGTGATCCGACGGGGTGATATGGTTGGGTGTTTATTAGCAATGGATGGTAGACGCGGCCTCCTACGCCCCATTGTACTATTCGAATTACACCCTGGTGAGGTACGAGTCAATGCCAAGGAAGGGGGAAGTAATGTTATGAGATGAACAGATTGAAAACTCTTTAGCAGGCTTCTACCTAGGTTTGGCTAAACTTTGGGTGGAGGTGTTTTATTTAGGGAGTCCTCGTAATTTTTGAAAAAACATGAACTTGTTAATGCATCTATCTTTGTAATTATCTGGATTATTGTTAAACTATCTATGATTGATAAGTTGTTTGAAATTATGGTTTTAACATTCCCACCTCACCACTTATTTACTATCCAAACCATACCATTACACTCCACTTACTGAGTATTTTATATTCATCCCTCATTTTTATTCTTTTTAGAGGAAGTATAGACATAGCAGCAACTCCCTTCAATTAACTAGATTTAGCCAAGGAGAAAGCTGTCCAGGACCAATGGTTGGTAATGGTCTTATCTAGTTGTGGATTTTTTTGGCTTATAGATGGACCAATCAAAGGGCATTTTAGAAGCGAAACTTATATTTTGGAAATCATATTTTGAAAACTCTTTCTGTAATATATTTTACATATATACTTTATCAAAGTTAAACCTATGTTTTTGAAATGTTAAATATTCGATGTGTTGGTTTTTTTTGGTTTGAAAAAGGTATTTTTGTAGTCTTACAGGATCTTGGGGTGTGTGCTTGTGTTTTGCACACATTTCTAGATCACGCGTCGGTTGTCGCATGCTCAGATTTATGAGTCAGGGTGTGACACTTTAAACCTAATTATTATTCCAACCACAATCACCAAATTCTAACTCTTATTGTTAAGATCTTATTGCTGTGATCTCTTCCCTATGTCAAGTTGTATCATAGTAAACAGGTTTTTTTCCTACGATTCAAACCTAATTTTAGAAGTCAGAATTTCATAATCCTAATTAAATTTGGATTTTAATTATTCTTGCATAATGTCGCACCTCGACATGCAAGTCCAAGCATGCGACAACCACCACATGATCTAGAAGTACGTGCAGACACCAGCATACACCCTAAGATCCTGCAAGGCTATGAGAATACCTTTCCAAAAGCAAAGAAAGCCAACTCATTATGTATTTAACATTTCAAAACATAAATTCAACTTTTGAAAAATATATATAAAATATAGTACAAAAAGAGTTTGCAAAATATAATTTCCAAAATGTAAGTTTCACTTCCAAAATGCCCTCCGATGGGTCCGTCTACAAGTCTCAAAAATCCACAACTAGATAGGACCATTACAAACAGTTGGTTTCGGACAACTTCTTCTCCACTGAATTTAACTAACTGTAGGGGGCTGGTCTACACTTCCTCTAAAAAATATAGAAATGAGGGATGAGTATAAAATACTCAGTGAGTGGAGTGTAATGGTATGGTTATGATAGTAAATGACTGGTAAGTGTGGAAATGTCAAAACCATAATTTTGAACCAATCATCATTCATAGATAGTGTCAAACAACCCAGATAATTATAAAAACTAATGCATCTACAAGTTCGTATTTTTCCAAAGATCATGGGAACATTCTAAATAAAACACTTCTCCATAAAGTTTGGCCAAACCTGGGGGAAATCTGCCAAGCAGTTTTCAATCCATTCATTTTATAACACTACTTTCCACTTTCCTTAGCATTGACTCGTATCTCACGGGCTATAATCCAGATAGTACGATGGGGCACAGGAGGCTGCATTTGCCATCCTTTGTTAATAAAGCCCAAACCACATCATCCCATTGGGTCGCTCCGTAGAGGAAATGGCTATTGTCATTTAACATCACCAGTACCATCATTTCACGAGTATCTAGATATATTTTTCAATGTGCCATAAATTCAACAAATGGTTGTCATACCATACTACAATATTCATAATAAAATTTCCAACAACAATTGGCATATATTCATTCACAAAATACAGTGGATGTTTGCATGTTTTAAATTCACATTTTGCGACATCCCACAATAATAAATAATTACAGAAAAATCATTTAAAATCATTTTCTTATTCAAAACACAACAATCCATACACTTACTATCACAGGGAGGGTAGTTACTTCCAGATTTCTCAACAACAAGAGTCTTGCCACTATCTACCCATTTGACTCCTAAAGAACATTATCAGGTAACCAAAATCATCAATATTAATTTTCAAGTTAATCCAAAAATCCAAACAGTCAAATCCTAGTTTCTCCATCACTCACTGTGGCTTACTAGTCTCCAAATTCAAGTAAAGAACTAGATAAGTAAACTAAAGGATGGGATTGAAGATGATAATACCTTAATTTTTATCTCCAAGAAGCCTTTCCCATTTGGGTTATACCAAACCCTAAGATTTTGCCCTTCCTTGTGACAACTCTAGATCCTCATTCTCTCCCAAAATCAAGGCTAGAATCTAATTGGTGTGTTAGATAGGTAGTTTGGAATCTTCGATCTTGAGATTTGGGGGTGAACCAAGTGAGTTTGGAAGAAGATAGGAAGAATAGTCTAGAGAGAGAAGGATAGTCTGAAGAGTGAAGTGAGAATGCTTGGGTCTTGTGGGTTAAGGTCTCACTTATCCTTTATCTTGAAACCCATTTTCAATAATTGCTTAGTGGCCCTCTTACACTCCTAAAATGCATATGTAACCCATTTGGTCCTTTAGCTTATTGAGAGGGTCCACCTAATGGATTTAAACATTTAAACTTTTGGTTTGCTAAGGGAAGGTGTTCGGTGACAAGTAGAGAAGTTTAAAATGAAGAGTATAAATTTACAGAAGAGAAACTAGAATTGTTAAAGTTTGGGATATTCAAAAATATGGTTTATAACAAAAATTGTATAATATATAATTAGAGGATTTATGTGGCATGGTGGTAAGAAGTCTTTTTGGAGACTTATTGTGCCAAGGTTCAATTCCCCATGAAGACAAGCTATGACCAAGAAAATTTGCAATTGAAGCATGTATGTGGTTGAGGGATCACCAGGAGACAGCAAGTGGGAGGGAGAACCAATGGCTATAATCGACAAGTATGGGTAAATATCACAAGGTAAGAACCGATAAGCAAATTTAAAGGGTGTTGAGTAGCAAATTGAAGAAGATATGTCTTCTCCCAACATTACAAATATACCGAAAGATTCTTGATGGCACCGATAAGTAGTCTCAAATGGTTACCGACGAGGTGCTCCCATTTGCAAAACACCAGTTGATAAAATTGTACTAAGAGAGTTTTCAAAATGCATATCAATAGTTTTAAATACCATTAGGTAATATAAGTGGAATGTAATATACTAAAAGGTATATGGAAATTGGATGTATTGAGAGACTACATGTTTCATCATATACCGACAACCTGTTAGCTCCCCAATATACAGAGAGAGACTATAACTTCACATTATACCGAGGAGGTAGTAAGTCATCGGGAGATGGTCACTACTGATTACCAATTAAAAAATCAAAATTTGAAGAATCGATTTCCGATTACTAAACCTTTATGGAGCAACTAAAGTCTCATAAGAAATTTAAATCCTATCAAGTGTCGAACAGTTAAATCCTATTAAGTATTGAACACCAAACATTCAAGCAACCGATGAATCTAGTGATCGAGAACTAAATTTAAGACTCTATCAACCATCCTGGAAAGTTCAAAGGGCAAAATTCACATTTCCACTAAATATAAAAATTACCTCATAATCCGAATTTGTCCAATGTTACACATAAACATGGGATTTATGTTAAGATTTGGGGTTTTGTGGATAAAGGGAAATCTAGGGTTTGAAGGTGATATGACTAAGAGATTGAATTGGTTGTTCAAGTAAGGTAGTTTTCCTTCCTTTATCTTTAATTTGAATATATTTTACTTATATATAAACTTTATGTTGAGATTGGAAGAATAAAGTTTGGGGGTTTAGGTCTAGGATTTGTATAATTATGAAATTGAGGAAAAGATTAAATGGAAGATTATTTCCCTAGTTTTACGATGTTTATTAGAAGGATTTGAATACAAATTTGATAATGTTGGAAATCTTGGGTTAGGAAAATTAAGAGAAAATCAACTAACCACAAATTCGATTTATGATTAATAGTGAAAAGGTGTTTGTTGCCTTAGGTGGAGACAATTAAAAGTTTAGGAGGAATTAAGTTAGATTTAAATTGTGAATTGGGAGTGTTAACCCTTCCAAGAGATAAGTGGATTATATGTTATATTTTAAATAAATAAAATATTTTACTTGATTTTTTTTTAAAACAATTTTTAAGTGAGTTTGAAATGTTTTATGCATGTGGAATGTCTCTATATGTGAATTTGATATATTTATGCATCCAATTTCTTGTAAATGAATAATGTGTCATATTTTTTACAATGTATTAAGTATGACTTGACTTGAGAAATTGTTAAATTAAATTTAGCGCATGAAATGGATTTGTGCAACTTGTGAAATAGTGTATATGATTGGTTTGGGGTGAGAGCCTGAACTCTTATTAAATGACTAGTCATTTCTCTCTACGGTGTGATCCGATGGGATGATATAGTGGGGTTAGTAGACCATCGGAGGTAATCGAGCACTTTTGGCAACTTTATAGCCAAATATTACAAAATAAGGTCATGCGATAATTGATTGCACCACCAATGAAACATCACATCCAACGCCAAAGATGAGAGTATTTGTGAACTTGAATTACCAAAAAAAGAACCCTTGGTGGGTCCACCCCAGGTCGTGGTAGACTTTTGTTAGAAATAATTATTTTGATTGCCCCGTATTTGGAAAACTATGAAATATGTTGGATGTATAAAATTTTATCTCATCATGACGATTAGATTTAGTTGAAAGTCTTGACTTTTATGATGATCATTGATGTATTTGATTACAAAGAAAAAGAATTTGTGAATATTAGTTGGCATATCCATACCCACTCCTCATTTATTATATAATATGTTATTCCACTCACTGAGTATTGTTTATACTCATCTCTTTCACTTCATTTTTAAAGAGGACACTTAGTTTGGAGATAACCTTATCTTGAGCCAGACCAAAGATATTTTGAAAACCTTTTCGAGTATTGGTCTCTTTTGATTAGATTTTGAGGTATTAGTGGACTCTTGTGAAGGTATTTGTTGTAAATATTTTTGGAGATCTATTTTGAATTCTATTTTTACTGATTTTGGACTTAAATTTCATTTGGTTTTGAGTGGATATATTGAGGACGTATTTAATTAACTAAAAATTTATTTGGGAACTGTCTTTAATTGAGTTGGTTTGGATCCCTTGAGTAGGCACTTGTTTTGTTTTCTATGAATTTGATTGGAATGACAGGGTTTGCATTTTGCATGTGTTTGGATTTGGATGGCAAGGATGGCCTTATGCAATCATGTTTTTAAATAGGAACGTACTGAACTGGTCCTTTGATTATGTGATGAATGCATGTTGACTTATTTTGACTTGTTGAATTATTTTGGAAAATGGATGGATATCGATAAATACATTACGGTATTTTGGTGTATAGGTTGGGTTTACTCATATTCTGGGGTAACGTGATGGTTGTCACATGCTCGATCTGAGGGTCAAGGCGTGACAATTTTATTAGTATCATAGCTTGGGTTCTCAATTTTAGAATGTTTTAAAATGTTTGAAAAGTTTTCTAAATATTTTAAAGGTCCTCAATTGTTTTCAAACTATTTTAAAAAAAAAAATTGATATTCAAAGTGTTCTTAATGATTTTAAAGCCTCATATGGACCCTAGGAAGTTGAGTTTATTTTTAGAGGGTTAGATATTTACTCTTTCACCTAATCTTGGTATGCTACCGGTAGATGAGAAAGGAAACTAAGGAAACGTGAGATTGATGATGACTGAATTATCATCTTTGTCAATAGTTACATTGACGTTATTGTGATCATTTTGTTGTTTACTTTATTCCTCATAGATTTATATGGATTATAACTTAGAAGAGTTGAGAAGGGATTAAAGAGCAGTCATTCATTAGTTTGCGGGTTCCTTTCCTTTCTTCTGAGGATTTTCACATCCTCTGGAGTTTCTATGCTAAATTTGGGGTAGGTGCACAGCAAAGTTTGTGGATTGATTTTCCAAATGTTCCTAGTCTAGTAAGGGCATTTGGAGACCTATTCTATGGCTATTTGACAAGGGTAGCACGTTTTTACCAATTTATTGTTCACTTCTGCAGCTAGTAATACTTATCTATCACTACCATGAGAATTTTGTCTATGCTCAAATAGCCTATTAGTCCCCTCCATGCAAGTCCTGAATTACCTTCTTCCGTAGAGCTGAGTACATTATATAAGGAACTTGTCATTGAGGTAAAAATCCCTAGATGGTTGTTTGTCATAACATTTTTGCTAAATGTCTAAATTATTTTTGCCCTTCTTGTACAATTCCTTTTGAACTTCAATCCTTACTTTCTTTTTGCTTACTGTCACTAGAATTGCCATGTCTAATGAGTGCATCTACATCACTTATCTTATCTGAGTTGGATTTGTGTACTGGCCTTGGGAATTTCTGTGGGAAATTAAACTAGTTAAATAAAGGATGAACATGTTTCAAACAAGGTTAGTTTATACAATGGAATAGAATGTGTCACGCACCGACCCTCGGATTGAGCATGCGATAACCGCCCTGATATCTTGACATACGGGCAAAACCTCTCCATATACCGGGATACTGCAAGGTTATCAAATCAACTTGTACAACCTATTTAAAAATTGTTTTTCCTCAAAAATAATTTTCCTAAGTAAAAGAAAATTTAAAACACCATACTTTGCCTCAAGCATGAATAAACAACTCGAGAGTTTCAAATTTCATTTACATAACATAGATACAGTCATTCCAATAAAAATGTACAACGGTCATACTGTGAACCTCAAAAATATGTACATCATCAAATTTCATCGCAGAAGAATGGCTATTACCATACCCAAGGCTTAATGTCTACAAGTGTATATCAAATGTGCCGAAGGTCTCTCGATACGTCTTCCTGCCAAATCTATCACTGTCATAATGGAAAAGTATGGGGTGTGTATTATAGGGAAATACTTAGTGAATGAGGGGATTGACATCATGTTCTCAATAGTAAGTGTGAGTATGGAGTGTCAAAGCACATTTTAAAAAATAATGATATCACAAATCGAGCATGGCATTTCCATAAATCATGTAATCATAGATCATACATTATGATGTCAAACATATACATCCATACCAAATCACAGATCGATAGAGCTAGCCAGAAAATCAATCCCGATAATGGTCAACCGAGACTAATGATAGGTGGATCGGGGGTTTTTCAATGCAGGTGAAATTTCAAATTTAGCTCTCTACCCCGACGTTAGCCACGTACAAGCAACTCCCAATGCTATACCGCCTATTTGGATGGACCTCTCCATTACCTGGTTCAACTGGGCCCATACAGATATAATAATCATGTATAAGTAACTCCCGGTGCTAGACCGCCTATTCGGACGAACCTCCCCTTTTGGTTCAACCGAGCCCATACATTTATGTTACGACATTTGTGGATACCTCCTATAGAAGCGTATCCAGATACAATGGGTGCCTCTACAAACGCCTTTGGTAGCTACGAAATCCACAGTTAACATCATCACATCATCACATCACAAGTAGATATCCGACCCACATATTTCATCAAACCATTTCAAATTAGCGTGTCATTTCAATGGAACTATATAAATCATATCAAGTTTGCAAAGAGTGACACGATATCATTTCAAAAAAATTCATGGATGCATATCATTTGAATCAAATCATTTAAGATACTCTAATGATCACAAAAGAAGCATTTATAAAACATAGATCAAATCTCATGCTTTCACACATGTCATAAAATGTCATTTTGAAAAGTTTTAAAACATGGATTTTGCTCAATCGAGAACATAGCATCAAAGTCCCATTTACAGTATACGACAGGGTATGTCACTCCCTAAAATGATCTCAAAGCGAGGAAAAAAATGTGCTCCCAATGATATGTCTCCAACTGTGTGTCCTACGAGGACAATATAGTTGATATGTAAATTTGGATGCCATATAATTAACAATGGTTGGCTCAAAGTTCACTAAATCCCTTATTCTTGACTAAGGATCAGGGTTACATATGTAGGTTTCCATTGTTACTAAGATGATAAATGCATGATATGCAAAATAGGATACATGTTTCTATACTTAGAGTTATCACCAACCATTTTTAAAGTTCACTCTCAAACCTTCATGTCTTAAGAAAATCATTGCACTTTGAACTAACATTCTTGGATTGTATAACTTCTAGTTTTCACTTAAAGCTAACCATAAAACAACAATTCTTTACATTTTTAGCTTGAATCTACTTCAATTACACCAAGACATAAAGATTTATTTTAAATGATCTTGGCTGCATAATTTCTAATCTGCGCAGTCTTAAAAAACTGGCTATAACTTTCACCACACATATTCGAATCACATGATTCTTATCTCCAATTAAAGATAAGACATAGATCTACAAATTTCATAACTACATCTTAGAGCAATTCAGATCAAAAGATGCCTCAAAATTGAGGCAAATTCCAAGGCAGAAATAGGGCAGAGCAAAGTATTTCTCTACAGAACATCTAATTTTGAAAAATCACTAAAACTCCAATTCTCTTCAGATTTCAACTAATCATATGTCATTTTCAAGATATGGAAGTCTAGTTTTATATGCAGAAAATTTCACTTAATTTGCATTTGTGCAGAAAAAGTTATGACAAAAAGACTACAGCTAGGTTAGACTTTCCTGTTTTGTAGAAATTTGAAGTTTCTATGTTTAAAACAAATCTTCCATTCCTGCTTTAATTTCAGATCACCAAACCTGATATTCACCATGATCTCTATGATGATTAAGAACTTAAAACCATGGATTTAGGGTTTACCTTGGACTAGATTCAATGATTCTTCAAACAACTAACATAATCGTCTCAAAATTCTTGGCCAAGCATAAGATCTAAAATTTCCAACAGGGTGAGAATTTTATTACCTCAAAATTTTTATGTTCCAACCCCAAATCAATGCTTTTCTTCAAGATCTCTCTTTTCCTCCTTGCTCCTAGCCCTCGGTCACCCTAGAAGTGTGGGATGAAACTTGAAGAAATCTTAGGTTTTCCTTACACTTGAAGCTCACGATTTTCCTCGTGGTTCACCAAGCTAGACTTCTCCTTTGGTTCAAATTTTTTGATATGTTGTTCTAGGATTTGAGAGGGATAGATCTATGTAAAAATATTTGGTTGTGTAGTAGAAAAATTTTGGGTTTCCTTTTCCTTAAGGCATATGGTTATGGAGGAATTGGAGAGAGCATTTCGTTTCTTCTTCACTTAGCTTCTCACGGTTTTGGGGAGGGAGAAGAGACTAAGTTTTTGTTTTGTTAAATGCCTAAACCAATCCTAGCCATTTAATGTTTCAAGATTAATTCCTAGCCTTTGGATTCAAATGTCACAATTAGGGTTTCTTCTCTTTCTCCCTCTACAAGTTCACTTTCACTCTTTACAACTCACACCCTCATTAAATGTGTGGGTCCCACCATCTTAATCCTAGGGTTCCTATTAAATCATCACACCACAAACCATTTTTTCACCTTTGGATTAAATTTTTTTCCAAAGTAAAAAATTACAACTTTCTTGTGTTCACATTTGTTCACACCTATTCTCACCTTAGGCCAATCGTATTTCTCTCCCTCTCTACACTTGTTTACTTAGGGTTTTAAGAGAATACATTTATTAAATTATTCCTAAATTCTTGTAAATTGCAAGTAAGCCCCTTAACTTATAAAAATTCCATTTTGACCCAAAAATTTTCATATTTTCACATTAACCCCAATACCTCATATTAGACCTATTAAATTTATCTCACATCGAAATGTGGTCACTTAGTCTTTCCGAACACCCTTTGACCCAAATTAGGGTTTCCGGACTACTTTTTTGAAAATTTGCGGTTTAGCTCTATGAAGCAAGATTTACCTTGATTTTGAGGTTCTTATACACTCTAGAGTCATTGTAACTATCATTTGACCATAGGTGGTCATTTTGAAAATTTTTAGTTTCCGACGATTGGGACCGAAATCTTTTAGAAGCGGTTTTAGAGAAAAAATTTCTTAGTGGGATTTTCTATATAGGCACATGAAAAATATCATATATAATATGGAGAAGGAGTACAATAATGGATACACCGAAACGTCGGTGTTACAGAATGTATTGTAGGTTAACCTCTTTCATTTAACATTTTCGGGCATTAAACTGATAAAGGTGCCGGTGGCCTCTTTTATGATATGTCCACCACACAAATCTTATTTTTGTTCAACATGTACATCACTCACTAAGAATTCCCATACTCACCCCTCTCTCTCCATTTTTATAGAGGAATGTTAGTTACTCCGCGAAGTTGTTTAGAGCCAGAATCTTCTGGGAAGACCTCTTTCAAACACTCCTTTTGGTATATATCTTATTATTATCTTTGAGGTATCGATAGATAAACCCATAGAGAGCATTTTGTATAAGAATCTATTTGAATATTTTTGAAACTCTGTATTTCGATTTCGATTTCGATTGGATTTGGCTATGTGTAAATTTTTATCGGGAACCCTTAATTTCCTTTTTATGAAATTTTTTAGGTATTATTGCTATTTTTTTTTTCTATCCTTAGAGAGGAAAATTGTGTTTTGGTTGGTTGATGGCATTTGATGGCCGGGATAGCCCATGTTTTAGATGGTATTTTGAATGCCTTCCGATGCCTTGGAGCACGAAGTGTGATTCACACATGTTCAAGTTAGCGCGGCGGTTGTCCCGTGCTCGGACCTGCGAATCAGGGCGTGACAATTGTATTGGTATCAAAGCAAAGGTTTTAAAATTATAGAAAGTTTTCAAATATTTACAAATGATTTTAAAGGTTTTTGTATTTACAAATGTTTTTAAGAAAATTTGAAAGCCTCCAACGGGTTCTAGGAAACTGATATACCTCTAGCCATAGATGCCTAGAGTTGTCCCCGTATTGTGAGCTAAAATAGCTTATCTTTTATAAACTATCATGCCTCCTCGTAGAAGGATGAGGAATGTAAGCAAAATTCCTCCCCAAGAGTGTGAGGATGAGTCGTCCTCGCGTGCTCTACCTCCGTTACTGTCTACACACCCGGCTCCTTGAAATGGGATTTTTGCTCCTCCTATAGCCGCCCTCCTACAAGTGATAGAGTAGTGGAGTACATTTGGAGCGCAGTACCAAGTTCCGCCTCAAACTTCAGCTCCTTTGCCAGTTCCTCCTTCTTGCCGGCAGTTATACCTAGTATTCCTATAGCACCTACCACTCCAGTTATTGCATCAATCAATTATCCTATGATTGAGCTGTCAAAACTAATCAAAGAGGCGAGATAACTCGGATGCAAGACATTCTCCGGTATATGTGATGCATCCTTGGCCAAGGAGTGGATTGACCGAATTCAGGAGACTGTTACTGACATGAGGCTAGACGATGAGATGAAATTGGGGGTGGCAGTGAAATTATTGGATAAGGGTGCAAGAATTTGGTAGGAAAATGTGAAGGCCAGGATGATAATGCCTCTTACTTGGGTAGATTTTCTAAGAGCCTTTGAGGAGAAATACTACACCCGATTCTACAGGGACAAAAAGAGAGAGAAATTCTTCAAGTTAGCTTAGGGGAACAGAATAGTGTCAGAGTATGAGACAAAGCTTAAAGAGCTTGTCACCTATGTTCTGGAGTTCGTGAACTCCGAGGAGTCCTTGTATGAGAAGTTCGAGTCAGGACTAAACTTGAGTATAATGGAGAAAATGTCAATCACTAAAGGGCATACATTCCAAGATGTCCTAGACTTGGCTTTGAGAGCTGAGAAAATGGTAGAGGAAAAGGAAGAACTAGAGAAGGACGAAAAAAGAAAAAAAGGTCCGAATTTGCATCAGGCCAGAGTTTAAAGCAAAGTAGGAGCATGAGCTCCTACAGTGAAGTCTTTGCCACTGAGTCTGTTGGCAGTCTATAAGGCCAACGATCATATAACTTCGAGGTTCCCATGTCTAGTGCTGCCTCCGGGAGTAGATCTGCAGGAAACAAGAAAGAGCAGTGTAAGAATTGTGGAAAGTACCACTCCAGAATTTGTCATGCACCAAGAGGTGTTATCAATGTGGAGAGGAGGGCCATCTCAAAAATAGTTGCCCCGAACTGGGTTTGATCCGGCAAAGGGGTCAGCAAAATCAAGATTTTCTTAGTGGTTATAAGGGTGGATCAGCCAACATACCTACACCTCCCTCCAACACTACTCTAAGGACGGGGACCAGCAGCAACACCATGGCTACCAATCCCCAACATTCTCAACCTCGAATCCAAACTAGGATCTTTGCAATGACCAATGAAGAGCCACAAGACAACCTCAATGTTGTTACAAGTAAAATTTAGTTAAGTATAAATATATTGATTTGGAGAGTATGCTATTGATGTTACATGATATTTGAGATTTGCGAATAGTATTGGATCATTGGATGATATTACATGTATTGATGATTATTTAAGGAGAAAGGACTTGAGAAGTCTAAAGCAGCATGAATAGGCACAACCCCCAACTGCTTCTGGGATGAAGTAATACTGAAATTTTGAGGACAAAATTTTCTTTTAGGGGGTAGAAATTGTAATACCAGACAAGTCTGGATTTGTAAAAGGTATACTCTAAATGTCATTATTTGGAAATTCCTACATTTTGTAAAATTTTGGAAGAGTAGTTAATTTTAAATATAAGTGTGAATTTATGTTCCTTGAGTTGTTCAAGAACTTTTCTAGATATTTGGTAGATAGACTTTAAATTTTTAAGTTACCGATCATTAGAGTTCGTATCACCAGGGCCATTTGTTGCTTGAGTATTGGGTGATCGATACATGGTAGATTTTAAATGTTCGGTACTCAGCAAAGTTTTAGTATTCGGTGGGACAGTTCTTTAGATTTTGATTTCCTTTTTGGTAGTTTGGAGGTAAACATTTATTATTTTATAAGTAGAAATCCTATCGGTATATTGTTGGACTCATTTTCATATATCGTTCGATGTAGTGCATTCTACTCATATTATCTGACGGTACTATCTCACTCGATCGATACATTTTTCTTATTATCTCGCTTTTCTATACGTTTGGTGACATCCAATTTTGAGATATCGATAGATAGACCCATGGAGGGCATTTTGTATAAAAATCTATTTGAATATTTTTTAAACTCTGTATTTCAATTTTGATTGGATTTGGCTATGTGTAAACTTTTATCGGAAACCCTTAATTTCCTTTTTATGAAATTTTTTGGGAATTATTGCTGATTTTGTTTTCTATCCCTAGAGAAGAAAATTGTGTTTTGGTTGGTTGATGGCATTTGATGGCCGGGATGGCCCATAGTTTTAGTTGGTATTTTGAATGACTTGCGATGCCTTAGAGCACGGGGTCTGATTCACACGTGTTCAAGGTAACGCGGCGGTTGTCGTATGTTCGGACCTACGGTTCGAGGCGTGACAATTATAAAATTGAGAAAAATGTTAAATGAAAAATTATTTCTATATGTCTGTGATGTTTATTAGAATGATTTAAATATAGATTTGATGATGTTGGAAATCTTAGGTTAGGAAAATGAGGAGAAAATCAACTAACCCCAAATTCGATTTATGATTAATGGTGAAATGGTATTTATTGCTTTAGGTGAAGACAATTGAAAGTTTAGAAGGTATTAACTTAGATTTGAATTGTGGATTAGGAGTGTTGACTCTTCCAAGAGGTGAGTGGATTACATGTTGTATTTGAAATGAGTAAAATGTTTTATTGATTTATTTAAAATGATTTTTAAATGAGTTTGAAATGTTTTATGCGTGTGGAATGTCCTTATATGTGAATTTGATATACTTATGCATTTAATTTATTATAAATGAATAATATGTCATGTTTTATGTGATGTATTGAGTATGACTTGATTTGAGAAATTGATGAATTAAATTTGCCATATGAAATGGATTTGTGAGACTTGTTAAATGATTCATATGATCGGTTTAGGTTGTGTGCCTAAACCCCTATTAAATAACTAGTCATTTCTTTCTACGGTGTGCCCGGATGAGGTGACGTAGTAGGGTTAGCAAACCATGGTAGGTAGCCGAGCGCGTGCGGTGGCACTATGGCCAAATGTTATAAATAAGGTCATGGGATAGTTGATTACACCACCATTGAAACATCACATCCAACGGCAATGATGGGGGTATTTGTGAACTTAAATTACCAAAAAAAAAAACTCTTGGCGGTCCCGCCCTACATCGTGGCAGACTTTTATCAGGAACAATAATTTTGGTTCCCCCTTGCTTGGAAAAGTGTGACATATGTTGGATGCATAAAATTTTATCTCTTCATGACGATTGGATTTAGTTAAAAATCTTGACTTTTATGATGACCATTAATGTATTTGATTATGAAGAAAAAGAATTCGACAATGTTATTTGACATGTCCACACTCACCCCTCATTTATTGTATAATATGTTGTTCCACTCACTGAGTATTATTTATACTCATTCCTTCAATTTTTATAAAGGACACCTAGTTTGGAGATAGTCTTGTCTTGAGCTGGACTAAAGATATTTTGAGAACCTCTTCGGGTATCGGTCTCTTTTTATTATATTCTGAGGTATTAGTGTGAAAAACCAGAACCCAATATTTATTTGTACAAATGCGTTGTATCCTATAGGGTGAATTTTGGTAGTGTAAATTTAAATCATGAAATTGGATGAATTAAGAAATGGAAATTAAGGCTTGGTGAGAACTAGTAGTGAAAACAAAAAAATATATATTATATGTTTTGAGTCCAATTCTGGAGTCCAATTCATTGAACCCATGACAGAGCCCAATTTTTGAGTTAAAAGTCCAAACATTTGAACCTAATTTCGCCTTCTTTTCATTTGTTTTTGCTCTCTTTTCTTTTATTGGCTAACAAAGTATAAAAAAGTCAATGCCGAGTATGATATCATGGATTCTAACATAGCTCAACCTATCACTCAAAGTGAGGCTCAACATGAGACTCGGGCTAAGCCTCAACCTACTAGCGCAAAAGCAAGACAAACAAAGAGAATAAGCAAACAAGAGGACATGGGGGCTTTCCATCGCATGTGGGGGGTCGATAACCGTTGATAAGTATGTAATAAGATTTGTAAGTATTGGCAAGATATGTTTTGATGATGAGCAAAACTAAGAAGTGATGTCTCACTACAATATACTTTGTTCTTGAGTAATGGACTAGATTATGATGAGCAAAGAAAAGAAAAACTAGGTTGTGATAATGAGCAAAGATTAAGTTTGATTATGAACAAAATGGCTTAGACTAATGAAAGAATAATTTGGACGAAAATAAGATGAGTTAAAAATGATTTAAGACATATATACGACTCACAACTTAGAAGAAGTTGACTCACCTTTATACACAAGTCGACTTGCTTATATTAGAATTACCTTAAAATTAGTTAGAATATTAAGGTAGTCGACTCATGAAAGAACATAAGTTGACTCAATGTAGGTAGATAGAAAACAGTCAAGTGCAGGACACTAGGAGAGATGATTAACTACACCTCATGTCATTGTCAAGCAAAATGCCAAATAACAAACACTAAGACAACATTTGAATATCTCTAAGACAATCTCTAAATGTTCAAATTGTGTTCAAATCCAAATTTGAATGATTGCCCCACAAAATATTCAAATAACCTCCTTAAACATCCACAATTGCTGTGTTGTACATGCCATACCCACAAAAGCAATTATAACACCATAAATCAACTTATAGAAGTATGTGAGTCGATTTGATATGGTCCAAAATTGACATGATGGGACCCCAAGTCAACTTGTCTGAGCAGTCATTCTCTCACTACCTGTGGTGACAAAAAATGTTGATCGAGCTCTTAATAAAATTTCAACATTTTTAGCATCCATAAGTTATTTGTGAAATTTTAATGATTGATTGAGGTAGTTTCCTAAAATAATCACAACTGCCCATAGCTGCTCATGTCACCCATCAAATGGTACCTAATGCTGGGCCAATTCCTATGTCATCTTCTTGGTCCGAGCCAACCTTAAAAAAACTTCAATCAATTCTTTCTTCTAAATCATCCTTAGAAACGTTGTGCATTGCTTGGAATCAAATATCAAAGCTCTATTAGTGGCATTAAATTGCTCATGAGCTTAGGAACATGACATGAGCTATACCATGCCACAACGCTGTCCATACCATGCCACACAATAAGCCATGACATGGCATGCTATAGTTGTGAGTACCAATCGTTAACCTTTCAAGCACCAGTACTCCATACTATACACACAAGCTATGAGCCATACACCACCGAGCCATGGCACATGTTACGAGCCATAGCGTATGCCACGAGCCATGACATACCATTACATGAGCCATGGCACACCATTACAGGAGTCATGGCACATGCCATACCATGCCCTAGCACAAGTCATGCCAAGCCATGACACAGACCACGACATAGACCATGACCTAGACCATGATACAAGACACACCGTGTCACAACACAAGCCATGACACAGGTTAGAACATAGGACACAAGGCATAAGACAAAGTCGACGACCAACTCTACGTGGTAAGTCGACTTGCACTGTGGATTGAGTCAACTCACGATCTTACCTAAGTCGACTTGTATAGGACTCACCTACTTGAAGCATGAATCTAAGAAAGCACATGTTTGGTCTAGATACTTGGTAATGAGATGTGCCAAGCACATAGAATAGCTAATTAGACAAATGCCCTAGTCAACTGGCACATTAGTGCCAGTCGACTCATGCACAGTGCAAGGCTCTTAGTCAACTGAGAGAGAACTGAGCCAACCGAGAAAGATCTCGGTCAACCGAGAGAGAACTGAGCCAACTAAGAAAAGTTCTCAGACTATCGAGAGAGGATTGAGCCATGAGCACTTAACATAATGCACATACACTACATAGGCATGACAGTAGCATGGCACAAGCATTGCACTAACATGGCACTAACATAGCATAAGCATAACACAAGCATTAGCATGTCACAAGCAACATGCCACATGCCACATGCCACTATATTAGGCCAAAGCACACATGATCATATTAGGCAAATGGCCAAGTCGACTTGTGATTTCATCTTAGTCGATTTACCCCATTATGACTTCGAAAAATTTCTAAGTATAGAGGTGAAATACCGATCCTTTGAAGGTTAAGGATCAATTCTCCCATGTATAAAATATAGGCAAGTTGACTCCGAAGTGGCAATAGTCGACTTGCATATACATTGCTTAGAATAGAACACTTCACAAGCCTAAGAACCGAAGCAAGTCTAGAGCATAATGCCACATGACATATATCATATGCCCATAGCATTATGCCATATTTACTGAGCCATCTTATATATACACAATGCACATACATTAAAGTAGGCTCAAGTGCCAAGTCGACTCATCAGAATGTGGTAGTCGACTATCACAAGTCTCAAAAGATGAGTACCAATCCTTGGATTTATGAGTATCGATTCTCAACACTATTCAAGTCCAAGACCTGGCCTGAGGGATAGACATAGTCGACTTGTATGGATAGGGGCAGTCGACGCACTTAAGCGCTAAAAGGGAAAAAGCTAAGCATAGTGATGTATACCCATCCTTGATGTTTGGAGTATTGGTACTTGGAACTATTCATTGAGCTAAGCCACAAAGAAATCGACTGTGAAGGTAAAGGCAGTCAACTCACTCATGAAGCAACACAAACATAATTCAAATTGTAGTCGACTAGCTGAAGGAGTAGTCGACTCTCACGTGAGTAACAACTAGTTTTTAGAAAAGCCTATTCAATCGTAAATAACCATTCAACAACCTGCAATGACTATTTTCGTAAAATTAAATAAGCTCTAATGGTCAGATCAACATCAAGGCTATAAATACAACAACAAATGAAGATCAAATATCTTTTTACAACTCTAGAACTTAATTTTACATTAATTAAGCATCACGATCTTCTAAAATTTTAATATCTATTGTTGTTTCTAGTGAGCTATGAAGAACACATCATATTAGTGAGGGTCAAGTTTGTAATCACTCTTTTCAATCATAATCTTGTAATAGACCAAGAAAAAGGGTCTTCTTGGTTTGGGAATAGTGCTTGAAAAGGTTATGAATAGCTAGCATCGAGAAAACTATTTAAAGTGTTTTGTGAGCAACACTTATAAGGGTGTAACTAGGACCTATGAAACCTAGTTATTTATACTATTTGAGAGAGAAATAGTGGATTGGAAAATCTATATGAAGTCGGGAGTGGATGTACACCGAAGATGGTGGAACCACTATAAATAGTCTGTGTCGATTCTTCTTCTTCTCCTTATTCTTTTCTCTATCTTTCAACTCCTAAATTACTAGAAACTTCAAAAAGTATCAAACCACCTATTCACCCCCTCTAGGCAGTTCTTATAGTAAGTTTGTTGACATCCAAAATTTCCTTCTTTTTGTTGCCTTGTTTTATTTATGTGCATGTTTTTATATTTTCCTTATTATTTCTTATTATCTCACTCAATTAAAATTTCATATTTATCAATGTTATCAATTCATATGTACTCTTTTTCTAGATCATGTTATTCATAAACCAACTAGGTAAATTTTGAACATGCTATTATGTGTTTTCAATTTGTACATAGCATAGATTCAACCACATATGATGGCTTCATCTTCCATTAAATTAAATTAAGTGTAGATGAATTGCAAAATGTTGGTATGAATTTCAACTTGGTTAAATGTTGTTGTGCTTTAACTATTCTACTTCTCATGTGTTTATTTTTGTTTTCTTGCTTATTACAAAATGGAAGTCATATTCTGCATTGTTAAAAAAAAATTAAGTTATTTGAACTTCTTTAGATTGGCTAGTTGAAGGCTTTATAGAGTGCACTGTTGTTGCTGAGCTATGTTTTATTTTACATGCTTAAGTTGCACAGTTAGTCATCTTCATTCTGAGGGTACATCAATAATGTAGCTAAACAAATCTATCTTAGATTCAATTTCAGATTAGATAGAATTGATCTCATCCATTTTGGAGCATGTATTTTCTATTTCTGGATTGATCACACTTGCTTTTGGTCTTAACAATGATCCAAAGTTTTGATACTCATTCAATTAAAACTACATACTTTTTGATATTGTAAACTGAGGTTAATGATAGAAAACCTTCTTATTTTGAGTGGTTCTCAATAACTTATACAAAGAAACGTAAGTCAATGGATCCAAGGACAAACGTTACACTAGATATGGCCATAGTTATAGAATTATTGGTTTTGGTTTCAGAACTGTCGATTTTCGACTGTAGATTATATGAACCAAAACCAAATAATAATAATTTTTTTCAAAAGGGAGGAGGGATTGAAGTTACCTTTTATTTCAAAAAATTGAACTGTATAAAAATTCTCATGTGGTGTAAAGGAATTAAAATCCAAGTAGTTAAGTGGATGTGCTTTTACACTATCAGTCATTTTTATAATTTTGTAATTATTATATGTTTTACTTAAAAATTTACCATAATAGTCAGAATAATAAATTGAGAAGTTAAAATATCATACAATTCACTGTATTTTATAGATATTTATAATATTTTATTTCTAACATTCTAACTCATTAATATTTAATTTTTAATGAAAAAAGAAGCTCAGCTCTTGATTTTCAAAATAAGAAATCGAAACTGAACTTATATATACAATTTCGGAAACATGAATTGATTAATGGTTCTTTGAACTATCGAACATGATTTCATGAGGTATGAATCCAGGTTCGGTTCAAACCATGGTCGTGTCTAGCCTATATTAGTAAATCCTTTATTTCAAAACCTTTTATTTCTTTTTTGCATCTATTCTTATTAAAACATGAAAAAAACTTCAATTTCCATGATATTTTGCAAATTGTTCATAAATTGAGATACACCTTAACTCGTACAATATTCATGTTATTTAACTTGATATTCACTTTTTATATCTAACTTTTGAACTGAATTAAATATCGTTGAATTTGGATGATTTTGATTGAGTTAAGAAATTTTAATTAGGCTCAGATATAAATTGAATATTATGTTGAATTGGTTACTATATTCAGTTTTTAAAATGAGTTCTCTATTTTTCATTAGAAATCCATTGGATTAAAATAATAATGGATATAATTAGGTCAAATAATGTATTAGTATTCATGAAATGTAAAAAAATAAAAAAATAAGAAAAATTTTAATTTTTGAATGAAAAGGAATAGAAAACAAGATGAGATCGGCTTTTTTATGAAAATAATTTTTTAATTAAATTTATTTTAATATGTTTGTTCTCTTTTTTCCAAAACTAGAGAAGTCGTGATTGGGGATTGTGACTTCACCAAGTCGTGATCCTTATTCATGACTTCATTATTATTATTATTATTAACTTTTGAATTTTAAGTTTAGTTCCAAAAAAATTGAAAGCAAAAGCGCTATCTAGAGTAGTGATTTTAAAAGTAAAAGACGTGACTCTCTTTCTCTACTCTCACTCTATTCTTCCTCATTCCTAATCCTATTCTTCCTTATTCCTTTCTTCCTCTACCATGACTCTCTTACTCTACTCTTACTCTCACTCTGCTATTCTCTCACTTTGCTACTCTCTTACTATGCTCTTCTCGCCTAACCCTATTCTTCCTCACTCTTACTCTCCGTCGTGACTTTCTTCCTCTGCCCTAACCCTATTCTCTCCTCTCCACCATGATCTCCTAATCCTCTCACTCTGCTCTCACTCACGGTTAGCTGGTGAAGCCGAAGCATGTAGTGTTTGTGGAGATCTATGACTCTCTCACTCTCCTTATCCATCACTCTCTCACTCATCGTTACCTAAAAATTCTCTCACTCGAATCTTACTCTACTCTCATGATTCGTCACCTACTCTTACTTACCGTCATAGATCTCTTGTCTCGGCATTCTCTGGTGGTGGCAGGTAGCTGATTTCCTTTTTTGTCCTTTTTTGTTTTAATTTTTTTATGGGTTCTAATAGTTGTTGAATTTTCAGGTGAAGTTCAATCTCTAATGGCTTTCTCTAGCATCTATCTCCAACAGGTTTTTTTGATCTTTTTTCTTTTTTCTTTTTTGAAAAACCTATTAGTATAAGATTTAAAATTAATTTCTAAAAAAATATTATAAATGACGACTAGCTCTATGACTTTGAGTACTATATCTTCCAAAACCAAGTTGTGAATCATTCGGCTTGCAACCCCTACTACATCTATCTTTATGATATTTACTATATTTCATACGTTTTGGATATAGCAAGTCCCCATGTTTAAACATGTATAAATTTGAGTGTGTAAATTGTACGGTGACACTAAAATTTTTGTGACTTTCATATTCGTGCACCGAATTTAGTCTATTTCTTTTCCTTATATTTTTTGTAAATAGCAAATGTTCATAATCCATTTTTTTAATGAATAAAACAGACTATGGCTACAAAAGATTAATGAAAAATCCATATTTTTACATGCGTAGAGACAAATTTTGTGAGTTAAATTATTTAAAGATTAATTTTTGTTCTTTCCTTGTATTCATTATGTTTCAAGTAGCTTGAATGCTAATTTAGGGATAAGGAAAATTTAAAAAGGATAAAGAAAAAAGAACAAAAAGGGAATTTTCTTTTTTTAGTTTTTGGTTTATTTTTCTAAGTTAGACGATCGTAATCATTGTAATCATTAGCCATTATTTTTCTAAGCTTGATGATCTTCTTTATTAATGTCACCATCTAAATCATTATATGCAACCTCAATTAATACTTCTATAGGATCGGTGTCCCTATAACTCTCTTCATGGGGTCTACTATTATTAGGCTACCCATACTCAATTCCAATGTTGGGCATCACATTATATTATGAAGTAATCAAGACAACATCATCCGTTATGAATACCCTATACAGAAGTCACTCATCTCCAATGTACACAGCTCTCAAACCCTCAGTTATCAACTATCTATATGACCCAACATTACTCTCACCATCACAGTTTGTCCTAAAATCCACAAAATTTTCTGTTACAAATGAGGAACCTAGTATCTCTGACTTATTCTCTACAGTTCAACTTGAGCAACCAACATTTAATTGGCCTACAGTTGTATTCACAATAGGTTCCATCTCTAAGAATAGTTCAATAAATGATAAATGTTGAAAAACTTTTGGGAGTGAAAACACATTTGGCAAGAAATCATCATCTTCCACTAGTATAGGTGCATAACTTACTGATTAACTATGGTCCCAAAGTAAATATCTACATAATACTTCTAGGCTAAATTGTCTAGAATCAAACCAGTTTTGCGATACAAAAGTTTCAACAATTGATGCCACTTGGTCATATTTTCAACACCAATGCCCCTTTTGGGAGGTATACTATACTGATACCTATATTGACCTGTTACAATTTTAACTCTCCAGTATAGTACCAGTCTAACACAATTATGACTCATCTTCCTTTTTATATAATCACAAAGACATTAAAAATATTAATCCGACAATAACATTAAATAAGGCAAGCCCTTAATTCAACAAGAAATTAAGGCCATGAAGTTAATTTTTGATCACACATCAAAGTTATAGGTTAACATGGTGTTCAAATCAAACGAGGGGTTTTAACATGTTGTTACATGTTAGTTTATGTGACAGCATAGGTTTATTAAGGTTTATGAGAGTAACAAAATGATTTGGTATGTGCACTATTCGTTTTTCGAAGATAAAAATTGTTTGTGGCATGTTCGTGCAAAACAAAAAAAGAGTCATAGTTTTTGGAAAATTACAAGGTTAAACTCAAAACACACTTGTTTTCTTGCAATGCCTATGGCAAATCACCCTAATCTAAACTCTAAAATGGTTATTCGTTTGATCAAAAGTCATATAAAAGGGAATGTGGATTACAAAGTGTGTGACGTGATTGAGGACATGCAAAGTTACGAGGTTAACTTGTCTTACGAGAAGGCTTGGATGGGGTATCAGAAATCTATAGAGGTAGTTTATAGGAATTGGGAGACATCATACATGTTGTTACCCTAATTTATATCTACCTTGCAGGTAAGTAATCTCAAGATTATGGTTGATTGGAGGTTTATTGAACAACCTGGATATAATGACAAGTGTTTTGGTTAATTTTTTGGGCCTTTAAACCATGCATTGATACTTTCAAGCATTGAAAACCGATAATTAGTATTCATGGTACATTTCATTATGAGAAGTACAAAAAAAATATATATTATTGTTGCTACTAGTTATGCAGCTAATCACATAATTATTTTGTGTTTTGCCATTGTTGATGAGAAGAGTATGATCAATTGTTCATGGTTTTGGAGAACCTGAGATTACAAATCATTGATGATCGTCATGGTGTTTGTTTAATATATGATAGGGTTATGGGCATAATGCATTCTGTCGAGAGGAATCCTAACTTCCAATCACCATTTGTCTATCACAAACTTTGTTATGGAATGCTGAATCAAATTTTTATCAGCGCTTCAAGAATAAATCACTAACAGAGTTGGTGCATAAGGCAATCGAGAAACGATAAATTAGAAAGTTTTATGTGGTCATGAACAAATCAAAAAACTTAGTGAGCCAACAAATAGGTGGTTGATGGAAATCCTTATTGAAAAGTGGACATTGAGTTATGACGGAGGATGACGTTGGGGTAGCATGACGACCAATAGATCCGAGTGGTTCAATGGGGTCCTCAAAGGGGTAAGGAAGTTATCCATCATTATATGTGTGAAGGCAATAATGTACTATTTGGTTATATTCATTAATAATAATCGAAACGAAATTGCAAACTATGTAAAGCGTGGGAAGACATGGCCTCCAGTGGTGATGGAACGATTATTGAAAAATGAACATAAACCAAAATACCATCGATTCATAACCTTTAATAGACACACTGGGGAGTACGAGATCACCACTTGAATTCATGGTTAGAGGGGTAGAAATAAGTATATCTTGCTAATGGATAGCCCATCATGTACTTCTGGGAAGTATGGAAGCTAATGGATGGCCTGTGATAGGGTAATATTATCTTGGTTACATTATACAGAGTTATGTGCCAGGTCTCTATTGATAGAGTTCGACAAATTTCTAGTCCACTATTACTTATTTAGGTATTGTTACTAATAATAATACTTATTATTTTCATGTACAAATATTATATATATATATATATATAGTCTAAATTTAATTCACATTTTGTTGTTAACAGTTTTAGACATGGGAGAGAATTCATATATTTACTCCGATTTGACGTCGTGCTTTCGATCTAATGCTCACTGCTTTGAATATGCCTGGCGGCCCTCGAGAATCTTTGTATAATACATTCACTAAGTTTATCATTTTATTTTTATGTTTTCCCGCACTTTATACCGTCTCATTAACTTTTTTTTTTAATTAATAGTTGGGATGTTTCTCGTAGTTTTGTTAATATTGGACATCATATTCTTTGCACATATCTCGATTAACTTGATCATATGAGCCGAATAAGGTGAGTTAAAATTTCACTTCGAGATAAGATTTATTTTGTGCATTATATTACTATGGACAAAGTTGCACAATTTTTGTTTTGTTTTTTAGTTTTTATGAATGTCATATTTAGATACTGATCTCAAGTACCTACCTACTTACTATCTCATTAGGTGTGATATCGGTTAGCAGCAGGGTATTCCTTTACCCATGCAAATCCACTTGAATCTCCATTGAATTGATTGACATAGAAAAGGTGGTATAGATTGGAAGATAGTGCATACGGTGCAATTGGAGTTGTAGAGAAATCGACGATATCATATCATTGAGGGGGACGAGTGCTATAGCCATTTGAAGACGACATTGGACTAAATAACATGGTATCGTCGTAACATGGACATGTACATTTACAACCCTGTGCATCACTATCAGTAGTGTTATCTCCTAACGGCAACATAGATGAAGACTCTTGCAAATTTACAACACTTTACCTATCAAATTTAACGTTCATATAATATTTTTCCCACAATACTTTTCTTATAAGTGAATTATATATGGTGTTAAAATCTCAGTCACATTCACCATTTATCCTCAGATACGCTTGTCGTCGAGGGTTACGATTTTTGAGCTAACCACATCAGAGATTTGTCAACAAATTCCATCCAGATGTTCAAAAATGCATTGTCTGAGTGTTATCATCCTTTCATGTCTAGACAGATGGCTGCTTATGAGTCAAATGTGTCATCCACATCTGGTCATACAGGTGATTATGAGGAGGTAACTGAAATACCGTTATCATTTTCATATTTGATTCATACTCTTGCATTTACTTTTGTTTCTCAGAGTACTGACAATGTTGTACCGAGTGAGCCACCACATCTTAGTGTTTACCAATGGCGTCATCATAGATATTCATAGAATGTTTGGTCGGTAGGTGTTTTATTCACTAGCACCAATGAGGGTACATCCTATGGTCCACCTCTACCTTGCAGGCCCACTCATTTTCTGACTAAATATTAGCTGCACAGAAATGCTGGACATCCTCCCTATGAGACATATTATAAGTTTTATGATTACTATATTTAAAGTGTATATATTTTATATAATATTTTTCAATTTTTGATATGTTAATTAGTAAAAATTTATTTTTGTGCATGGTTCAAGTTCCATTTACTACTAATGAATTTCTTTGTTCTTTGATAGCTTCCGGATCGATTATTATATTTTACATAAAACAATATTACAAGTTCTATTGTAGATTGCTTTGACACATAAAAATGTATAGCCACAGACACTTATAGCCATAGGAGAGAGTAAGACAAAAGGAGATAGAAAAAGAACATGAGGTAGATAGATATAGAGGAAAAGAGAGTGGGAGACAAAGCTAAAGAGAGGGCAGAGAGAGGTAGACATGGAGAAGGAGAAATTGAGAGAGAGGTAGAGGAATGGGGAGGAAAAGTATAAGGGAGGATGAGAGAGAGAGAGAGAGAGAGAGGGAAAAAGGGATGGAGAGGAGAGAGAGGGAGAGGCTAAGTGTACCAGGGACAGGAAGGAGAGGGAGTCGTAGAGACGAAAGAGGGAGAGAGGGAGAGATAGAGAGAGAAAGGCATAGAGAGGTGAAGAGGGAGAGACGGGAGAGAGGAAGAGAGAGAGGACTAGAGAGTCACAAAGAATGCTAACATTATTGGGTAATAATTAATTTTTTATTAATTATTAGTTTTTTCAAAAATAAAAAAAAAAGAATTGAAGGATTTTGCTAACATGATTGGTTAATAATCAATTTCATATTAATTTTATTTTTTCTAAAAATAAAAAAATGAAAGCGAGATCCAATCTCGCTTTCAAAAGTGACGTAAGGGATTGCACTTTATTTGTTTTTTTTCTTGGAATTTTGAAAAAAGTTTAAAACTCAAAAAAAAGATGAAAGAAAGTCGGGATCCACAATCTCCACTTCTCTGATTTTGGGAAAAAAACAATGGTATTTAAATAAATTTAATTAAAATTTATTATTTTGATAAAAAAAAAAAAAAAAAAAAAAAAAAAAAAAAAAACCCCACGACGAGTCCATCCATGGCATTAGCTCAAGTTTCAAAGTTGGCTGGAGAGAAATAGACATTTGGCATTTTCAGTTGGAAACAGAAATTGTTGAGATGGGTGAAAACGGTCGAAAATTCAAAAATCTTTGAAAAGGTGAGCGGGCCCTCTAGCATTGCATGTGATCTAGATTCACCAACTCCTAACCCCCCCCCCCAAAAAAATTTTATTTACAAATACAATCCTTCGCAAATTGTTTAATTAGAAAAGTTGCCAAAAAAGAATAAAAAACACCACATGGAGAGACTAGGCTCCCTTTTTGAAATTTGAATTAACCCTCCTGTCTCAAATCCCATCCCTCCTCTCTCTCTCTCTCTCTCCTTATATACGGGTTTTTGTCCCTTTTCCTCTCTCTCTCTCTCTCTCTCTCTCTCTCTCTCGTGAAATTTTGGATATTTTCTTCAGTTTGTTTAACTTCACCCAACGTTCAAACACTTCATCAATTACAAAGCTCCTCTCTCTCTCTCTCAAGTGGGGATTAGGTACCGGAGCTGCCTTTTCTTTCTACACTTATTTGTGATGTCTCCCTCGATTTGCAATTTTTGCTCTTGTTAAATTAAACCTACTGCTGTTTATTGTGGACGAAATTTCTTTCTTTATTGGATTGAAACTTCTTTTCTTTGAAAATGAAGAAATATTGAGTTTTAAACTGATTTCTCTAGCGATTTTAGGAAGGCCCACTTTGAGTTTATTGATTTAGACATTTAAGCCAAGAGAGATTTGTTCTGAAAATCTGCTTCTTTTTATTGGGATTTTGCTGTTTGGAGAAAATTTCATCTGGGTAAGCTTCAATTCTTCTGCTTTTGATTTATTCAGTTGTTGAGATTCATACACACTGCATAGCAGAAACGGGTCTTCTTCAATTGGTTGTCTCTGAACTTAATTCTTTAAAACATTGAAGTTACAATTGCAAGAGATTGCTCAATTTCCTTGTAGTTTCTTCCCAAAATCTTGACAATTAGGACGTGTCTAATTGCATTGCTCATTATCTAGCCAATCCTTTAAGATTTTCGGTTTTTAATCACGAAACTGAGGAGAAAACTTAGGAATTCTTGTTGATTATCTTCTTCTTAGAAGAGGTTTGTGCAGTAGAACTTACTTACCCCTAGAGTTTTTGCATTTTTATTGTTACAGAAATATTGACCACCAAGTGTTTGATTGTCATCTTAACAAAAAAAGAGAAAAATGGAGTCTCTCCCTGATGCCCTAATCCAGCATATTTTGTCCCAAATGAGAAATGCCAGAGATGTGACAGCTTGCAATGGCGTATCCAAGCGCTGGAAAGACTCTATGCGTTATATCAAAAACCTCTTCTTTCCTCGCAATTGCTTTGACAACCACTCTTGTGGAGACAGTCCAGACAACATTGTTAGGCAGATGATTTCCACAGTTGAGCGATTGGAAGAACTCGTGGTGTACTGTCCATTCACCAGTGCTGGGCTTGCCTCGTGGCTTGAACTTGCAGGTCCATCACTTCGAACTCTTGAGCTCCGAATGGATAATCTATCTGAGAGCGTTGCCTGTTTGGAGTGCCCCTCAAAGTTGGACTCAATTAACTCCGCAAGCAATTTGGAGTCACTTAAGCTATGGGGTGTGTTAATGGTGAATTCTCCCAGGTGGGATGTGTTCCAAAATCTTCAGAATCTGGAAATAGTAGGTGCAAGATTGGAGGACCCTGCATTGTCAAATGCACTTCGAGCTTGTCCTAATTTGACCCACCTGTTGCTTCTTGGTTGCGAGGGGGTCAGGTCTATCTCAATTGATTTGCCTTATCTGGAGCATTGTAGGTTTGATTTCTATGGGGTTGGTAATAGCTCCCTTTGCATCAAGTCACCAAAACTACAATCCCTTGAGGTCCAAGGTTGTAGTTGGATTCGGGTCCGTGAGACACAATTCCTCAAAAGTCTCTCCATTTCTAATAATGCTGGTAATCATTCATTCAACTCCACTGTCTATTTGTTCACATCTCTTATCAGCAACAACATAGATAAATTTGCATAGAAACTAGCTTACAATGTTTTTGCATATCTTGCAGGGAAGGTGTACATGGTAGATTTTGGAAAACTTGTGGCCCTTGAGTATTTGTCCATTAGAGGGGTTCAGTGGTGTTGGGATGCAATAAGCAAGATGCTTCAATGGGCAAGTGACGTGAAGCACTTGTACATGAAGGTGGAATTCACAGGGGATTTTGATGTTCTTCTGCCATTCCCGGAGATAGATTTGGTTGAATTATTTAACAGCCATCCCAAGTTGCAAAAGCTTGACATCCATGGAGCTATGTTTGCTGCTCTTTGCCAAAAGAACAGCCTGAAAAATGTTAATTTCTTTCCTGCTCAATTCACTCTGTTGAATCATTAATGAACTTTAATTTTGATTGATGAAAACCCTTTTTCTATGTTGTAGGTGGATTCAAGGTTTGGCATTCCATGCTTGGAGGAGGTGGTGGTCACAGTGAGATCTCCATTAAATGCAGAGCAAAAGATGAGCACTCTAGAATCTTTGTTAGCTTATGGGAAGAACCTTAAAAAGATGGTCATCAAGATCCTTCAGATGAAGAGTAGCCATAGCAGTGCTGACCAATTTTTTGAGGATGTTTGCAGATTTAGTTACATGAATCGCCGGATCGTTAGAATAGAATAATTCTTCAAATGGACATTCAATCCTCACGCATTTTCCTTCTTGTACTTGACATTCAATCCTCACGCATTTTCCTTCTTGTACTTCAGTTAAATTGTCAATTTGCTTGAGACCTTAACCATTCTTTAAAAATTAATGTCCATCGACTGTTCAATTTTGCTTTTAACCCTCAACTTTGCTATTTATATGTTCCTTCATACATCTATTTTGAGCTTGAAATAGAGGGGTGCTACATGGATCACATGGCATCGATACTTGATCACTATTATGCAGAGGATCTCCCATTTCAGAAGTTAGCCTCTGAATTTTGCCTCAACTCTCTCAAGCCTCGCATCTTGGGTATTGGCGAGTACCCTACCACATTTCATAATTTCCCTTGGCGGGAACAACTGCAAATGTCACCATTTGGGAAAAGGGTTGTTTCCCATCCAAATTGGGACACATTCAAGTCATTGGCACAAAAAAGGTTTCTTGAATGAAACATAACTATCCGAATAGAGTCATGGCATGGTATAGTTGAGAATCAATTTTCACGCATAAAAGATAACGTTCTATTTTTCTTTCTTCTCAAAAAAATAAAAAAAAAAGGGAAAAAAAAAAACCTTAAATGAATGTCTCACCCAGCTTTGGGCCTCCCTCTCCCTCTCCCTCTATTTTTTCAATTGACTGATGCAGTAGATTTGAGTGGAACATTTGAGCAGCATTTGGCTGGAGGGAAAATGGAAATCAAAATTTTCATTTCCATGTCTCACTTTCATTTTACCCCACACAAATTCATTCTTCAAATTACTTTATAGAAAAAAGTGTTATCGTAACTCAAATGGTTCTTTTCATTTCAATGTATATGTAAGACTTTCATATTATATTTTGACAAATTTGTCAATGTTCTTTCCCAATCAAGAGAGACAGACAATCAAACATCAGTCAATAGAATGTCACTTTGATATTTTGATTGTAATTTAATCATTTCAAATTACTTTCCCTGAATCACACCACAATATTTTCGCTATACTTGCCTAATAAATGTACAATCAATTGAATGCCAATCATAGTAAATGAGTGGCATGTTCAAACACGTTGATTTTGAACTAATGACCCAATTATGTCCATAAAATCGTATCCAAAAATTTAAAGAATAAATTAGTAGGACCATGTTTGGTTAAAAGGGAAAAAGGGAAACAACTTATCCGTTAAATAATTTTCTATGTAATCAATTTGGCCTAACTAGCAAAACGACACTTATTGAAGGTGAGTTACGGCTCCACAAATACCGCCTCCTTATAGGTTTGAACGGTCGCTGTCAAAAGTAATATAATACCTGCAAAAACTACTGGAGGGTACTCCGACGGAGAGATTCCAACGTTTAAATCAGAAAGAGCGGTTTTCGAATGACAGAGAAACAAACTGAGAACTCAAGGGAGTGGTTCCCTATTATTAGAGTGTCCGGTATGTATGGCCAAGAGAGCATACTTGGATTGGAGGATTTTAGGATGTCTTATACATATGAGAGTCGTGTATCGTCGGGATGCCTCAACCCTACTTTCCTTATCAAGTTGATCCGAAAATCTCAAGAGTTTAATATTCCAAATCAATCGTAATTCTCATCCTTTGGGAAACTTTCGTTTTCTGGTGAATCCTTTTCCTTATTTGAAAGATCCTAAAGAGGTGGCTCTTAAATTGGAAATCGAATCTATAAGCAAATTTTGACCTTCTTGGGAATCGTTAGAGCTGTTGGTTATCGATTGGTCATTCGATCGATGAAGAATCTTCAGAGTTCGTTAGCTTGATGGGCCAACAATTGAATACCTGATCGGGGCGGTTACTTTCGCTTGATGAATCACGTTCAAGGCGACTGAGGACCTATCGTTCGGGAGGACTAGGCGACCAAGGTCCTATCATTCGAGAGATCTGGGTGACCGAGACCCTTCGATAGGTAATCATAGAAAATATCAAACATTGGTCAATAGTTGTCTCTTGGGGGCCTTATGCGTGTGGGCTCTTTGAAAGCTGGCCCGTCAGATTAGGCTATGTCCTATCATTTGCCCCCGACTCATGGTCTTCTTGACAAAGGAGCACCATGAGTAGACACTTACTAGGGTGAGACGTGTTTAACACGTTACAGAAGTGTAGGGATGTCAAATTTGTCCCATTCCACTTTCTTGCCACGAACGAGGGTTTGTCTCATTGGAAGTGACTCCTTTATGGGGAATTGAAGACAATTTATTTCTCCATTTATGACAGGCCATCTTTTACGAACCATTTCACCTGCCCTGAGTTAATTAGGGTCTGCTTCTCCACTTCTATAAATAGCTACGATAGGCATTCTTTTTCTTTTGTAAAGAATCGAGGTTTTTCTCTCTCTTCAAGAGTTTTTCTGCGAGTGGCTCTTTTTCCAAAGTTGCTTTGTGAAGGGTTTTGGTATGCGAAGCTCTATGACTCGAGTGACTTCTGCTTGAATGAGATCTCATTAAGGAACGGAACCACCGAAATAAGATCTCATTATGTTGGCAATTATTTGATTGACATGGTGAGATCATCCATCACCAGCGGGGGTGCATCTTGTACCGCCTTGGATGATCTGTCCGGGTTTGTCTCCGTCGTCCAAATGCGATGAGGATGTCTCTTGTACCGTTTTTTGGATTGTAAGGTCAGGTTCAGACTGTTTGGGGGTGGCAGAGCTCGAGTTCTCCTTCTCTTATCCCTAACACCACATTGGAATCATTTTTGTACTCTCCAGTATAGGGACTGTGGTTTTTATATCTTTGAGTGACTTTGTTATGTACTTTTAGCTATTGTTGACCCGCTTGTATACGTACTCATGTAACCGAATGTATCTTGTATTTAAAGATAAATAAAATGTTATGCTTTACTTACTTGAATTTTGTCTTTTGTTCTCTTTTGTTCTTTTTTGTTCTCTTATCTCGGTGATGTGCTTTTCTTCAACTCTCGTCGGAGTAGATCTGCTTCTGACTTTAGGCTCTATACTGAGATGTTGAGTAATACCGGCCTTTCAAATCGCTAGACGTTCGGTAGTTAGCTTGAGGGGTCATATCCATTTGTTCGGGAAACTCCGTTTCTTATACGCTCGATCGATAGGGACTGCACGATTTTGGCCTGCCATACGAGAGGAAAACTTTTAGATATAATGGTCGTGTCCACCCGTTCGGGGAGTTCTATCCCTTATTGACGACACATTCGAACGATAGGAGATGGGCAACTTGGGCCCTCCGAGCAATAGGAAATCTTTATATAGAGAGGTCACGTCCACCTGTTCGGGGAGTTCTATCCCTTATTGACGATACGTTCGAACAATAGGAGTTGGACGACTTAGACCATCTGAGCAACAAGAAATTTTTAGATAGAGGGGTCGCGTCCACCCGTTCGGGGAGTTCCATCTCTTATTGACTATGCGTTCGAACGATAGGAGATGGTTAACTTAGACCCTCCGAGCAATAGGAAATCTTTAGATAGAGGGGTCGTGTCCACCCGTTTGGGGAGTTTCATCCCTTATTGATGGCGCATTCGAACGATAGAAGCTGGGTGACTTAGACCCTTCAAGCAATAGGAAATCTTTAGATAGAGGGGCCGCGTCTACCTATTCGGGAAGTTCTATCCCTTATTGACGATGCGTTCGAATGATAAAAGTTGGGCGACTTGGGCCCTCCGAGCGATATGAGAAATCGCTTGATTCTCTCTAGGCTGGTTCCTCTGACTGTTAGATAGCTCTAAAGTTTACTTATAGTCTATGCGTAGATTTTTTGAGTTCCAGGTCCTAGACACTGCTGATCCGTCTAGATTGTCGAGGCGATAAGTTCCCGGTCGAACCACAGAACGAACTCAATATGGACCTTCCCAGTTAGGAGCGAGTTTGCCCCCGGACTGGAGTTAACCAGTAACGTCCACCTTCCTTAGTATTAGTTCGCCAGGTCTGAACATTCGATTCTTGACTCTTCGATTGTGATATCGTGTCATTTGTTGCTAATAGGCCGATATTCGTGCCGATGTGGATTCTCATAACTCTGGAAGCAACTCCAGTCTTTTACGCATGATACGTTCATTTTCCTCAGTATCGTATTAAGCTACTCGAAGTGAGTGAATACCCATCTCCATGGGTATGACTGCTTCGCTTTCGTAAGTTAAACTAAACGGTGTTTCTCCCGTTACTCTTCGGGATGTAGTGCGATATGACCAAAGGACACCGTAAAGCTCTTTAGCCTACTTCCCCTTGGCGTCATCTAGGATCGTCTTTAATTCTTGTAGGATCGTTCGGCTGGTTATCTCAGCCAGCCCATTGGTTTGCGGGTGAGTGACCGATGAAAATCAATGTTGAATCTCGAGTTTTTCACAGAACTCCCGGAAGTGCTTGTTGTCGAATTGTTTTCCGTTATCCGTGATAAGGACATGCGGTATACCGAACCGTGTGACAATATGAGACCACACGAATGATTGAACCTTGGCTGCTGTGATCTGTGCCAAAGGTTCGGCTTCCACCCACTTGGTGAAATAATTGATTGCCACTATAAGGAACTTTTGTTGTCCTTTGGTTAGGGAAAACGGTTCTAGGATATCCATCCCCTGTTAAGCAAAAGGCCAGGGGCTAGATATAGGGTTGAGCTCGGTGGAAGGTAGTTGAGACACTGAGGAGAAGCGATGACACTTGTCGCATCTTTTTATGTAGTTATTGGAATCAACCTTCATGGTCGGCCAGTAGTACCCCTGACGAAGGGCTTTATAAACTAGATTCCGAGCGCCTAGGTGATTACCACAGATTCATTTGTAGATCTCTTGGAGGACGTAGTCCCCCTCTTCGGGAGTTAGGCACCGTAGATATGGGTGAGTAAACGACTTTTGGTAAAAGGTCCCATCAATTATGGCGTAGTGAGCGGCCTTTCGCTTCAGTTTTATCGCTTTCTTCGAGGACCTCGGCAGACGGTCATGTCTAAGATATTCTTCTATGGGGTCTTTCCAACTAGGGAACCGATCAATCGGAAGAGCCTCTTTGGGCTCGTCAATGTTAGGATGCGGCAGTCTTTCAATGTATACTGTTCGGCTGGAGGCAACCGAATCGGAACTAGCCAATTTCATATTGTCAGCCAGTGCATTCTTCGACCAAGGAATTTGCTGGATGTCAACGTTACCCAATCGTTCCATCGCCTCGTGCAACTTACTCAGATATTTAGCCATAACTGGATTTTTAGTTTCATAGACCCCTCAATTTGTTTCACGACCAATTGGCTATCCGTGAATACCCTAACATTCCATGCCCCCATGTCAATGGCAATTCAAAGGCCTGTTAGTAAGACTTCATACTTTGCTTGGTTGTTGATGGCCTGGAAATCGAAACCGAGGGCATATTCTGCCATGAAATCATTCGGTCCTATTAGTATAAGTCCAGCGCCACTTCTTAAGGAATTTGATGATCTATCAACATGAATGGTCCACTTTAGGGTCGACCACTCTTCTTAAGGGTCGAGAAGTTAGTCTTCGGAAGTAGTAGGCAAAGTACATTCTAGGATGAAATCAGTTGGTGCTTGACCCTTTATCGTTGGTTGAGGTCAGCACTAAATATCGAATTCGTTCAGTTCCACACTCCACTTGATAAGCCGTCCGAAAGTGTCCCTCTTTTGGAAGATTTGTTTCAATGGTTGGTCGATGAACACCACAATGGTGTGAGCCTGGAAGTATGGTCAAAGGCGTCTTGTTGAGATATCTAAGGCATCGACTACCTTCTCGATCGGTCGATAGTTGATCTCGGACTCCTTTAATATCGTACTGACGTAGTAGATTGGTTTTTGGATTGTGGATTCTTGTCTTACCATCACAGATCAGAGTGCTCGTTCGGAGATGGCAAGATACAGATAAAGTTCTTCCTCGGGGATGGGCCGCGAGAGTAGTGGTGGACTCATCAGGTATTCTTTTAGTTGTTCGAAGGTTGCCTGACATTCGGATGTCTATTCGAACCGTCGAGACCTCTTCAATGCAACAAATATACACTTGTATTTCTCGACCCTGGACATGAACCGACTCAGAGCCACTATTCGACCAGTAAGACATTGTATTTCTTTTAACGTTTGGGGAGGTTACATATCCACTATTGCCTATAACTTTTTGGGGTTAGCCTCTATCCCTCGATCGATGATCATAAAGCCTAGGAATTTTTCAGAAACAATCCCAAAGGTGCACTTCGTTGGGTTCAACCGCATGTTATATCGCTCTAATGTCTGGAAGGTTTCTTCATGGTCTGCGACATGGGCTTCCGTGGTGATGCTCTTGACTAGCATGTCGTCAACATAAGCTTCATCATTCCTGCCCAGCTGATCTTTGAAGACCGTATTGACTAGCCATTGAAAAGTGGCTCCAGTGTTTTTCAAGTCAAAGGGCATGGCCCAGTAGTAATATGTGCCAAACTTAGTGATGAAGTTGGTTTTTTTTTCATCCTTAGGTGCCATCCTGATCTGATTATAACAGGAATAGGCATCCATGAAACTTAAGAGCTGGTGTGCCGAAGAGTTATCTATGAGCTTATCAATATTGGAGAGTGGATAACTATCCTTCGAGCATGCCTTGTTGAAATCAATGAAGTCCACATACATTCTCTACTTGCCATTGGCTTTTTTTACCAAGATCACGTTAGCTAACCACTCAGGATACTTAACTTCCCAAATGAAACCATCCATTAACACTTTTAAACTTCTTCCTATATGGCGCGTTGGCATTCAAAAGCGAATACTCTCTTCTTCTGTCTCACTGGTTTGCAATTAGAATTGACTGTTAGCCTATGGGCTATGATGGATGGATCTATACCTGGCATGTCTTCCGGAGCCTAGCCGAAGACTGTGTCGTCGTAGACAGGCGACTAAGGCCTCTCGCAATGAAGGTGATAGGTTGGTCCTTATCCAGACAGTTTGACTGGGGTCGCTTGTTAAAGGGATCTCAACCGTTTCTTTGCCTGACTCGGGTTTTGATCTTGGCTCGGTACCATCCCTAGGTTCTTGGGTATCGATTAGAAAATCTTCTTGCGCGTCTTGAGCCGCAAAGAGGATATAAGGATCAGGATCGCTACGTATGGTGGCGACCCCTTGCGGTGTTCTGAACTTCACTTTCATATGCCTTGTGCTTGGCAATGCTTCTAGTTTATCCAGGCCAGGCCTTCCGAGAATGGCATTGTAAGATGGAACAAGACCTGGGCGATTGCATGATTGGGAGTCTTTCGAGGGTCACAGAAAGGTAAATAATATCCTTGGAATAGGTGGGCTCATCTGAAAGTCCTCTAAGGGATCTGGCAGGTAGCAAGAGTCGAGACAAATCGAGACCCATTCGGCAGAAGACGTCCCAAGTGAGGAGATCACAGTCAGCCCCCTGATCAACGAGAACACTCTTCACTATATGGAATTCTATCTTAAGGGTAATAACTATGGGGTCGTCGCGATGGAGATTCACTCCTAACAAATCATCATCATCAGAGCCTATGACTGGCTTTCTTCTCTTGGCTGGCGCTACACTGGGGGTGATTGCAGTAGGCATCGTTATGAGTTTTTGAAGAATCAATCTGTTTCCCATAGACAGCGCCAATCTGTTAGAGGTGGTTGCGGTTTCACATATACCAGCTCCTTATAGACTTGAACGGTCGCCATCAAAAGGGATGTAATACCTACAAAAACCGTCGAAAGGTGCTTTGGCAGGAAGATTTCGACGCTCAAGTCAGAAAGAGCGGTTTTCGAATGAAAGAAAAACAGACTGAGAACTCAAGGGAGTGGTTCCCTGTGATTATAGTGCCCGGTGTGTATGCCAAGAGAGCATACCTAGTTTGGAGGATTTTAGGATGCCTTATACCTGTGAGAGTTGTGTGCTGTTAGGGTGCCCCAACTCTATTTTCCTTATTGAGCAGATCCGAAAATCTAGGGAGTTCAATATTCCAAATCGATCGTGATTCTCATCCTTTGGAAAACTTTCATTTTCTGGTGGGATCCTTTCCTTATTAAAAGATTCTAAAGAGGCGGCTCTTAAATTGGAAATCGAATCTATAAGGATATTTTGACTTTCCTTGGAATCGTTAGAGTTATTGATTATCGATTGTTCGTTCAATCGGAAAGTCCTCAATCGGGACGGGTACCTTCGCTTGATGAATCACGTTCGGGGCGACTAAGGCCCTATCGTTCGGGAGGATCGGGTGACCAAGGCCCCTTCGTTTGAGAGATCTGAGCGACCGAGACCCTTCGATAGGTAGTCATAAAAAATATCAAACATTGGTTGATAACTGTCCCCTGGGGGCATTGCGCGTGGGGGCTCTTTGAAAGCTGGCCCGTCAGATTGGGCTATGTCCCATCAACACTATTTTTCATTATTTGTGTTTTTTTATTTAAATAGTTATTCTATTAATTCTATTTACTACAAAATATGGTTGTTTCCCTTAATATTATATTTAAAATTGAAAATGATACTGATACTGTGATTTTTATTTCAATCATATAAATATTGAAAGCAATTTTCAGGAAGATGCTTTCTAAAGTCAATTTCTTGAACATTGTTTTTAGGAAGTAACTTCCAGAAAATCGATTTTATTATTTATTATTTATTTTTTGAACATGTTTAATGAATATGCATTCTTTGTGTATACCTTCCAAATTCATGTGCTCGTTATTTATCCAATTATTTTTTTAATTGATTTACGTTTAGCATTACCCTTTGCAAAATTTATACTTTTTTACATAGAGGTATTTTTTAAGCCAAAAAAAAAAAAAAAAAAAAAAAACTCTATGAATGTTCCCATGAAAATAAAATTTTTTATGAAGTCAATTTTCTAAAAGTTTCTTTCTGAAAGTAACTTCCAGGAAATCGATTTTAGAAAACATATTTTTGAAAATTGTTATCAACAATTCTGTGATTGAAATAAAAGCCATAATATCAATATCATTTTCAATCTTAAGTGTAATATTAAGGAAAATTAACCCTACATAAATAGGTACTTGAAATACTTAATAAAATAATATATTTAAAAATTTGATAAAAAATACAAAACTAAAAGAGATCAGGAAAAATATGTATTATGGATGAGCTATCAGAACCTAAAATCTTGACGTATTTCTCTGCTTCTGCCTTGCCATTTGTAAGCCCTAAAATTCAAATTCATCTTGGAAATGGTATTCCAAAATCAAATCATTGGTCGTAATTTCGTGTAGTATGAGGGCCAAAATTTTTTCTTTGAATTTTCAGAGATGCCTTAGTTTGATTTTGTTGATAAAAATATGCCCATGAGAGGCTTTTTACCATAAGTTTAAATTTATTCAAATTATTTTGAATTATGAGATAATGGATGGTTAATCATTATTTCCAACTCTCCAAAATTCTCTCCTTTACTCTCCCAACGTTGTGTGTTAACTTCTCCAATATGAGAAAGAGAAGTTTTGAGACAATTGAGAATTGCTGAGAGAGAGATTTAGATATTCAGAGAGCATACATTCTTTAGAGTGAGAAACAATTGAGGGTATTAAGAAAATTTCGAGTAGAAAATTTTCTTCAATTATTTGCAATTCACCAGATTGTGAATTGAGATATCATGATATTGCGGTAATAGATCGATTTTGTGATCACTATTCCGGTCGAGAGATTTTTTCGAGAGAGTTCGCAGTTCAATTATTTTGGAGATCTACACATTAAGGCATGACCCAAAAAATTCCAACCTATTTAATTTCTTTCCATGCTTCCACATCATAGAATAAGTCTAAAATTGGCATGAAAACATGTTTAGATTTATTTAAAAACTTTCAGAATTTTTTTGGGATAAAAAATGTATAAGTTAAAATTTAAGATTCGGATCAAGAATGAGTCTTGTGAATCCGATGATATCATGACATTACCCATCACCCAAGAATCATAAATATAATTTTTGTTGAATTTTTAGACCCCTTTAAGATTGAATCTATTGGTCAAAATTTCCGAACATGCATAATGACCACAAACATTTGAATTTAGATCTGTTGAGTTTAAGGGCAAAATGATCTGTGAAAATAGTTTATAAATGTTCTTCATGTTTTGATCTGCATGTTTGAAGCATTAATTGTGAGGGTTGGTCACTGGAAAGCAACATTCTTTGTCAGCTGTAAGGGGCCATGACAAAGATGTTTAATCCACCAAGTTTAGGCAATGATCTTCTTAAAATCGAGTCTAGGATGGATGGAGGATGTGCAATTACTATTTTCGGTAGAAATTACCGTTAAAAAGTGAACGAAAATGTGTTTTTTGATAGTCGGGTCTTGGGACCTGGTTGCAAATCTGTCGGGCAAAGAAGACTTGACCCAGACCCGCGGGAGCATAACATACATATGCACAGTGAGCAGGCATGTGAGGCTCGAGGGTCGGGGTCGGACTCAGATCCGCGTCCCGACCCAAGATTTGGGTCGCACACTTATAAGCATATGACCGACGTACTTCGCGCCTAGGGCATGTGCCAGCACACTATCGATGCATGCAGGCATGTGGCAGCATCGCTCTCGGTGCATGGCAGCACATGTGGCCTCTGGCGACGCATCAGGCTATTTCATATTAGATTTTTCCACTTTTTGAGGGTCTCATGTCATTAGTTGTATTTTCTTGTGGATTTTTGTTTACCAAATCCAAATATGGATGGTAAGATGTAACTCCAGGTTATAGTGGATGGGTCTATTGATCTATTCGTTTGCTTTAGAGTTTACATTCAAACTATTTCATATTTGTTGATTCAGAGGGAGTACAAAATATGAAAATAAGTATCAATAAGTCACTGACATCTCTCTTTTCTATGTACCAGAGACTATGGCTGCATCAAAAATTATCGTTATAGATTTTTGC
This sequence comes from Dillenia turbinata, assembly GCA_037126225.1. Classification (NCBI taxonomy): domain Eukaryota; kingdom Viridiplantae; phylum Streptophyta; class Magnoliopsida; order Dilleniales; family Dilleniaceae; genus Dillenia; species Dillenia turbinata. Next base: position 8,896,119 of record JBAMMX010000024.1, read on the forward strand.
AAGGGGGATAAACTGAATGGTGAGAACTACGATATTTGGCACCAGAAGATTCTGTTTGTCCTCAAAAAGAAGGATCTTGCTAATATTCTGAGACAGTTGACCTCGAGAGGGTATCACACCTCAGGTTAGGCGAGATCAGGAGGCCTATCATACACGGGAAAAAAAAAGGATAGGTGGGTTAGGACAATCTTGATTAGTAATATGCACAATGACATGATCATGGTCTATGAGCACTATCCTATGGCTATATTAGTTTGACTTGCTTTAAAAAAACATTATGACACTCTTTCAATTCTTAAAATGAGAATGTTGACTTATAATCACCTATAAGAAAATAGTTGATCATATAATGAAATAACATTTGAAGCAAATGTCAAGTATGATTATTGGGCTAAGGAATCCAGGCAAGCCCATTTTGGATGAGTTTTAAGTATTGGGCGTGATCTAGCCTTTACTTGATTCATAGGAGACATGAAAACCTATCACACACGGGATGAGAGTATTCATACTTTCGCTGAGGTGAATAGACACTATGAGCTCAAAGAGGAGCGTTTGGAGGTGAGTAAGCCGCACTTGGGTCATGGTTATGCAATAGAGTTGAGTAGGAGCTCTCGAGGCACCAAACATAAATGACATAAACATGAGAAGAAGACCTGAGGCCCAAGTAAAAAGAAACTATTTGAGAAATCTAACAACAAAGTTCAAAAGTGTAGAAAGAATGAGCTTGATAAAGCCAAAGTAAAGTGCCACGTGTGTGACAGATTTGGTCATTTCGCTTGTGAGTGTGACAAGTGAAAGGTATATCTTTCTTCTTTACATGGTTTGAGTTTTGTCTCCTCTACTATGATGCTCATTGATTCCTCTCATTTGTGGATTATAGACTCAAAAGCCACCAATCAGTAACTTGAGATAAGAGCATGTAAGTAGAGTTATATTGAATGAGTCCTCAAGCTAGGAGAATTCACGTGGGAAATGGAGATTTTATCATCATTAGAGGGATTGACATTTGCAAGTTGGAGCTGCAAAGTGACCAAACTCTATATCTATATGATGTACTTTATGCTTTGGGTATTCGACTGAACCTTGTTTCTATACTTTGTCTAGAATGCTTAGGATATGCTTTGTCTTTCAGAAACTCTTTTGTTTCTATTTACTATAGCGATTCTTTAATTTGTTCTGGTTTTATCCATGATAGATTGTATGCACTGGATATTCATTTAATGGTAATTCTTGTTATTTTTTTATTATCTTTACATCTGATTGTGTTGATGATGATGTGAATTTATGGCATAGTAGATGTAGACACATAAGGTAGGAGAGGATGAAGTGGTCTATTGGGCCTACTAACCTGATTCGAGTTGCTCGTATGTGAGTTTTATCTAGTCAGCAAAGTTACAAAAAAACCATTTGATAAGACAATAAGAGCTAAAACTCTATTATTATTGGTCCACTCTGATATATGTAACCTTATGAATGTGAGAGCCCGAATGGAGCTATGTATTTTATTACATTCATAAATGATTACACGCGTTTCAGTTACGTCTATCTGATGTTGCACAAATCTGAGGCATTGAAATGATTCAGGATGTTTATTAGTGAGGTTAAAAATCAGTTAAACTTAAGAGTGTCTCTTAGAATCGATCGGGTGCATGAGTATTTGTCTGAACAATTCAAAGAGCTCTATTTTGACAAAAGCATTATGAGAGAGTTGACTATTCCAGCTACTCCTCAACAAAATAGAGTAGCAGAGATGAGGAATTGGACTTTGTTAGAGATGGTGAAATCTATGATGGCATAAGCCAATTTATCTATCTCTCATTAGGGAGATGGTTTGTTGACTATAGCTTATGTCATCAACTTGTTTCATTAAAGTCCATATCCAGTACCCCATATGAGTTTTGGACAGGGAGACAGCCTGACCTTAGCCACTTAAGGCTATGAAGATGTGTCGTGTATGTTCATGATTTTTTGCTTCCACACGACAAGTTAGGTCCGTGAGGAAAGAAATGTATCTTTATAAGATACTCAAAACAATCCAAAGAGCATGTGATTTTAGGTGAGCATGCAAACGATACTACCATAGAGATTGAGTCTCGTGATGCTATATTCCTGGAGTATGATTTTCCTAACAGAGTTGAAATCGATTAGGACTTTACCTTTTATGAAATGGGTGAGTTTAGTGGTTCAATTGATAGTGGAAATGATCCATCCAGCGGTGAAGAGATTCCCTATTCTTATAGGAGCAGTCGAGAATACATACCTAAATATTGTTTTCCAATTGAGGGTGAGACCCTCATTATGGTTCTTGAAGATGATGAGGAGTCCAAAATAGTTCAGGGCCTCTTGTTTGTCTTGTGAAGAACCATTGGTTAAAGGCCATGGGAGAAGAGATGAATTCTATGAAAATCAATAGGGACTGGGATCTAGTTAATTTGTCTGAGGGTAGAAAGGCCATTGGGAACAAGTGGATTTTCAAGATCAAGAGAAAGGTTAACGAACCGGTAGAGAGGTATAAGCCCCGTCTAGTAGCCAAGGGTTATACTCAAACTAAGGGCATGGACTACAAGGAGACTTTCTCCCGATAGTCAAATTTACCTGATCCGTTTGCTTTTAGCAATTGTCACGGTCATGGATCTGGATTTATAGCAGATAGATATCAAGACTGCTTTATTGAATGGAAGTTTAGAAAGGGAGATCTACACAGAGCAGCTATCTGGCTTTGTTCTTGTAGGTCAGGAGGATAGTCTTAAACAATTATCCAAGCAGTGGTATTTGAAATTTTATGAGAAGGTGATATCTTATGGGCCTGTGATGATCGACGATGATCATTACATGTATCTAATACGTTTTTCTAGCTCTTTTATGAATATGTTCATATATATGGATGACATTTTATTATCTAAGAATAACAGAGAGTATCTAATGACAATCAAAGTATTGTTATTATCGAGTTTTGATATGAAGGACATGGGTGAGAGTGAGTTCATTCTTGGAGTTAGGATCCAGATGGATCGTTCGAGACGAGTGTTGGCTCTTTCACAAGAGTCCCACATTAGAAAAGTTTTCGAGTGTTTTAGGATGAGTAATTATAATCTCATAGATACTCTCACGCTAAAGGTGAATGCCTGAGTCTTGACACATATCCTAAAACTCAAGAAGAAATAAGGGAGATGAGTAAAATCTCTTATGCCAGTACAGTGGGCATTTAATGTACGTGATGTTATGTACACGACCAAATATTTATTTTATAGTCGGTCTAGTGAGTAGGTATCAATTGAATCCTAGAAGGGGTCACTAGAGAATAGTAAAAAAGATTTTGAGATATCTCCAGAGAACTGTGGATCTTTCTTGCATTACAGACGAGGTGATTTGTATCTCGTTGGGTATTCGATGCCGATTGGGATGGCGATTTGGATGGATGCAAATCGACTTTAGGTTTTGCTATCTTTCTCAATAACGATGCCATATTTTGGAGCAACAAGAAGAAAACCTGTGTATCTCTATCTTCGATGGAGGTTAAGTTTGTGGTATGTTCAGCTGCAGTTCAAGAAAATGTTTGGTTTTGAAGATTTCTAGATGATTTAGGGGTCGTGACAGATAATGTAAGACCAGTAATGATTTATTATAATAATCAAACTACTATTACCTACACTCGAGACCCTATATATCATAGTAGAACTAAACATATTGATGTCGGATATCACTTTGTGAGAGACATCATCGAGAATGATGAAGTAATGATTAAATGCATTTTCACACACAATATGATAACTGATTCCTTCACTAAACCCATTACGAGAGATTTCTTTATAGAATATAGGAAATCATTAGATTTACATATATTTTGATATTTCTTATTATGCACTGAATTGATACTTTGATGCTTATTATTATATATGACTTATGTGCATTATTCGGTTATGTTTTGAGCTGATTTATTTATTATACTTATTGATTGTTAAATATTTTTTAAGATATGATATAATAAAAAGATATTTCAGGTAGGTAATGTTGACTCTTTCATATGAATGATCACCTCTAGTTTTGAATAAGTGGGGATGAGACGGTTTTTAGGCATAAAAGGCTTTGAGAGTGGTTCTGCTATAACATAAGTCATCCAAATACGTGTTCATGATAAGGTTATATACAATATGACCGAAATAAATATACCCACATCCATGTTGTCTATGAGTAGGCAGGTTTGAGATCTTAGATATTACCTATGACAAATGATATTGTCTTTGAAGTACTTTCTCTGAGATTTTTAGGTAAAATCTTATGTATAAACTGAGTCCTATACTTATACAGTGTTAGAGAAATCTAACATATACTCTTTTGAGAGATAGAGGAATAAAACTCTGGCATGTGTTTTTATATCTCTTGTGATAAATCAACCATAGGATAGTAAAAGCTATTATATGAGACGATTATGTGATCTTGATCCTTGTGTCCACCGTGTGAGAATCGACATTAGATGGGTCTAATAATATTTTTATCACTTTTGGCTGTTTCTTGAAATCTTCGTTCAATGTATGCTATTTTAGTCTGCTTGGCAATAGTTTAGGAGATAATAAAATCTGTGAGACAAATCAAGAAAAACAACTAAATTGGCTAGATTCTAGTAAGAAAAAAGAAAACCAATCAATATTATATTATTGTATTATATTTACCAGTTGACCTATTATGTTTATCCATATCAGGATTCAAATATAATAGTGAAGATATAGTCAAACAATGATTGGGGTCACTTAGGAAGGTGACTCGACAGATGTAATGCTTTGAGTTTGGGGTATATCGAATTATTTTGTATTAACGATAATTTCTCGATCATCCTAAAAGATGTATCGAGAAATCTTTACTTACAGATATACTCGCCGATCGCATAACATCAAATCCTGTATGAAAATCCAGTAAAGTAATGTGAAAGATCGCATGAGTTGTGATCTTATAACAGATATAAAATGCACTTATGTGTAAGTAAGAGATGTTGGTAAAAATATGCTAATGAGAAGTTTTTTACTATGAGTTTAAATTTATTCAAATTTTTTTGAATTATAAGATAATAGGTAGTTAATCATTAACTCCATCTCCCTAAAATTCTCTCCCTTACTCTCCCCACATTGTGTTAACTTCTCCAATGTGAGAAAGAGAAGTTTTGAGACAATTGAGAATTGGAGAGAGAGAGATTGAGATATTCAAAAAGCATACACTCTCTATAGAGTGAGAAATAATTGAGCGCATTGAGAAAATTTCGAGTGAGAAATTTTCTCCAATCATTTGTGATTCATCATATTGTAGGTTGAGGCGACGTGACATTTCTGTGATGATTCGATTTCATGATTACCATCCCAACTGAGAGATTTGTTCGAGAGATTTCGCAATTCGGTTATTTTGGAGACCCGTCCATGGAGGTACAAGCAAAAAAATTTTGACCTATTTAATTTTTTTTCCCACGCTTCCGCATCATAGAATAAATATAACAGATTTCTTGAGAAATTGTAGGGAAATCTATCAAATAGCATTTGAAAGAACCAATTTTCCATCATCAAAAGTAATAGCATCATCTTGTGCAGGAGGGAACAAGACATTGTGGAGGGAAAAAATCTACGCTTACATAAAAATATTAAGAAAAGAAATCTACACCTATCTATTTTCCCTAAATTGAATTTGAGATTTACTAATCAGCGTAGCGAAATGAGATACTAAATCCTTTAATTAAGTATTGGGTTCGAAACTTGGAAATGAAAACTGTTATGCTAGAAGTGCCGCCTCCATAAATAGGATCTCCACATATGCTTGAATCTTATTAGTTCAAGTACGGATTTGGATGCCGATGGTGGAGAAAAAAAAATTGAATTTGAGATTTCCATGGAACAAAACGGGTTAGGTCTGGCACTTGAAATGGCAATACAACAATAAATGGCACTAATACATGGTGTCTTCCGCTTGAATAAGTTTTGAATTGTACAAGAGATTTTAAGATGGAGTGAATGGGAAAACATTCGTGGATCTGCTTGAACCCCTAAGTGAGGGAAGAGCGAAAAGGAGACGGAATTGAAGGATCTCAGGGCAACCGTGAGATACACTCAGAGCACCTATGTTAAGGATGATATCCACGGAAAGATGTGAGGTCCAAGACTGAATTCATTAAGACAGAGGAGTAGAAGTGATGAAATTCATGGCACCAGGTGTCCTTTGTTTTTGGCAGGATGGGGAAGGGGGGAGGACAGCATCAGTATAAGATGACTATTTCCATGTCACCTGATCAGGTTAATTTTAATCCAAACATGGGTAAAGAGAGAAGATTAGTGAGAAGAGCTGTAACTGAGTTTACCCAATACCAAATGGATTTAGAAAGTACAAACTACCAAAAAAAGAACATAAAAGAAAACAGATAAGATGTCACATGATAGAAACCAGCTAAATTTAGCCATACATAATTATGCTGATTATGAGAGAGAAAGAGAGAGAGACTCTGAAGCTAAATTTCTTCTTATATTTGAACCTTAGTAAACGGTAGATATTATGTCAACCGTGTCAAAATTTTCATTATATGGGAAGTGGGATAAAAAAAAAAGCATAGACTCTTCTGCAGGGAAAGACTAGCTCAACATCTAAATAAGCTTCTTCTTCTGGAAGAAGCTCTTCAAGTACCATAACTGCAGAACTGAAACTGCAATGCAGATGCCCAATGACATGATGCTGAACCAAGCCACTCTCTCATTAGTTGATTCACTCACTGTCCTCATATCTGCTTCTCTGATGATATATGCCAACAAAATGGAGAAAGGTAAAGATTATACCTATATATATAGCCTTATACATCAGACCCAACAATTTATGAGACATTCAACCACACTGCTAAGGTTCCCTGCATAGATTCTTCTGCAGGGAAAGACTAGCTCAACATCTAAATAAGCTTCTTCTTCTGGAAGAAGCTCTTCAAGTACCATAACTGCAGAACTGAAACTGCAATGCAGATTCCCAATGACATGATGCTGAACCAAGCCACTCTCTCATTAGTTGATTCACTCACAGTCCTCATATCTGCTTCTCTGATGATATATGCCAACAAAATGGAGAAAGGTAAAGATTATACCTATATATATAGCCTTATACATCAGACCCAACAATTTATGAGACATTCAACCACACTGCTAAGTTTACCTGCCCATGAGATAAATTAGATTCTCATGGATAGCCTCAACTGCACCCTCGAGTTTCTGCAGCTCTAGCTCAATACCCTGCATGCAGAGGGTTACAGAAATTTAAAGTCTAGAAAGCAGGCAACATTGAGGTTCACATAATCCAGAGCCATTATCTAAGGCTACCATCTCAAATGATGATAAAAAATTTGAGAAACCAATTATTTGATGTTATAGAAATCAATGAGTACCAGTGTCCTGGAGTTACACTAGCTCTCATGTCACTGTCATACTCACAGCCTCTAATGCTAAAGCACTTCATCTGAATTTTAACTTCAATGTTCAAGAAAAACCTACAACCCAAGATCATAACAAACTATATGGTTCAATAATCCAATTTGTTTCTATTTGTATGGTAGAGTTGGCACACTTGGTTCATGTTGCCCTGAAAAAATTATGCACACATTTGCATCAATAGAAGTGTCCCCTTCATCTCAGAAAATAACAAAGCCCTAACCTGTTGCAGCCTTTCATTGTAAATCATTAAGATCTATATAATTTATCATTGTTGTATCCCACATGGTTCTGCGTATCAAGTTAATCTAGACAGACACGTAATCAACATGATAAACTATTAAAAAAGCCACTGGCACAGCTGTATGTCTAGATCCTACTACTTCCCTTGTTTGACACTGTTATGGCAGGGAATGAACACAAGGCTGATGAAGTGGTATCCAAGTGGACTGATGAGGTGGATCCCAAGATGCTGCACAAGGAGGCTCCAAAGGCTCTGCTGGTTTATAACCGTAGAAGGAATAAGAAGAATATGTAATGTAACCAATTCCATAACTGTGAAGTCAGAGAGAGAGAAGGGAATCAAAGTAGTTAGAGGCAAGTTTATATGTGTAAGGGGTAGTGTAGTAGTAGGGGGGTAAGGAAAAAGAAGCAAATTGTATTCAGCCTTAGGCTGGGCAGCCTTGCATTGCAGGCTGAGAATCTCTGTAACTCACTGAGCATATCTCTGCAATGAATGAAGTTTTATACAACTTTTCACTCTTCTGAATTCTTCCCTTGCATGAGCTCTTCCAATTGAATTCTTTCTGTCCATTGTGGATATTCTTTTTGAACACAACAATTTGGTCCAACCTGCCGGATCATCAGGCAAGGACGAGAAGTTTAGTAATGCCAAATACCAGGATGGAGTCTCGAATTGAAGCCATAGAGAAAAATGTCGCTGGCATCTTGGATGAACTACTTGACCAATGCTCTCGTCTGGACAAATTGGATACGCTTGAGGAGATGATCACGGCTTGGATGAGTCGCCAAACAACTGAGAAAGAAGACGGGGGGTTCCGACCACCCCAGTGAGTGGAATCGCTAGCGGATCAGGAATCAAGGTGGGCGACATACCAATTTTGGACCCCTCTGAATCAATCCAACGCAAGATCAAGATTGCAACCACAGATGATTACCAGCTTTCCGCCAAGAGGGTAGAGCTTCCGAGCTTTGATGGTGGTGACCCGGGGGCTTGGATTGCTCGAGCGGAATAGTATTTCCTCATCCATAAGACCAAAGAAGAGCTGAAAGTGACCCTTGCTCTAGTTTGTATGGAGGGAGCGGCTCTTCACCGGGTTCGTTGGCTTCACGAACAAACCCCGAGTCTTACTTGGTCGGAATTAACGGTGGAGCTCCTTGATCGGTTTGGGAATGGCCTCATAGCGAATCCTTACGAAGGGTTAGCTTCGACCAAGCAATCGACTGGCGTCAATGAATATATCAACAAATTCGTTGCTCGAGCAGCGCTGGTGAAAGAACTCAATAGCCAACTCTACCTGGGGATGTTCCTCAATGGACTCAAAGATGAAATTAGGGTTCGCATTCCTACTCATGAAGCCCTAAACCTTGTCCAGACGATGAAATTGGCTCGAGAAATCAAACGAGAACTCAAATTCATAGCAGGAGATGCAAAAGTGGGTCACGATCCATGGATGTCGGGCGTTTTCGGAGCTTGGAATGGGGGCAGGTATGGAGCAGCTACTCAAAAACACCACCCAAAATCTGACCTGATGGCTTTTGTCAATCACAACCCTAATTCGTCCTCAATTGCAAGCAAAGAGGCGAACTTCAACAATCCCACAACCACAACAAGCAATCGAAGCCCTCAATCTTCTCTTCAACCACCCAATGTCGCGAGGAACAAGGGAATTCGCCAATTATCCCATCAGAGCTACTTGGAGTTGAAGTCGAAGGGATTGTGTTTCAAATGTCGACAACCCTATCATCCCCTCCACAATTGCCTGAACAAGGGACTGTGGGCGCTGATCCTTGGGGAAGACGAAGAACCAACTATCGATGGTGAATCAGAAACTTTGGATAGAACGTTGCTGAGGCGTCTGGATTTGATCAAGAGACTCATCTCACTATGCTTGACCTCCCTTTGTTCTCGGTCGGGGGTATCAGTCAACCAAAAACAATGAAATTGTTAGGTAGCATGAATGGAGTTAAGTTGGTAGTAATGATCGATAGTTGAGCTAGCCATAATTTTATAGCTGAGGAAACGGTCAGGAAACTGGGATTGATTATCGAGGCCATAAAACCATTCTTTGTTCGACTGGGGGATGGGAGAAGAATTAGGTCTTCTAGAATATGTCGAGGCCTTGGTTTGGATTTGGGAACCTTGAAATTAAGATTGATTGTTATGTTTTCCCTCTCGGTGGCGTGGATGTTATTTTAGGAGTGGCATGGTTGGAGACACTAGGGGAAGTGAGTGTAAATTGGTTAAAATTAACCATGAAATTCATGGTGAAGGACTCTCTTATCTGTCTGGAAGGTGACCCGACTCTAACAAAGGCTCCCTCTTCCCTGAGCTCCCTTAGGAAGTTAACAGATGTGGTGTTTGGTGCTTGGGTTTGGGAGATGACAACAGAAGATGACACGATAGAGGTAGCTAAACCTGAACTGAATGAACCCCAGAAGGTGGAGTTAACACATTTGTTGAGCAAATATACAAAGGTATTTAATGGAGAAGTCTTGTTGCCACCTGCAAGATCAACTGATCACCAAATTCCTTTTAAGGCCTGAAAGGGGACCAGTGAGTGTAAGGCCCTATAGATACGGACATCACCAGAAGACTGAAATCGAGAGAATGGTTGTAGAGATGTTGGCTACAGAAGTGATCAGGCCTAGCTCCAGCCTTTTCTCCAGTCCTGTCCTCTTGGCGCGGAAGAAAGATGGTAGCTGAAGATTCTGCGTGGACTATAGGGAACTCAACAAATCCATCATTCCAGATAAGTACCCAATTCCCATTATACATGAACTGCTTGATGAACTAGGAGGAGCCACTTATTTTTCCAAGTTAGATTTACAATTCGGGTATCACTAAATACGCATGAAAGAATCTGATATATCCAAAACTGCCTTCCGCACACACTCGGGACACTATGAATTTATTGTCATGTCATTTGGTCTAATGAACGCCCTGGCAACTTTCCAAGCCACTATGAATGATGTCTTCTATCCATATCTACAAAAATTCATCATTGTATTTTTCGATGACATCTTAGTTTATAGCAGAACCTGGGAGGAACATTTGGCTCACTTAGAGATGACACTAAAGGTTATGGTGAAAAACAAGTTTGTAGTGAACCAAAAAAAGTGTCATTTTGGCTGCCAAATGATTGAATATTTAGGACATTTAATCTCAGCCGAGGGAGTTAGGATAGATCCCAAGAAAATCAAGTGCATCACAAGCTGGCCTGTTCCACAATCCGTGAAAGAAGTGCGAGGATTCTTGGGGCTAACGGGGTATTATAGAAAATTTATACGTAATTATGGCATGATAGCAAAGCCATTGACAAAATTACTGAAAAAAGAAGCCAAAACCCCTTTTACTTGGTCTCAAGGGGCTCAAAAGGCTTTTGAATTTCTGCAGGCAGCCATGGTCAGTGCACCAGTATTAGCAATGCCCGACTTCAGCCAATCATTCGTCCTAGAATGTGATGCATCAGGACGAGGAGTGGGAGCTGTCCTTATGTAAGGAAAAAGGCCTATCGCCTATTTCAGCAAGGCCCTTTCAAAAAAATCACTATCAAAATCAGCTTACGAAAAAGAGCTAATAGCACTTGTGCTCGCTATTCAACATTGGCGACCCTACTTGATTGGTAGGCGATTTCAAGTTAAAACTGACCACAAGAGCTTACGCTACATGCTGGAACAAAAGATTGTCACTCCAGCACAACAAGATTGGATTTCTAAGCTTTTTGGCTATGAATTTGAGGTGGTGTACAAACCAAGAGTTACTAATCGAGTTGCAAATGCTCTGTCCAAGATGAATGACGTGCTGAATTACAATGCCATAACATCGCAGCAGTGGGCAGAATGGGATAAGCTTGAAGAAGAAATCGCCAATGATCCCAAGCTCGTCATGTTGAAACAACAACTAATGTAGGATCCTAATAGCAAACCACCTTACTCCTTGGAAAATGGTCGGCTATTGCACAAAAATCGCTTAGTGATTTCCGAGACTTCAAGATGGATACCAACATTACTAACTGAATTCCATGAAACTCCGGGGGCCGGTCATGTTGGAGCACTAAGAACCTACCGGAAAATCGCATCCAATGTTTATTGGCGAGGCATGATGAAATCGGTATTGAAATTCATGGCGGCATGTATAGTTTGTTAACAACATAAGTATGAGGCAAGGTCTCTAGCAGGGTTGTTTCAGCCACTCCCCATTCCCACCATGATTTGGGATGAATTAGCAATGGACTTTATAAATAGGTTGCCACAATCACAAGGGATGGACTACATATTAGTGATAGTGGATCGTCTCTCAAAATATGGACACTTCATTGGATTTAGGCACCCTTTCACAGCCAAGACGGTGGCCGAAGCCTTCGTAAGAGAGATTGTTCATCTCCACGGCATCCCTAAGTCAATAGTTAGTGATCAAGACCCACTATTCCTAAGCAACTTCTGGACAGAAATGTTTCGTTTGCAATGGACAAAACTAAAGATGAGTAGTGCTTATCACTCGGAGACGGATGGTCAAACGGAGATCCTTAATAAGGGCCTTGAGACCTACTTGCGATGCTTCGCCTCCGAACAACCAAAGGGATGGGCAAAATGGCTGCCTTGGGCCGAGTTTAGCTACAATACCAGCTATCACACTGCAGCCAGAATGATACCATTTCATGTTGTTTATGTACGCCCACCTCCAACTATTAAGAGGTTCCTACCTGGTGAGACATTGGTGGAATCTATAGCCAAGGAATTGACGGATCGCGATGAGATATTGCGACAACTTCAATATAACTTAAGGAGAGCCCAACAAAGGATGATCAAGTCTGCAAATGCTCATCGCAAGGAAGTCCACTACAATGTAGGAGACAAGGTTTTCTTGAAGCTTAGACCACATCGACAAACTTCGATCCACAACACCATCTCCACTAAACAAGCGGCCCGCTACTATAGTCCTTTTAACATTATTCAAAAGATTGGGCAAATGGCATACAAACTACAGTTACTAGAAACTTCTCGAATACACCCGGTTTTTCATGTCTCCCAAATGAAAAGGGCTATTGGGGAGCATGAAGCAGTAACAGATTTGCCAGTAATCCTGGAAGCCAGTAGTCCTACATTTGAACCAGAAGAAGTACTGGAGCAAAGGACTATCTAGGAGAAGGGAAGATCAATGCAGCAAGTCTTAATCCGTTGGAAAGGAAGATCAGTTGATGAGGCAACATGGATGAGCTGGGAGGATATTCATGGGCAGTTCCCTCACTTTAGCCTTGAGGACAAGGCTGTTTTTCCAGGAGGAGATAATGTTATGGTAGGGAATGAACACAAGGCTGATGAAGTGGTATCCAAGTGGACTGATGAGGTGGATCCCGAGATGCTGCACAAGGAGGCTCCAAAGGCTCTGCTGGTTTATAACCATAGAAGGAATAAGAAGAATATGTAATGTAACCAATTCCATAGCTGTGAAGTCAGAGAGGGAGAAGGGAATCCAAGTAGTTAGAGGCAAGTTTATATATGTAAGGGGTAGTGTAGTAGTAGGGGGAAGGAAAAGGAAGGAAATTGTACTCGGCCTTAGGCTGGGCAGCCTTGCATTGCAGGCTGAGAATCTCTGTAACTCACCGAGCATATCTCTTCAATGAATGAAGCTTTATACAGTTTTTCACTCTTCTGAATTGTTCCCTTGCATGAGCTCTTCCAATTGAATTCTTTCTGTCCATTGTGGATATTCTTTTTGAACACAACAGACACTCCATGCCTTTTAAGATATGGCACCTGTAATCTATTCCAAACCCTTGGCATAACTGAGTTTCCACAAAAATTGACATGATCATAATGGTTGCCTTGTTACATGGACTTAAGGGTGTAAACTGGGGTATGTGTCTAACGCGGTAGATGTGGAAAATGGGTTGGCTCCAATGAGTTACAGGTTTGCAGATGTCGGACCTTAGATATTCGAGTTTAGGATCTAAATTGGGTCCCGAGGTCTAAATTTTCTTCTTTTTTATTGCATTTTATTTATAAAAAAATTAATATATCCGGATAAATAAAATGCGATAATATTATTTAATATTTTTTTTTAAATTATAAAACACTGATAAGAGCAATTCAACTATCAAATTTATTATTACATACGTCACATAATTTCTGATCACATAAATTAAACTTTATATTACAATAATTGACGGTTGATTTGATGAACATCATCTAGTCTGAAAATAATATGAATTATGAAGTGCACATTCTATGTAGAGATTTTTTTTAAAAAAAGAAAAATGTTATTATTAAATAATAAGTATATTCTCAAGAATCATATTATGACTAAAATGAGATTTAAAATTCTAAAACAAAGTGTTGCTACTTGCAACAAAAGCTATTTTTTTATTTTTTTATTGTTGTTATATCATGAAAATATCACTATTGTAATCCCAAAATTTAGTATCATTTACCACGCAAAACATTAAACTTTCATTCACTCAAATATAGTTTATCAATTTTTTTTTTTTTTTTTTTTTTGGTGAGCATCAACCATTTTAGAGTTTTGATGATAATTAGTTTTTCTTCTATATAATTGGAAATTTTATAAATACATTACAGAAAGTTTGAAAACATTATGCTTCAAAATCTATTATATTAGATTATATTCTTTATTATGATCCAAAATATATTATATAAAATTATGTGCTAAAAACCTTGTGCATAGCACCTGTTTCTTTTGTTTTTCTTGTCATATGGTGCATCTTCATGAGATAGGGTCAGAGAGAATCCTATGAGGGTGCTAATTTTCCTTTTGGTTACACTGAAATTTGAATCCCGAATCATGGGGTTGGAAAAAGAGAATTGTGTCCTCTAAGTTGTCCCTTTGAGGAGGGCGGTGATTATTATTAGTTATAGTCTTTGATTAGGATAAAGGTTTTTGAAGTTTGTCTCATCGGTGATTCTTAAAGTGATTGCTAATTGGTGGAGAATTAAGAGAAGCACATATATTGGGTTGATCCCTTTAGACCTAGATTGGGTCTAAAGAGATCAACCCATAGGTCTCAAGGTCAAACATGGATGGCAAACAATAGTCTCAAGGCTGAGCTTTGGAGTTGAAATGTAATTGATAAAACTGAAGGGGGTTTGCGAAGTTTAAAACATGGATCACAAATAATAGGTCTTGATGGGACCCCCTAATGGACCCTTGATGAAGGGGCCTCACCGTATAGAATGGGCCCCATCCAACAGTGGTATAGAGTCTGCCATTCAATATACTTAGACCATTCAGATGTAAATGAGTTTATGTCATCCCGACTTATTGATGGGACCCCTCTCCCCGATAGGCCTCAGTCGCCTCGATCATTTGAATGAATCAAACTCCATGGTGTCCTACACTCTAATCGTCTGGTTCCCGTCAACACTTATACGATTCAACTTACAAGAGTATTCGGTGGAACCGAATGCTTCCCTCTCCTAACCAATGGCTACCAAAGAAATCGAATGTTCTTAGTTCTTCTGGTCGGTGACACTTAACTAACTTGATTGAGCTTCCTATTATAGCATGAAATGTATTTTCCGCAAAAGCATAGAAAGCCTAGAGGATCTAATCGATAGACGAAAGAATCTCCCAGTATAACTCAATTTCCTAAGTAACAACATCGAATTTTTGACATTCACAAATTTGGAATCCTTGAATCACTCCATAAGGAAATTAGGGTTTGCAACGCCCCGCGATGGCTCGGATCTAAGGAGAACATTATAAAAACTCTCGAGACATCAAGCCAAGTAAGTCCTCTAACTCTACACACCGGACACACAAGAACCATAAGGAGATCCATCCTCCCTTTACTCTCAGTCTGTTTATCCTTTTAAAAACCATTCTTTCTAACTTGAGCGTCGGAACCTCTCCCGCCGGAGCACCCTCCGATAGTCTTTTGCAGATTTCAAGCCCCAGCGTCAGCTACCTGTTCGAGTCTAAAAGAACTGGATCTGTGGAGATGAAACTCACCTCCAACAGATTGGCGCCGTCTGTGGGAGCACTAGGCTAGTCTCTAGTATTTCTCACTAACTTCTTATCATCAAATAAGATATCGCTACAGCAAAGAGAAAACGTCCAGTCATCGGACTCGATGACAACAATTTGATCAAGGTTGATTCCAATCGTAATGAACCCATAATGGTCACCATTAATATAGAATCTCTTACGGTGAAAAGAGTTCTCATCAACCAAGGCACGGATTGCGACATCCTTACTTGGGATGCTCTCTATCGAATGGGTCCCAGTTCTTTACATCTTTAACCTTCAACCGGATCCCTCAAAGGATTATCCAATAAATACATCCATCCGGAGGGAATTCTCCCACTCACTATAACCGTGGGGGTTCCCCCTAACCATGCGATTGTCAAGGCCACTTTTCATGTGATAAAATTATTCTCGTTGTATAACGCTATCCTTGGTCGGCCAAGTCTAGATGAGTTGAAGGCACTACCCAGTACTCGACACATGAAGGTGAAATTTAGAACATCGGACGGGATCGTAACTATTCGCAGTGATCCCGACCCCTACATTCTCTTCGCTGATTACGGTGGGTAAGAGAACTTTCCCATTGACACCCTAGAACTTAGGGGTGATATCGAACCAACGGGCAAGCCAGAATCAGGAGAAGAGGTGATCTAGCTTCCCCTGACAAACAATCCCAATCAAACTATCCGTATCGGGGCTACCATACTCTTGCCCCTGTCAGATGCTATTATTAGTTGCCTACAATGGCACTGCAAGGTCTTTGCTTGGTCCCCTATGGACATGCCTAGCATCGATTCGTCCGTCCTCTATTGCAGGTTGATGGTAAACCCGACCTACAAGCCGATCAAATAGAAGAAAAGGATATTCGCCCTCGAACGCCAACGAGCCAATCAATAAGAGATCCAAAAGTTGCTAACCACCGGTTTTATTCGCGAAGTCAAATACCCTGAATTGTTAGCCAATGTGGTTTTGGTGAAAAAAGCCAATGGTAAATGGAGAATATACGTGGACTTCGTGGATCTCAAGTTATCCACTCCTAAACATCAATAAGTTGGTGGACAACTCCTCGGGTCACCGGCTTCTAAATTTCATAGATGCCTATTCGGGGTACAACCAAATATGAATGGCGCCAGAGGATGAAAAAAAAACAAGTTTCATCCCTGAGTTCGACACATATTACTACCGGGTCATGCCTTTCGGTCTCAAGAACGCAGGAGTAATCTTCCGATGGTTGGTTAACAAAGTTTTCAAAAACCAACTCGATCGAAATGTGGAAGTGTACGTGGATGACATGCTAGTCAAGAGCGCTAATTCCGAAGCCCATGCTGCCGATCTAGAAGAGTCAAAACGCTATAACATGCAATTGAATAATGCAAAGTACACCTTCGGTATCTCATCGGGGAAATTTTTGGATTTCCTAATCACCAGCCGTGGGATTGAAGCAAACCCCAAGAAAATACAAGCCATCTTGGACATGTCGCCACCTCAAACGCTAAAAGAGGTGCAACGTCTCACTGGTTGGATAGCGGCTCTAAGCCGTTTTATATCGAAGGTTGAGGAGAAATACAAACCCATCTTCGACGCTCCGAAGAGATCTCAACGATTCACATGGACCTCCGAGTGTCAAACGGCCTTCGAACGGCTCAAAAAATATCTTACGACCCCTTCAATACTCTCTCGACCGATCCCTGATGAGAAACTCTACCTTTATCTTTCTATTTTTGATAAGGTGCTTTGCTCTATCCTAATAAGGCAGGATTCATCCCTTTAAAAGCCCATTTATTACATCAATCAGATACTTAAAAGGAGCCAGGGTCAATTACCAACCAATCGAGAAGATAACATACATGTTGGTCATTTCAGCTAGACGACTTTGGCTGTACTTTCAAGCCCACACAATCGTGGTACTCACCGATCGGTTGCTGAAGTAAATTCTTCAAAAAAGGGACACGTCTAGTCATCTAATCAAATGGAGCGTCAAACTGGGCGAGTTTGATATCCAGTACCTACCACAGTCGGCAATCAAAGACCAAGCTTTGGTTGATTTTATCCTCAAATGTACTTTCCCATTTACATTTGAGTCCACTAGCGATCCTAATGAATGGTTATTACTAGACTGGACCATACATGTCAACAGATCCTCTAATTCCTCGGGCAGTGGCGCCTGGCTCATAAGACAATTTCAAAGCAGAATACGCCCTTCGTTTTGATTTCAAGGCCACTAACAATCAGGCAGAATACGAAAAACCTTGTTGGTAGGACTTCGAATCACAGTCGACATGGTAGCACTGCTCAGGTATTCACTTATAGTCATCTGGTAGTCAAGTAAATCAAAGGGGTCTATGAGACAAAAGACCCAATCATAGCCAAATACCTGGCTAAGCTACGTGAAATCATGGTGAAACTAGAAAAGGTTGACATCCAACAAATCCCACGCTCAGAAAATACGAGAACTGATACACTCTCTAAGCTGGCCAGCTCAGACTCGGTCACCTCCAGTCGGACAGTTTACATTGAAAGTCTACCACATCCCAGTATTGATGAACCCGAAAGGGTCTTATCGGCGAACCAACTCCTTAGTTGGAAAGACCCAATCGAAGCGTACTTAAAAGACAAGCGATTGCTTAACTTGCCACCGGAAGCGATTAAGCTAAAATGAAAGGCCGTCCATTATGCGATTATCGACGGGAAGCTATACCGAAAATCTTTTACTCATCCTTATTTGAGATGTTTGACCTCGAAGGAGGGGAACTATGTCTTACGAGAGATCCACGAAGGGATATGCGGCAATCGCCTAGAGGCCCAGAATCTGGTCCATAAAGCTTTGCAATAAGAATACTACTAACCGACCATAAAGAATGATTCTAACGACTATGTAAAAAAAATGTGACAAGTGTCAACGATTCTCCTTGGTCCCCATAGCACCTCCTACCGAGCTCAGCCCCCTTGCAAGACCATGGTCGTTTGCTCAGTGGGGAATGTAAATTCTAGGACCGTTCCCACCAGCTACTAGACAGAGAAAATTTCTTATAGTGGTCATCGGCTATTTCACCAAATAGGTAGAGGCCGAGCCCCTGGCCCAAATAACAGCGGCTAAGGCATAGTCGTTCGTATGGACTCACAGTCACCCGGTTCGGCATACCTCATATCCTTATCACTGACAATAGAAAACAATTTGACAACGCTAACTTCCGAGAGTTTTACACAAAACTAGAGATCGATTATTGGTTCTCGTCGGTTACTCATTCATAAACCAATGAACTCGCAGAAATAACCAATAGGACTATCCTCCAAGGACTAAAGACCATGTTGGATGAAGCCAAAGGACAATGGGTAGAACTTTATAGTATCCTCTGGTTGTATCACACCCTGAAGAGCAACCAGAGAAACCCCATTCAGCTTAACATACGAAAATGAGGCCGTCATACTAGTGAAAATTGGAATCCATTCGCTCCAAGTGACTTATTACGACTCTAAAAAGAACGAGTCAATCTTGTGCGAACGCCTAAAATTGCTCCCTGAACTACGAGAATCCGCATCCATCCGAATGGTTTCATATTAACAACAGATAGCACGATACTATGATCGGTGAGTCAGGAGTCGAACGTTCAAACCAGGTGATCTGGTACAAGCTACCAGTCAACTCCAACCAGGGGGCAAACTAGCCCCCAATTGAGAAGGTCCTTATCATGTACGCTCTATAGTTTGCCCTCGGGTTTATTGCCTCAACAACCTAGATGGATCGGCCATGCCTAGAACTTGGAACGCAGAGAATTCATGAATCTACTACCAGTGAATCGCATCGTCTCTCCTTCAGCAGAGGAATCTCCTTTCAAGTAAGTTTCTCATGATTTTTCTTTTGATAGTTCCGCCATTCGAATTCTTAACCCCTCCATCTTAGCGTATCAAAGGGATCTATCTTCCTGAACGAGCCTTAATCGCCCTGTCCTATCTTAGGGATCTATCTTCCCGAACGGACCTTAGTCGCCCTGTCCGATCGAAAGGATCTATCTACCCGAATGGGTTTTAGTCGCTCTATCCTATTGAAGGGATCCATCTCCCCGAACAGGTCTTAGTCGCGCTGTCCTATCAAAGAGATCTATCTCTCCAAACGGGTCTTAGTCGTCTAGTCCTATCGAAGGGATCCATCTCCCCGAACGAGGCTCAATCGCTCTGTCCTATTGAAAGAATCTATCTCCCCGAACAGGTCTCAATCACCCTGCTCTATCAAAAAGATTAAAACCTCCGAGCGAGCCTTAGTTGCCCCGTCCTGGCAAAGGGTCTAGCCTATTAAACGAAAAAGTCCGTGTCATGAGCAGACAGAACGACACTCAAACATCAGTAATACAAACGATTTCATTAGGCATAATAGAGGTCAAGTAAGTGGAATAAATTTCTTTTATTACGACAAATAGATGATGAATTGCAGAGGCAGTTACATTAGTCCCCCGATCGGACTGACTATTCTAAGGAATGACCGGGTCGTCTCTATTGTTTAACAAAGTCGAAGAGTACGAAAACAGTAAAAGAAGAACAATGAAAAACAAACAACAGCACTGAAGACTATAGAAGTCGCAAGTGAAACTTACATGCGACAATCTGTAACCCTAGTGATACATCTGCCCAAAGGGGGACAAATAGATCGAGAAGGAACCCAAAGGATGCATCAGAATATCATCACATTTTCTTCCATCACTTGGTCCCCACACACAACCGGTATCCTATACCACCCGACTCGAAAGGAGACTCATTTCTTAAATCCAAGCCAGGGGCACCTAACAAGAGCTTTGACAAAGCCCGTCGTGACATTCAAATAACGAATGGCATGACGAGCCCTCACACAAATAGTTCTCACTCTTGACAAGATCTCATACCAACAGAAGTAACTCAAGCTATCAAACTTAGCAAAACTGGAACACCTCTCTAAAAATCTCTCATGAGTGACAACTCTCAAAAAACGAGAACCCTCAGGCAAAGGAAAATCTATTACAACAAAATGAGGCCCTGTGACCCCTACTTATAGGCGAAAGGAGACCTTTTTGAAATCTTGAGGCAGTTGAAATATCTCTCCGGAAAGCGTGTCAATTAAAGGGTTGTACATGCCACCTTGCCTTCCCAAGTCGCATTAATTGAACCCAAAGGAGGATGAAACGTCTTAAGAGGATACGAAACAATTGAGTCTAAAGGGGGATTCATATCCCATCCACTTCGATCCCGTGTCAGTTACATACAATTTGGATAACCTTAGGAGACACGCGTCACCAGCTCTCATGCCTTTCCAATTTCTCGAGAAGCGAACTTTACTCATGATACATCTACAAATCGACACGAGTCGGGGGCAGATGATGGACCCCCTAATGGACCCTCGATGAAGAGGCCTCACCGTATAGAATGGACCCTATCCAACAACGATATAGAGTGTCATTCAATATACTCAGACCACTCGAATGTAATTGGACCAATATCACCCCGACTTATTGATGGGACCCATCTCTCCGAACGAGTCTCGGTCGCCCCGATCATTCGAAGGAATCAAACTCCATGGTGTCCTACCCTCTAATCGTCCGTTCCCATCGACCCTTATACGGTTCAACTTACAAGAGCATTCTGCGGAACCGAATACTTCCCTCTCCCAACCGATGGCTACCAAAGGAACCGAATGTTCTTACTTCCCCTAATCGGTAACACTTAACTAACTTGATTGAACTTCCTATTACAGCATGAAACGTATTTTCCGCATAAGGAAAAAAACCTAGAGGATCTAATAGGTAAAGGAAAAGGTCTCCCCGTATAAATCAATTTCTTAAATAACAACAATATCGAATCATTGACATTCATAGATCCGGAATTCCCGGATCATTTCATAAGGAAACTAGGGTTTGTAACGCCCCGTGACAACATGGATCTAAGGAGAACATTATAAAAACTCTCGAGACATCAAACCAGATAAGTCCTCTAACTCTATACAAAGGACACACAAGAACCACAGGGAGATCCATCCTCCCTCTACTCTCAATCTATTTATCCTTTTGGAAACTACTCTTTCTGACTTGAGCGTTGGAGCCTCTCCTCCCGGAGAACTCTCCGATGGTCTTTTGCAGGTTTCAAGCCCTAGCGTCAGTTGCCTATTCGAGTCTAAAACAACCAGATCTATGGAGATGAAACCCACTTCCAACAGGTCTCAAGCAGTCATTTTTTACGAAAAGGGTTGATTGTTACCGTTTACGTTGTGAACAATTTAGTCAAAATAATGCATTGACAAATCTGATTGTAGGGTCAGAACCTCAGTTTGAGAGGTTTTTAGGGCATTTGTTTTGGATGGTTAATTAGAGGATATATGGAGTTTTATGTGGTCTGGAGATGAATTGCTTTTGGAAGAAATTATGGAACTTTCGACTAGTATTCCAAGTGAATCAGATGTTGAGGGCTTGATTGAAGAGATTCAACTAGTTGACTCCATCTTGGGAAAGAAGTTTCAGAATAGTGCCAAAAATGTTTCACTTCTGGATATAGTTACCACTATAAAGAATATTATGGAAAGCCAGGAACAACATCTAAATAAATTTGATTTGAGGTTGTGTGAACCTCACATTGTCCCCTTGGAAACTAAGCCTGATTTTCTGGTCTATCTAACCAAGAGATCAAGGAATAAATAAGATGAGGTGTGGTAAGGAATCTTTTGCAACTCATAATGGGGTAAACTTAGGAGCATTACAAGTGCTTAAGAAGGGTAACCTTGGGTTTTGGAAGACGCAGAAAGCTAAGTCACCGTTTAGCAGGTCTTTTCTTTTTTTTTTTTTTACTTTTCTTCTTATAAGGAGAAGCAAAAATTAATAAATTTTGAAATAAAGTTAAAAGTTGTTTGGTATTTTTACTTTTAAAAATAAACTTATTTCATAACTTATAAAATAAAATTAAAAGTCAAAAGTAAAAAATTAAAAATTAAAAGTTAAAAGTAAAAATTAAAGAGAAAGAGAGGACATAAGAGTAAATGAATATATGATATGGACATATTTGAAATTTCATATCTTTTAAGTGAGAATATAAATGGAATAAAAAGAAATATATTTTCTAAAATGCTGGCAAATAAAAAATAAGGAGAAGTGAAAACTCCTCTTAGGAGTTTTTACTTAAAAGCTACTTTTTAAATTTTTAGTGCCCATTTGGCAAGATTTTTTTCGTTTTTTCTTCTCCTTATAAGAAAAAGTAAAAATTAATAACTTTTAAAATAAAATTAAAAGTTATTTGATAGTTTTATTTTTAAAAATAAACTTATTTTATAATTTTTAAAATAAAGTTAAAAAGTTAAAAAGTTAAAATTAAAGAGGAAGAGATGATATGAGGGTAAATTAATTTATGACATGAACATATTTGAAATTTTATATCATTCAAGTGAAGATATAAATGGAATAAAAAGAAATATATTTTCTAAAATACAGACATATAAAAAATAAGGAAAAGTAAAAACTCCTTCCAGGAGCTTTTATTTAAAAGCTACTTTTTATTTTTTTATTCATAAAAAAGCTATTTTTAAGGAGGAGAAAATTTGTTTTGGCAACGCTTCTCTTTATAAGGGGAAGAGAGTCAAAAAAGAGCCCTGTCCAACGGGCACTTATTCATTAAAAAAAAAAAAAGATACTTTTAAGGAAAAGAGAATTTGTTTGACAAGGTTTCTGCTTATAAGGAAAAGAGAAGCAAAAAAAAAAAAAATCTCTATCAAACGGGCACTAAATTTGACTAAATTTGCTAGAAGCTATTTGCCCTCTTTTTTATAGGTTTAGATTGTTTAAGTGCCGTTGTGGTCTATAGTCGTAGGGTTTTACACTGGCTTGGAGATTAGTTCTCATTTTGTCTTGTTTTATCTGCTATTTTTTATCCTTGGGGTCTTTTTACACTCTTCTTTCTCTTAATACAACTTTTTTTTTTCTATTAAAAAAACTTATATTCTAATGCTTTAGAAAAATGATAAGTATAACAATTATTACCGTAATATTATAATAATGAAAATAAATGGTCTAATTATCAAATCACGTTTGTACATACAATGGTTCAAAAAGAAAATAAAAGTATAATAAATTAAGAAATTTTATGTTTTCAAGTAATGTTGCTTGCATCTTTACTTGACATCTCAAATTTATTCCCAAAAGCAACCTCTTCTTAATATAAAGAAAATAAGGTAGCCTACATATTGCCCATCTCAGAAATGAGTATTTAACAGGATACTTTGAACATCAAGAGATTTTTTTTTTCTTTTCTTTTTTCAGGTCTGCACATCTTACCCTAGCCTGACCCTAAAATTTACAGGTCTTTCATGCTGGTTTGAATCACATTTTACCATCTCTACCGACATAGATATGCACCGCAAGAGATAAAATTTTTATTAAAATTAAGTGCTGATACTTATAACCTAGAATCAACACTTCAAGTCACCATGTCATTGTTGTATGTGTGTTGGACATGATTCTTAGATATGATAATATTCGACAGTTTGTAAATTATAATAATGTAAAATTCTTACAACTTTGTTGAGTCACTGTCATGTCTCATGTCCCATATCTATATTTCTAGTTTATAACTCGTATCCATTTTGAATGGTGGCCACTGGTGCATCTAGCCAATATGAACTGCCCAAGTAACATAGATGGTGTAGACTATAAATATATATATATATATATATATATATATATATATATATTCCCTTTGATATCCTTTTTCCTGATGGGCAATAATGGCATGAACTACTTATACAACGATTTTTTGAATCAAGGACCAAAATCTCAAAGTTTAGGGGATCTCAAGAAGAGCATAAAGCTATAAGGTGGAGAGCATTAGTTATCCTCCCCCAATTTCACTACATCCTATGGGGCTACATTCACATCAGCTATATTGCAATCTGTTGCAATCTGTAGAGTTTGTAAAATGACATGGAAGGTCTAGCGGGAGGATACACAATATGGAGAAACACATCAAGCAAGTGATTGTTTTGCTTTCCTATGCCATTTCAACTTTTATCTTTAAGAGATCCATAGGAAATTGCTAGTTGTATCTGACCTAGTAACTAAGATGAAGACAAATTCATTCAGAATTCTAGACAAACCTCACCTCAAGTTTCTCTTTCTTCGCAACTGAATCCCAATCCTTAGCAGCAATACCAGTTCTCCAGTCAAGGTTAATGCTTACTGCTCCACTACTTTGATTATTACCACTCAACCAGAAACACGCCAAGTAGTTGCCAGCTTCTTGAGTTGTGAATGCAAACTGGCCATGTTTAACATTCTCTATATGGTGGAGATAGTTCCCATACGGTGATGTTACCTACAAGGACCAAAAAAAAAAATTTATTTCAATGGTTTCTAGAATAAGTAATGCCTAAATGCTGACACAAGTTGTATAAACTCCAATCTAGAGGTATCATGTTATCACTTAGTTGCATTTCATCATCAGATAAATGATTTATGAATGAAAGAAAACACATGTATCACATAAATGATGAATATTATTAGTTCTTTTTCCTGACAAAGTGCAAATATCTAAAACAAAATCGTGAAGGAAACATAAGCTTGGCAACAATCCTATTCTAGACCAGAGCTATAAACCCAACACAGCAGCCTCAAAGAGCCATCTTGCACAGAATGCACCCTTCATGGGTGCACCAAAACTCCATTGTTTCATATATATGTGACAACTTCAACATCAACATGTAAAAAGACCATATATATATATATATATATATATACATGTGTGTATGTATGTATGTTTGTATGTACGTATACTATGAGTTACCTTTCTCTAATAGCAAGAAGGAAATGTACACAGAAAGCACAAAAGGGGTTAAACCAAACTAAGTACAAGGCAAGGACTCTACAAAATGGAGAACATCATCCTCATCTTCTTTGTGAAATGAAAACCAAAAAGGCATGTACTCAGTTCGACAAAATTTATAAGGAGACTCCTTACAAACTCAAAACTTTCTGCTATTTCTTTCCTTTCAAACTAATTGAAACATGAAGGGATTAGAACAACCACCTGCCTCCAGGACCCAGAATAATATTCAGACATTCTGTTATTGAACATCAAAATAACACATATTTCAGTCACAAGCATGAAAGAATATTACAACTGAATTTGTCATAACATGAGATAAAGCTTTATGAGGGCATTTGGGTAAGCTTTTCTTCCATCTTCTTTCCTCTTAAATCCCCTATTTCGTTCATTTTGTTTATTTGAACCAAAAAAAAAAAAAATCATGTTTGGTTTACAGAGACAAATAAAATAAAAAATTATCTCTGTTTTTGGGAAAAAAAAATTAAATAAAAAATTTGTACCTCCTCTTTGAAGGGATGTGGAGGACAGAGTCAGAAAATTTAATGAAATTTTTTTCCAACTTTGCCCTCTTGCAATTTCAAAATTCTTGTCTTGCACATTCTGTCTTGTCTCGCCTGTAGGACGCAGAACAAACCAGGAAGAAAACTGTCTACTAGGGATTTGTGGTGGGATTAGAGTTGAAAATTAGGGTAAAGACTAGGTGTAGGGGATAAGGGTTTACTACAACAAATTTTAATATAAAAAAATTGTTATTCTTGAAAAGATTTCTAGATTTGTAGAGAATACAAATCCATCAGTTAAATTGAAAAAAGAAATCAACAGATAAGAACAAAAAATAGGTTTATACTAGTATCACACTAGTAGATCGTCAGACATCACACTGCGGGCAAGAAAGGTTCACACGTTCTAGGGCCGACAAAACTCAAAACAAAAATTCAAAAGTTCTAATCTTCAATCCTGATAATAAGGTCACTAGTTACTAGTTTTAAAATAGAGAATTAGCCTAAAATTACAAAAGAAAAAAATATAAACTTATCTTAATAATGGCCCTACAATGATTAAATGTAAATATTTTGCTAAATAACTAGTCAAAAAATATAGAACATAATTTAAATTATAAGCTTCTAAAACAATAAAAGGCTACAGCGAGCATACCCCATCAGTGTAATGTCTTGTCCCTTCCATCTTGTACTCTCAAACCAAATTCTACTTAAGGGAGGTGATGTAAGACAAAAGAGATAGAGACAGAGAAAAAAGGAGAGAAATCAGGGAGGCCAGTTCTGTTATTTATTCCCCTTTCTTTAGGACAAATAATTCCCAAAAGGAAATAGCTAAAATACCTAGTTCCATAAAAACTTTCTAAATAATGAGATCAACACTAATGAATAAATTAAATTAACAAATAAAAACCAAATGATATTTAAGTCTAACATGCCAAAAAATAGAAACACAACAATGTTTGACACAAATAATGGACTGTACTTCCACACTTAACATAAGTGCGAAAACTCTTGGGTTCTCCATTAGGTCACAACACCTACGACCTAACATAACTTAAGGCAACCATTTAGGGAGGAACCAAGTACCACAGTTACAAGTACAAAAATCAGTAGGTAAACTACTCAACCATATACTCCATGTTTATGCTATTTCAAAGTTATTTATAAAACTATAATGTAAAGGTACGGGAAGATTGATTAAAGCATTGCAATTTTTTTTTCTCAGGTATTTAACAATTTTCATCTGTCAAATGCTAAAAGCAAGTTATCTTCGATTGCCCACATAATTAATATGTAGAAGCAAATATCCATTTAATTTCTGAAAATATTCAATAAATAGCAAAAGAAAATCATAAGACATCTCAAAATGCTGGTGCTAGAGACTTCAAAATTAGAGCTCATTCTTAAAATCAATCAGAAATGGAGTTCCTACTGCATACTTGGAAACATAGTTTGAATATCAACTAAAATTATTCTTATAAGAAACTAAAATCTCAAATAAAATTCTAAATCCTAATGATTCTAGAATCATAAACTTAACCAAAATCTAATATTAAATTCTAAAGCCCCATAAAACAATGAAAAGTAGAATTCTTTTAACAGCCTGGCACAGAGTGGTGTATTGCTGATGTGCTTAACCAACCATTAAAAAAAAAAAACAACCAAGCTGTATAAGCCCCCAGCAACCGCAATAACTTTCAACTTGAATGAAATCCAACAGCATCAGGACCCAGGCGAAAGAACTTAACCAAAAAAAAAAAAAACCAGAAATAAGAATACCCTTGACAGTGTCTAATAGTGTCCAAGATATTGATGCAAAGACGACCATTCAGTGCTCCAGAATAAAAATAGGAACATGTAAAAATTTGGAAAATGAGGAATCAACCACTGCAATCTATCACGAAGAGATTTCAGAGGACTCATGCCATATATGCTCTATGAAACCAAACGACTTGAACTAAAACATGAGCCTTCTGAGAAAAAGTAAGACTTTCTTCTTACCGTGTATATCCGACAACTGACTGTACTCTTTTTTCAACACGATCTTTAGTGTACTAAACAGTAGTTAAATTGCATATCGAAAACATTGTTAGGAAAATCAGTTTAAATCCAAAAATTTGGAAGAAGACAAATAAATTGATGAACAATGAAAAGAGTACTTTGTTTGCTGAAATCAAAATAAGAAGCTAACCTCATTCTCACCCACCATTTGTGACCTTTATTTACTGAAGATTTGAAGGATCTAACTAGTCAAGCTGATGAGCAACACATTTTCTTCTGGGAACTTTTATCAGCTCCTATTTCAATGCCAAAACAACTTCCTTGTAGGTCCAAATGCAATATAAACAATCAAACAGATACTATGCAGCACAAATTTTGATGGGGCAAAATTCCAGGACAGGCAGTCTCAAACTTTCAAAGATGATATAAGGCATGAATTCTTTTCTAAAGACACATGTTTCAGCAAAATTCATGGTATTACAAAGACTATTCCTGACTACCCATGCCAAAATTTAATTAAATGAACTATCAAAACTACATATATAGCCAATCTAAAAATGGATCCCAAAATTTGAAGCAACTAAAAATGTGGAAACCCTAATCTAAAATAAGAAACGAATTGGAATCAATGACGAAGAAATGAGAAATGAAATAGGAAAACCTTGCAAGAGATAGTGGGGTTTTGACCGGAGACATCATCGGTGACGACGACGTAATCGGCCAAAACGACGACGTTGTTGTGAATTTCTTCGGACACGCACTTTGTACCTGACCCTGGTAAATTCAACCATACTGCTTCCCCCATCGATACCCACAGCATTGCACCCGCCGCCCACACAACAATAACTCTTCCCATCTCTCTGTCTCTACGTTGAATTGAATTGAAGGATTAAATGTTACTTGGATTACAAGATGGAAGCAAAGTTGGTAATATGTTGATCGTGTGAAATGGAGAGGACCAAGAAAACAAAATCTGGCATCTCTCACTCTCACTGCCTACCCTTTCATTTTGCAGAGCTCAGACCATTCCATTGTTGGGCCTCATTACGAAGCCCGGCCTCAATTTCCAAACTTTCGCCATTTTTTATTATTATTTTTTTAAAAGTTCGTTATGTATAATAATATTGTTTATAATTATTAAATAAATCATAATTATTAAACTAAACTCTATTCTCCGCTAAAATAGTAATAGCCTCATGGATACATAACTGCTAAATTATAAGTTTCTATTCATTTTTGTTAAGAAAATTATTGTTAAATTTCAATATTTTGATGATAATAAAACCTTTATATGTGTTGTTAATAAATTTATCAAATGTGTAAATATTCAGAATATGTAATACAAACTTATTTATAGAAAGTTTCGAAATATAGATTTGATCAGAAAATACTATCACAGAAACCGGGTAAAAGCAAGATAGGTAGAAATAGTCGAAAGCCAAAACTACTTTTTTTTGCTACGATTTTATCATATTTTCAAGATCTAATTCAGTATGTTAAATATAGATTGAGAACTATACTTGACCACTAAGTTTAATCAAATTGGAGATTCGAATTCAAATCATTTGAAGAGCTACAAACTGATTTTTAAGGGAGATTTTGCTATATATAACTTATTCAACAGTTAAACTATTTGAAATTTGAATTCTTTACATTTTAAGCAGATTGTTGGTGTTTGAATTTGAAAAATAATAACAATAAAATTCAAAGATTTTGGTGGAGAAAATCAAGTTCAAGGTAAAGAAGTTAAGCTGATTTTTTTACTGTAGTATGTATGCTAGTGAGCTAACTTTACAGCCTTATATCTTCATACTTGTGACCAGTTTTGGGGGTTCACTTCTTAGGATTTAAAGAGCTATATACAAATATCATACAACATATTTTACAGAGAAATTTTGAGATGTTGGGTGTGAGATATTAGATCTCAAAATAGGCTGAAAAGCAGGATCGAAAGCTGTGATTTTCTTGTGTAGGCTAGTTCTGAAGGGGTTTTAAGAGTCATATATCAACTCGATACAAGAGAACTTTAGATGCAACTCAAAGTGGACTTTAAAGAGTTATAATCAGTTTTTGTTCAAAAGCTTTTACAAAGTTTATTCGAGTATTGAATTGTGAAAAAAACAGAATCTAAAAACCTTACTTGATCACAAGTTTTGACGAGTTACTTTGCATTCTTACTGTCAGATCAGTTTCTTCACTTCTATAACAATTTTTTTAAATCTTGTATAATCTCACAAATCTAAAAAGAGTATGAGGAACATTTTTTGGGGTCAATAGGCTAGGTGTGTAAAGGTTAGGATTAGATTAATGTTGGACTAAGTCATCTCCAAAGATGGAATGTGCAGATTGTCAACATTGGAGTATTATATTTGCTTTTGTAACTCTTATTACATAGTGGAAACTAGTTATCGTTGGACCCTGGTTTGTTGAGCTGGAAGAGTGGATGTAAACACAAGACCGAACCACTATAAATCAGGTTTGATCTCTCTATCCATATTTTTTAAATTTATGTACTTATATTTGTATATTTTATATAGTTTGGTTTTAGATTTTAAATTAGATTTTAAGTGAAGTAAAATCTACAATTTGAAGTCAATCAATTCAACCCCTCTTCTTGGTTGCATAAGGACCAACAATTTTTTATTTCCAAGCATTACTTTTATGTATTCATCCTAATATTTACTAACTAAAAACAAGTTATGGTGGATAATATAATAAAAAATAATAATTTTATTACGAAGTGTAGAGAAATTGTATAAAATCAAAAATTGTGGTACGAATATCTTGTTATCTTTAAGGAGATTTAAGTTTTCTACAGTAGGCAAAACTTAAAAATTGGTGCAATAAATTTTACTTGACTCGTTCCCCCTAAGATACAACAGTCCAACAATTTGTTGTTAGTTTCAAAACAATTTTGCACAAATGTTTAAATCCAAAATTCTACCAAAAGAACACCTTTAAAAAAAAAAAAAAAAAAAACTAATACTCTCTCTAGAATAATTGTAAAATTGGATGAGTTGGAAATTGAAAATAAGATTTCTATTTATAGGTGAACAAAATTCTATTTTCATTAAGTGGGATGTTAATGGTGGAGAAAATCATAACCATCACTCACTTCACAACTGGACAATTTACACCCCACTACTCCCACACATGAGTTACCCCCTATTACTCAATATTAAGGCGTCCGCTAATAATTTATATATATATTTACAACATTCCTCCTTTCACTTTTAATATGAATGTGAGTGATATCACATTGAGAGAGAAAAGATTAGTTAAAGGTAAATTTTATGCTTCATGAAGGTGTGGTCTGCATTGAACCTCCATTTGTGTAACAAAAATCTTTACTTTAGAGTTAGAGTATACTCAACATTGAACTATGACTTCTATTGGAAAATGAAGATTATTTTTCATACAAAATAATCTAGGTGTTGACATAAATTTAGTAGTTAACACATTACGGCCTTGTGCTACTCCAATTTTCATGAGTGTTTTGAGAATAAGCTCAATTCTCATTGAAAACGGTCCCACTTCCACACTCATATAGGTGAAATCCGTCAAGGGCATTCATGTAACTTTTAATGCCCCACTCATAAGAGATATAGATTTTCACAAAGAATTTATTTGCTCAACCCTCTGATCATTATTGGAAAATCAACCATATCATAGGAAAGGATACTTAAGAATATAAAAATGTGCATTTTTACAACTACCATATGAATCGTTCTTCCCATTGAACCCGATTACAAGGTCTATGGTCCTTGGGTTGGGTGTCCTCATATGTAGCTCATAAAATTATGAGTTTCAATCCTATCCATCTCGATGTGCTCCAGATCTTTTCTCTTGCCAAGATCTTGGTAAATAAATCTACAAGATTATCAAGAGATATAATATAATCCTCACTAATGATGTCTTTATTCAAATATGATCTTATAATATTGTATTTTCTTCTAATGGTTATGGATTTACCGTTTTAATAATGGTTTCTTACTCTATCAATCGTAGTAATGCTATCACAATGAATGAGTAAAAGAGAAATTGGCTTTTCTAAATGGGAATACCAAATTGTAGGTCCCGTAATCAACATGGTTCTTCACTTGTTAATGCTAATACAATTAGCTTGGCCTCCATAGTGAAATTAGAAATTATAGTTTTTTTTTCGATTTTCAATATATAGCACCACCACCGATCATAAAGATATAACCAGTTGTAGATAGAGAATTACCTGACAATGTGTTCTAGTTGGCATTATTATAATCTTCAAATATAGTAGGATACTTTCTATCAACCAAACCATTTTTTTATTTTAACCAGATAGATATTTCATTACTTTTTTCATGGCATATCAATGTTCCATATTTTGCTTACCAGTAAATCTGCTAAGCATTTATACTACATATGCAATGTCAGGTCTTGTATAATCAAATACATATTGCAAACTTCTAATCATACTAGTATACTCCTTTTGATTATAAACATCATTCTCATTTTCAATAGAAAATAAATGAATACTTGAATAAAAGAGTAGTCACATGTTTGCAAATTTCAAAATTATTTTTTTAAAAAATTTTCTCAACATAATGTGATTGATCAAGAAAAATGGCATCACTATTTTTAGTGATCGTTATACCCAAAATAAAAATTAGCCTCACCTAAGTCTTTCATATCAAAATGCTTTTTAAGCATATCTTTGGTATATTGGATAATATAAAAATTTGATCTAAAAATCAGCATGTCATCCACAGAGAGACAAATAATCACATTTGTATTCTTAAAAGATTTATACTATATGCGTTTGTTATACTCGTTCATTTTAAAGCCATTAGCAATCATGCAAAAATCAAATTTTTCATGCCACATTTTGGGTGCTTGCCTTAAGCCTTAAATGGATTTTTCAAAATTACATACTTAATTTTCTTCTTCAGGCTCAATAAACCCCTCAGATTGATCTATATAAATTTCATCTTCCAAATCTCAATTTAAGAAAGCAATTTTGATAGCTATTTGATCAATATGTAAATTATAAATTGCAATAATAGTAATCAAAAGTCTAATAGATGTCACTCTTGTAATCGAAGAAAAGGTTTCAAAGAAATCAAGGTCTTCTTTTTATGTAAAACCTTTAACCACAAGCCTTGCTTTATATTTATCTATAATTCCATTTGGTTTTAATTTCTTTATAAGGGTCTATTAACAACAAATTGTTTTACACCCTAGAGGCAAATCTACTAATTTTCGAGTTTGATTTGAAATTATAGATTTTATCTCACAATTTACAACCTTTTTCCTAAAACATAACATCTTTTGAAAATATATATATATATATATATATTTGTAAAGTTATAAGTCTCTCAATATTGTATACAAAATTGTGAGGAGTAAAATCCTTTTCAATTCTACCTCTTTTGCTTCTATTTTATTCAAAAGTATTTTTTTCCAGAATTTTATAAAATCTGAACTGAAGAAATATTTTCTTGATTTTATAAATTAGAAGTATAAGTAGAGTTTTTTAAATTATTTTGTAAGTTACAGTTGCCCTTACTGTTTTTGAATGTGTAAGGAATTTTTTTTCATTAAAAATAGCATCACCTGATTTAAAATTATATTATTTTCAATATCAAAAGATCTGTAAGTTGTATTAGTTTTTGCATAATCAAGAAAAATATTAAGTGACAGCTCTTACATCTATTTTTTTTTTTTAAATATAATCCAACATATGCCAAACAATCACAAACTCTCAAATATTCCAAATTATGCTTATACCCTTTTCACAATTCATAAGGAGTTATTTTTAAACTTTTATGTGGCACATGATTCAATATATTACATTCTATCAAAATAGCTTCTCCTTATAAATTTTTGGTCACATATGAATCAATCAACATCACATTACATAACTTTATAAGGATTCTATTTTTTTTTCCTTTCAGCAACACCAATTTGAATTCAAAAGACTCATACTCATGACCTCTTTTATTTCAAATTCTTTTAATCTTTTTACCAAATTGATTGAGATAATATTTAAATGTTTCAAGTACATCACTTTTATTTTTAATCAAATGCACATAACTATATTTAGAAAAATTATCAATAAAAGTAATGATATACTTACTTTCTCCTTGAGCCAAAATTCCTTCAAATTCATACAAATCAGAATGTACTAGTTCAAGTAATTCAGTTTTCTTTTAACACTTTTGTGTGGTCCTTTTGTAATTTTTTCTTTTCTATAAGTTTCACATTTTTCAAAATCTTTGTTTAGTCTTGGAATTAATCCTAACTTACTCATCACACTCACATATCTAGAATTAATATGACACAAACGAGCAAACCAAAAATTAATGCAACACGACATATAAGTAGAATTATTGCAAACTTTATTTTCAATGTTTAATTTAAACATTCATCATGAGCATAACCCCTGCCAACAAAAATTCCCTTTTCTGAAATCACATATTGATTAGACTCTATAATCTATTTGAAGTCAGTCTTATTTAAAAGAAAACTTGACACAAGATTCTTTCTCATGGAATGTGAACACATTACATCTTTTAAAAATATTACCTCCCTAATGTAAGTTTCAATTCAACCTTACCACTCCTCAAAGCTTGAATAGTGTGAGAATCACCAAGTATGATAGTCTTGTGTTCTTTGTCGGAAGTATATTTCCTAAACCATTCTTTATCTTACTAGATATGCCTATTGGCACCAGAATTTGTCCACCACCTTTTAGAATTTTTCACTAAAAATATATCTGTCACACAGTCACAAAAGATTCTTCAATGACATTAGCTTGAGTTGAAGCCTCGCATTTTCAAAATTTGCAAATTTGAGCAATATGCTCACTCTTGCCAGAGATATAACATACAATTGGCTTTTTATAAGGAGGGTGGTCATGGTTCTTATTTTTGTGATTGAAATTTTTTCTTTTATTGTGAGGTTTAATATGCTTATTCCCAAAATTGTTATTTGGCTTCAGATTAAAATTTTGAGAATTATTGGGCAAATTTTTAAAGATATGAGATTTATCTCAGTAGAGTTTATATTTATATCTTGAACCATTGTATCTTGGCCTATTTGTGATGTGAGGTCTTTTGAAATTCTCTCCAAGTTGGTGGCAGCTTGTCTATGATTTCAAGAGTTATCAAGTTATCACCAAAATTTACTCCTATAGACCACACATCATAAGCAATCAATTGAAAGTCTTGCCCTTGTTCCACCATAGATTTTTCATCTATTATTTTGTAGCAAAAGAAATGACTAGCTGCATATTTCTTTGCACCTGCTTGTTTGATGTCGTACTTGAATTATAAAACCTTCCATATTTTTTGGTAGTAGGGTAAATATGTTCATAATAGTCATAAAATTGATTAAAAAGCCTATTCAAAAGATTGTAGCAACAGTTATACTCATATGTTTCATATTGTACACATTTCTTTGAGTGTTCAATTTGTTTATCCTCAAACATGGCTTCATTGTTCTCATTGTTAGGATTCTTTTCGGTCAGAACATAAGCTAACTTGAGAAGCTTGAGGTAGAACAATACTTTTCATTTTCATCTCCTATTGTAAGCACCATGAAACTTGAAAAGGTTTGTTGAGATCTCTAACTTGGTTGACAATTTTTCTTATACAATTTTCATATTGAATCTCCTTTAAAAAATTAGTGAAAGTGTAAAGAAATTGTACAAAACTATAGGCTAAGGCACAAATAGCTTGCTCTCTTTAAGGAGATTCATGCCTTTTATGGTAGGCAAAACTCAAGATCTCATGCAGTAGATTTTATTTGACTCATCCCCTCTAAGATACAATAGTCCAACAATTTGTTGTTTGGTTAAAAATAATTTTGCACAAATATTTGAATTCAAAACTCCACTAAAAGAATAACTTTCTTTTACTAATACTCTCTAGAATACTTATAAGACTGGATGTGTAGGAAAATGAAAATAGGGTTCCTATATATAAGTGAAAAAGATTTTTATCTCATTAAGTAGGATGTTAATGGTGGAGAAAATTGTAATCATCACTCAGCCCACTACCGACAATTTATACCCCACTACTCTCAGATATGATTTACACCACATTACTCAAAATTAAGATGTCCATTAGTAATTTACATGTAAATTTACAACAACAATAATTTTGGTGGATATGCATATTTAATAAATCTTTTGGTGTGTGTATATGTATATTAAAGAAAATAATAACATTTCTTACCCTTATCGAAAAGAAAAAAGAAAATATTTATGGAATGGGGATATGTCTTTTATAACAAAGAAAAAGGAAAAAAAAAAATTCCACTACTGCATTAAAAAAATATTATGAAAATTTTTGTTTATACAAACTAAAAGTAAAAATGTAATCCAAATTATTTAATTTAATGGAGATAAAAACAAATATTTTGAACAAAGAATTGGGGTATTTTTGTGTTTATAACTTTAACTAATATTGAAATCATTTCTTGCATCAAAAGGAAAGTTAAAAATTTACTTATCTACCTATATTCTATTTTATAATTTGTAGTATATATCTTTATTTCTCCATAATCTACATCTATAATCCGGCAATGATATATGTAAAACTAATGCATTATGATTCATTGATATCGACTCTACATTTTTTCTTTTTTTGTTGACTTTTTTATCTTTCAATTTGAAAAAAATCAAGTTTGTGACTTTATTATTTACATGACTATAATTGATTTTGTTTTACTCATGTTTCAAAATATTGACTTATGTAGTGGACGTTGGTGTCATGTTTGTTCAGTACAAAAACCTAAAACTTTACAAATCCTGGTTTAAAACTCAAAAAACCCAATTTAGGTTGATAATAGAAACAAGAGTTTCAATTGATTAAAATGATAAATAATGACATGCTAATACCCAAGGGACTAAAACCCTAACTAAATAAACCAGAAGCAGAATGAAAAATAATGATGTTTATATAACTCCAAGTTAGATCCCTTTTTTTTTTTTTTTTTTTTTTTCTTCTTGGTAGTAGGCCGAGGCTCGAGGGAGGAAAAAACACAAAGCAATAAAGGCCTAAGTCCTAGCAACTAAACTAAACTTTTAAGAAGTTTTCTATATTCTCGTGTGCATACAGAAGGGGATTAAGCTTTCTAGAGGGAGTAAAAAGACTTAAACTCTCGAAGGGCTGAATGCCCCAACCTAACCAGATGGTCAACATACCTATTTCCTTGTCTAAAAGTCTGAGCTACGAGGAATTCAAACTTGATATCAAATGGCTATAGTTCTTGATTTTGGAGTGGAAGGGATGAGAGTTTGGAACTCCTTTGTTTAGGAAGGTGACAAGGATAATTGAGCTGGATTCAACAATTACATTTATGAGATTTTAAGAGTTGGAAAGCTTAAGACCTTCTCTTATACACCAAAGTTCCGAGCAAAGGCTGTTAGTGTTGCCCACATTGATGGTGTAGCCAAGAATCCACTTGCTATGAGAGTCTCTAATGAGGCCACCGGCGTTAGCATGATTTGGATTGGACCTGACAGAATCATCTGAGTTAAGTTTCAACATGTTTTTTTGGAGGGAGGTAGACTTACCAGCTTAGGGAGTGGGTGAGCAGAGTTTAGATTTGCAACAACTACCAGGAAGAGGTCTAGAGAGAGAGAGAGAGAGACCATAGTTTACATTAAGGAATTCTTGGAATTTATAGGGAGGTTGTCAAAGATATCTCGTTTTATAGATATGCCAAATGGCTACTAAAAAGGTAGTGCTCCAGGTGCTGCTATGGGAGGTGCAATTTTGCTTTAACCATTCTATAGAGAAATTAGTCTTGAATTAAGGATTGACCTGTATAGAGAGAGCTACTATAAACCAGAATTCCTTGGTCCAATGGCAATCCCATAGCATATGAAGAATGTTTTCTTCTGTAGCTTTGCACATGGGGCATGTAGGTTCATATGAAAGTTTTCTTCTGACTCTTTTAGAGGCAGCCTTTGTAGGATAATTAGATAAAATGTCTGATCCTTTCTGGGCAAAGGGCCTTCTATATCCAACTCCAAGCATTCCTTTTGGAAGTAGAGTGATTGCCATTCATTGTGAGGAGGGAGTAAGCTAAGAAAACTGAGAAATTTCGATATGGAGTGGCAGTCCAATAGAGAAAGTCCTCTTCCATATAGCTAGGGAGCATTATTGCTTTAATCTCCTCAACTTTTTGATCTAAGAGGATGCATTTGAGCTCTTCTAATCTCTAAGATCCGCCATTGCTTAGGTAACTACTAACTTTTATATCAGCAAGAATATCTTCAGGAGCAACAGAGGCATGGTTGTTGAGCTTGTCATTGCTAACCTTTGGTCATGCTAGAAATTGATCGAATGACCATTTCATATTCTCCAGCTAATGCCTTGGATGAGACAATCGTTGCTTCTAATAATGCCCTCCAAACAGTGGTGTAATTAGAAGTGTTGGAGTGTTGAAGGAGGATGCCTCTATAGAAGTATTTGTTACGTAGGACTTGACACTAGGGAGCCTTGTCATCTTGAAGGATCCTCTGAGCTAGCTTGGTGAATGAGGCAATATTGTTGTTCCTTGTGCTTATCAAACCAAGACCTCCCTCCTTCTTTCCCCTGCAGACACTTCCCTAGTTGATGGCATGAATCTTTCTTGCTTGTGGGAGATTGCTTTATAGAAAGTTTCTAGTCTCTATACAGACTGTCAAGTCTTTTGCAAGTGCTTTGGGGGAGACAAGTTGACTGCATTGTATAAGTAGGGATAGTATATATGATGGACTTAACTAAAGTGGTTCTTCTTCTATACTCAGGAGCTTCATCTTCCAATTGGAGAATTTGGATTGAACTTTCTCACTTAGGCTTTTGTAAGTGCTTTTGTAAACTTTGCCATGGATGAGGGGGGACTCCAAGGTAGGTGCCAAGGTCATTCGTGAGTCTAAAATTATAAGTAGAAGCTAAGGAGTTCTTTTGGGAGGAAGGGGCTTTTGGGGAGAACCAAAATTTTGATTTTGAGGGATTGATTCTCAGGCCACTTTTTTCGTTGAATTCGTAAAGGCAACTCAAGATACTATCTATGTTTTGATGGTTGGCTTTAGCATAGATCATTAAGTTATCAACAAAGAAAAGATGAGAGATATCTAGATCTTTTCTAGCTGCTTTGATAGGCCTCCAAGAATCACTGTTAACTCTCCTTTTGATTTTGTAAGAAAGTTTCTGCATGGCAAGTAGGAATAGGTAGGGGGAAAGGGGATCGCCTTGCCTCAAACCTTAGCCTGTTTTGATGAAGGGAAGGACACATCCATTCCATAAAATGACAACTTTTGAGTTTGAGATACAAAATATGATTAGCCAGAACATTTGCAAAGGGTGGTTGAAGTCTAAAAGAACATGCCCTAAGAATCTCCTATTGAGATTGTAGGCTTTTTGCAAGTCTATTTTCATGACCATTTTATGCTTTTTACCTCTGGACTTGCAGATGGTGTGAATGAGCTCTTGAGTGATGATCACATTGTCCATGGTGCTTCTCATTGAGAGGAGGCTACTTTGATAAGGGCCAATAAGATTTTTGAGGACTGGCCTCAATCTCTCAATAATGACTTTGGCTAGGATCTTGTTGGAAGTGTTGAGGGGGCTAATGGGCCTAGAGTCTACAGCTCCTTCTGGTCTCTTAATCTTGGAAATGAGGGCAATATAAGCTTTTGCGGATGTTTAGAGGGAAAAAACTATCTTTAAATGCCTATTGGACAAAGGAGAAAGTGGTGCCCACTGTATCCCAGCACTATTGAAAGAAGATGGGATGAATTCCATTTGAGCTAGGTACTTTGAGACCTTTCATTACAAAGACTATAGCCTTCACTTCCTCTTCTATAACAACCCTCTGCAGTAGAGTTTGCTCCTCAGTAGTAACCTTGGCATGGAACCCTCCCAGAGCAAAGGTACTGGCAGTGATAGATTTGCTTGCAAAGAGCTTTGAGAAGTAGTTGATGGCGTGATCTTTTAATCTTTGTTGATCATGGCACCATTCACCTTTAACTTTCAGACTAGCTATTCCATTGGAGTTCCTTCTCATTTTGGTGGTTGCATGGAAGAACTTTATGTTTTTATCCCCCTCAATGTACCACTGAATTCTAGATTTTTGATACTAAAACATATCTTCTTGGGCCGTAGTTCTATGGTACTTTTGTATTGAAGACTTCTCTAAACTGCAGATGAGAAAACTAGGTAGCTTTAAACCTAAAGGGCTTGGTCACTTTAAGGGGAGGGGAGATCATAGCAGTCTACACTATCATAGGGTTGTGGTCTCCATGAGTTCTTAGGAGATTAAGGACTTTGAGCTTAGGGAATGCGTGGCATGCTTAGTGGTTGGCTAAGGCTGTTTCAACCTTTTTGGAGGATGACTTTGCCTACATGCTTTCCAGTCCAAATGTGTATTGGATCTCCTATGCCTAGGTCGATGAGGCTGTAGTTGTTCTAGTGGTTAATGAATTTCTACTCCCCTTTTTTATGGCTTTAACTCTTTTATTGTTGGTTTCCTTAGAGAAGGCAATGTCATTAAAGTCTTCTATGAGGATCTAAGGTAGGTGGACAGTTACAACATATCTATAGTTATGGTTCTAGAAGGTTTTTTTTTTTTTTTTTTTTTTTAAGCTTGTCTTAGAGTTGAACATAAGCTAAAGAGAGGAGCCATATTTTGTGGATTTCCTTAACTTTTGTGTGAATAGCCTGGTTTTAGTGATCAATAATGGAGATAGTGACTTTGTTTAAGTTCC
The DNA here is from genome assembly GCA_037126225.1 of Dillenia turbinata. Lineage (NCBI taxonomy): Eukaryota > Viridiplantae > Streptophyta > Magnoliopsida > Dilleniales > Dilleniaceae > Dillenia > Dillenia turbinata. The sequence goes on from JBAMMX010000024.1 coordinate 8,936,850, forward strand.
AGCATAGCCAAAAATCTCCCTTGAGGCCAGAGGTGGGAACTATGAATTCTTTATCCATGTTTAAATTCTTTAGGAAGTTGGGGAATTTACTTCTTTTCTTTTTTGGCTTTAATTTCAAGGAGAGACAGAGTGTCTAGTTGATGTGCTCTCCATAATTCCTTGCATGCATGTTTGAACATATTATTGCCAATTCCACAACAATTCCACACTATTAACTTTTGTATTCATTGGGGATAGGATGGAGAAGTAGAAAGGAGTAGAAAAGTCCTCTTCTAACCTTTCATGTTGTCTGTAAAATCATCTTCAGACTCACACATGTCATCATCTTCCATGTAGCTCTTTATATTGTCATCACTTGTTACCAGGCATGTAGTCTCTCTAGTGTGGCCTCGATCTCCCGGGTCAAGAGACCACATTTCATCTTTTTTTGTGTGATTGTAGGTGTCTTTGCTTAGGCCACGGTCTAGAGGAGGGGGATGTCTTGGTTGTTATTTAGGTAGAAGAAAGGAGACCTTTGCTAGAAGCTTGAGGTGGGCTTTACAATAACAATCACTACAAAATAAATGCAATATTTAGATGGTCAAAAACCATCAGCAAAATACAATAAAACCGTCAGTAACACTTTCTCCAACGGATGAAACATTAGTTGGATATAAACTACTCGAGATAGGTGTATCATGATGGTTTGAGTTGCCATTGTAGCATATCATGTATGTATTATGACGGCAAAAAATATTGATAAAATTAGTGATTTTATCGTCAGTTAATAGGGTGTTAGGAAACATTATGTTTTTTATTATTGGTTATTTTATGTTACGAGATTTTACTGCTTTTATCGTTTGTTACCATTATATGAGGAAAAGTCACTGATTTTATCATCGGTTACTATATGTTATGAGATGTTATTATTTTTATCGTCGATTACCATTAAATTAGGAAAGATTACTGATTTTATTATCAGTTATCATACGTTACAAGATATTACTACTTTCATCATTTGTTACTATCCTATTAGGAAAACTCATTGATTTTATCATCGGTTATCATATATTATTATATATTACGAGATATTATTATTTTCATCGTCAGTTATTATTGAGTTAGGAAATTTTACTAATTTTATCATTGATTACCATGTGTTGCAAGATTATACTACTTTTATCGACAGTTACATTGAGTTAGGAAAATTAATTGATTTTATCATCGGTTACTTTATCGTCGGTTACTATTGAGTTAGGAAATATTATTGATTTTATCATCGATTATCATATGTTACAAATATTATTACTTTTATCGGGATTACCATTGACTTAGGAAATATAATTGATTTTATCATTGATTACCATATGTTATGATATATTATTACTTTTATCGTCGGTTACTATTAAGTTAGAAAATATTATTGATTTATTATCAGTTACTATATATTACGAGATGTTACTATTTTCATCCGCAGTTAGCATTGGGTTAGGAAATGTTATTGATTTTATAATCGATTACTATATGTTACGAGATGTTACTATTTTCATCGTCGGTTACCATTGAGTCGGTTTACCTTTATCGTCGGTTAGTAGTAGTGTTAGGAAATGTTATTCTCTTTTTCTTCGGTTGCCATCTGTTATCAAATGTTACTACACTTTTAACTTTTACATTAGTTACACTAGTGCTAGAAAATGTTACTATTTTGTGTTGTCCATTCACGTAAGTTAGAAAATTTTACTACCTTTATGGTCGGTTTACATATGTATTACTTTATCCTTGGTTAATTAGTGTTAGGAAATGTTAGTATTTTTATAGTGGGTTATCATGTGCTACCATGAACGTATGTGTTGGGAAATATTATTATTTTTATGGTACCATGTGTTAGGAAATAGTAGGTTATCATGTGTTAGAAAATGTTAGTAACTTTATTATAGGTTACTATGTGTTGCTATTTTTTTATGTTACTACCTTTTACAATTTGTTACTATCAAAGGTTAACATGTGCTGCTACCTTTTTATCAATGGTTACCATGTCTTAGAAAATGTTACAATTTTTTATCATCGGTTACCATAGTGTTAAGAAATAGCTTCAAAAATCACATGGCACAAGTGTTAGGAAAATTACAACCTTGTATCGTCATTTACCCACCTCTTACCACAAGTTAAGTTACCAATCTTTTACACAAGTTTTATTTGTCACAAGTGATAGGAAATCACTACATGATATGATATCAATAATTACATCAATAATGGCACGGTTTTAAATTTAAGAGGGTATAAAATAATTACAAAAATAATATAAATATAATTAAAATTGTATTAATATACGAGATTGACTAATACATTAGATTGAGTAATACATATAAGATCAAAAGAAAAAAAAAAATTCTTTCCCACAATAACATGTCTTCTGCTAAGACGGTGAAACCAAAAATGAAATAAAAACCATGTCTCCTACTAAGATGGTGAAACAAAAAATGAAACAAAAAACATTCACTTTGATCACAAAAAATATTACTATCACAAATTAGAGGGCACAATCCCACCATAATTCCAAAACTAAGCAGAGTAGTGACTAACTAGTTTATCACAGTCTTTCTTCCTATCGATCTATTAATAAAAAAGTAAAGTTAATATAATTACATATTGACATTGTAAAGAATAATGTAAAGAATGGTTAAAAATGAAAACATTACCCTGTGGGATGGAGTCAGGTGTTGATGATGACGGTTGATTTCTATGTGCATTACTAGCATCTGGTATTGGAGGAATCTAACAATATAAATAATTTGAATTATTATTGAAAGATAAATATGAAAATAGTAAAGTTGTTTAACCAGAGAAATGACATTCATATCTAAACATTAGCAATAAGCCTTGCTTCATTAATTAGGTTCATCAATTCATTTTGTTGTCTACTTCCAGCATGTGTAGCAACATGCATAAGAACATTGCTAACCAAGTTACTAAGATTGTGATTTTGTTCCATTAAACGTGCCATCATAATAGTCATATCTTCGTTCTCAGCTTTAGTTGAATGCACATGCGGAGTTGTAATTTTTCCCACACATTTAATTCTTCCCTTTGAATCAGACCCTTTAACTTTAGATCAATATCACTTTCCCAAGACAAATTGAAACTTTCTATTTGCACTTCTTCAGTGGACTCCATTCCACTCTTCGTCATTTCCTGTAAGAAGTAAAAAGTAAAGTGAATCAAATGTCAATCTCGCATAAATAAATCAATTAGAATTACATAAAAAGATAATCATCCATACCACAAGTTTTGAAGCTTTTGTAGAAACTAAACTGCCATCTAATCGTGTTTTGCTTGTAATATAAAGTTCAGCTCTAGAAGTTTTCTTCCTAGATTGTGTCATCTATAATGAAAAGACAAACCACACTTTGAAATGTTACGTGGCTAAAATTAATTGTAATTAATTGCAAGTAAATGAAATATGAATTCTTTATACCTTCTCATATATGAGATTTGCAAATGATTTCGATCCTAAACAATGTGGATCAGTCAACTTTAAGCGACATTTTGAATTTCTTTTACTAATTTCCTGGCATAGAGAAAAAATATCATAATAAAAAGTGAAATGTATAGTGGATTGCATTTATATCTTTCCTTTATCACTCAACCAGAAACTAACAAACTCCTTGTACTGATTTGGATCAACTCTTTTATCTTCCATTCTTTTGATATTTTCATCTATTCCATGTAAATCATCAAACTATTTTGATTTCAGAGAATTTTTAAACCTCTTTCATTTTTCAGACAAATTTTCAATAACTCATCTCTGAGTGGCTTGAAATAATCTTTGACTACAATTAAAATAAAAGAAATATATAAGAAATTAAATTAGATATATCAGCTTTTCTATCTATTCGTTGAGTAATAAAAATAGATTACTAAATACTAGTACAATGTTCCACATGTCATCTTTATACTCCGTTGGCATGTCGCGCCAAGTTTTATAGCGTGTTGGAGTAATGACATGCATTCTAACTATAGAGCCAATAAATCTGGTAAAGATTGTACCATCAATTCCTATTAGTTGATTTAATTTGTTCATTTCAACCAGCATGCGCTGTCCTTTTTCTAAATCTCAAACATCTTGACAGCATGTTGGACCTCTACATTTCTTGACAACTACTGAAAAAAAATAAAAAATGAGTAATTATTTGATAGCATGTTAATGTGAAATCTCAAAATTGAAATGATCAGTAACTTTGGGTAATATTTTTACAAGATTGGTTTTCTTTAGATTAAATTTGTTAGGATTGTTGTGATTCTTCACGATCAGCTATAATACCCATCCGACATTTAGTTCGTCCCGTAATTGGTGGAAATATTTAAAATTTTTTAAATGCACATCGAACAGTAGATGGTGTTTAGTGCGTTTAGCTGAAATTTTTTTGTTGAGTTAAAATTTCTATTGTTTTTGAGAGGTTTGAGGAGATCTTTGAAGGGAAGAAAAGTTTCGAAGTTAATATAATATATTTGAGATTAAATTTTCAGAAAAAATTGCAAAGGTTGCCAATTTCAAAGCCCGCCATTTTTTTCCACGATTTTTTCACAACTTTTACCCACCTTTTTTTCATTACCGGAGCTTTTGTTTACCCGCCTTTTTTACATTACAATCCATATCTTTGTTTAGTGATTACCTGTGTCTCATATTTTCCATGCTTTTAGTCATTTCATAATTTTTCATATTTTTAATTGGTCACATGTCTTGATTTTATAAATTTTTACAACTCGTGAGAATGATTTTATATAATTTTTACAACTCGTGAAATTTCATGTAACTTAAAATATAGTCAAAACTCTACTTAAATTAAAATTTATTATTAGATTATTTTCAAATTAAATTTTTATCATCAAAACCTAATTTCTTATGAGATAAGATCTACTTATTACCACTTTATTACCACTTATGCATTAATAGCTAATAATATAATAGATATGATCATATTTATTCATTATCTGTTGATACATCTCTATGATGCAAATTAGATGCAAATTCAAGAAATATGTAGAATATATTTATAACTTGTGATATTAAATAGAAATGGAGGGCAGCAAATGCAAATGCTTTTACACAAGTAATGGAGCTGATTAAACTTATTAATTAATTTATTAATTAAATAATGTGTCTTTAAACTGAATAACAACGTGTAGTAAAGTATGGTAATATATAATAATATATAATAATATATTATAGTAATATATAGTATTAATATATAATAGTATCTAGTATGTAGTAGTAATATATAATGCTAATAGTAATTTAATTGTAATTAAAAAATATATGCAGTTATCCTATGCTAATGTATATTGCTAATAGTTATATAATACAAATATATATTATTAATACAATAATATATAATATAATATAATAATAGATTGTAATCTATAGTAATGCACACTAAGCAGTGTCCCATTCGCGGACGTCCGTGCAAGTATGCGGGTGCTAGCGCCATGCATGAGCTGGCACCCGTGCAAGGAGGAGGGTGCCAGGCCCTTGCGTGCGCGGGCGCCAAAGCATGGAGGCGGGCCCCAGGCCCCTGCGTGTGCAGGCGCCCGAGAATGGAGGTGGGCACAAGCCCCTACGTGTGCGGGCGCCTGCGGATGGGGGCGGGTGCTAGAGTGTGGATTGGCTGTTGATAATTAATATTAATTCATATTTTTTTAATTTTTCATTGATAATTAATTATATTATATAATATTCATAATTACTAATAATGTAATTAATAATATATTATTATCTAAACTATTACTATATTTTATATTTTATACATTCCATGTAATTCCATATGATGCAATTTTAGGACTTGGTACCTATTATTTGTTATTATGCTTTATCACTTGTTATGACAATACTCATCCGGTAAATTGAAAATATTTAAATATTTTTATTTAAAAATTTTTAGTAGTGTTTAGAGTATATTGAAAGTTTAGTTGAAAATGTATTAAGTTGAAAATAAGGATAAGTTACAATTTTAGTTTTGAGGAGAGCTTTGAGTGAAAGAAAAATTTTGAGTGAAAAAAAAGTTTTGAATGAAAGAAAAGTATTGAATTTAATATAATATATTTATATTTAGATTACAAACCCACCAATTTCGAACCTCGCTTTTTTTTCAATTTTTTTTTCACATATTTACCACACTTTTTTCATTACCAGCGTTTTTTTCACACTTTACTCGTCTTTTTTATACTACAATCCTTACCATTACCAAAATCATTTCATTTTTTTTTTCATATTTTTAGTCGTTCGCATGTCTTTCCTTAGATTGATTTTATACCATATAATTTCATATAATTTTTTCAATTTTTATAGACTTAGGTCAGTCAAAACGTCACTTAATCTAAAATTTATTATTAAATTATTTTCAAATTAAATTTTTAATATCCAAACCTAATTTTTTGTAAGATCAGATCCACTTATTACCAGTTTATTACCATTTATGCATAATAGCTAATAATAATAATACAAATGGAATGCAATAAATATAAATGCTCTTGCTTTTGATTTTGCACAAGCAAAAATATACAAAAGAGCTAATTAAACTAATTAATTATTTATTTATTTAATATTTCTTTAAACTAAATATCAGCTTAAAAATTAAAATTAATATTAATGTTATTATTTTTTTGAAATTTATATAAAATTATATAATATTGATAAATAATATAATTTTTCCTTTTTTTTGAATTTTTTTTTCTATATAAATTATATAATATTGAACATAAAAATTTAATATAGCAACAATATAATAATAATGTATAATAGTATAGTACTTGCAATTAAATAAATACTAATATACTCATATACAACAAGTAATATATAATATAATACTATTATATATATATAGTAGTAATATATAGTAATACATAATAATGCAAACATTGTCACTCCAATTACCTAGTAATTTATAGCAATGTGTAGTAATGTATAGTAATATATAATAATGTATAGAAATATATAGTATTGATATATAGTAGTAATTTAATATTAGTGTATATTATATGCTAATTGTAATTAAAAAAACAATATATGGTATATGCTAATAGTTATATAAAACTAATATATATAATATAATATAATATAATATAATATAATATAATATAATATAATATAATATAATATAATATAATATAATATAATATAATATAATATAATATAATATAGATTGTAATACATATGGACGTAAGCCCCTTCCTGCGCTAGCCATCTACAGGCACCCGCGCATGGGGGCGGCTGCCTGGCCCATGCGTGTGTGGGCGCCCAGGCATGGGGTGGGCACCAGGCCCCTGCGTGCGCGGGCACCTGGACATGGTGGCGGGCGCCAGACCCCTGTGTGCGTGGGCACTCGTGAATAGAGACGGGTACCAGTGTAGGTTGGCTCTTGATAATTAATATTAATTCTTTTTTTTTTAATTTTTCATTGATAATTAATTATATTATATAATATTCATAATTACTGATAATGTAATTAATAATATATCATTAACTAAACTATTACTATATTTGATATTTGTACATTCCATGTAATGGAATTTTAAGATTTGGTACCTATCACTTGTTACTATATCTTATCACTTGTTACGAGAATATTTATCCGGCATTTAGTTCGTTGTTAGAAATATTTAAATTTTTTTAGTATATGGTGTTTAGAGTATAGTGAAAGTTTGGTTGAAAATATGTTTAGTTGAGAATGAGGGTTGAAAATTTTTTGACTGACTATTGATTTTGAAAGTTTTGAGAATAAGTTTGAGAGAAAGAAAACTTTTGAGGGAAAGTGAAGTTTTGAAGTCAATGTAACATATTTAGGATTAGATTTCCATAGGAAATTGAAAACCCGCCAATTTCAAAACCCACCTTTTTTGGCAATATTTTTTTCACATTTTTTATCTACTGTCTTTTTATTATCGCGTTTTTTCATATTTTACCCACCTTTTTTATATTACAATTCTTACCATTACCATGCCTCTTATTTTTCTTTTTCATACTTTACCTCCTTTTTTTGCATTACAATCCTTACCATTATCGTGACTCATATTTTCATACTTTTAGGCAGTTCATAATTTTTATATTTCTAGTTATTCACAAGTCTTTTCTTAGGTTGATTTTATATAATTTTTATAACTTGTTATCATGTAATTTCATACAATCTTTTCAATTTTTACTGGATTAAGTAACTTAAAAAATAGTCAAAATTCACTTAATTTAAAATTTATTATTAAATTATTTTCAAATTAAATTTTTATAATCAAAACCTAATTTAATTTTTTATCAGATAGTGTTCACTTTTTATCACTTTATTACTACTTATTACTATATCAGTTAATAATAAAATAGATAAGACCTCACTAGATTTTTCATCTATTCATATCTACTCTATGCAAATTAGATGCAAATTAAAAAAATATGTATAATATATTTATAAGTTGTGATATTAAATGTAAATAGAAGGCATGATATGATATAAAAGGCAAAAGTAAGCAAAAAAGCAAGCAAAATAAAATAAGAGAGTAGAAAAATATTTTTAATTGATTAATGTTATTAATTAATTAATTAATTAATGTGTATTTAAATTAAATATCAACTTTGAAATTCAAAATAATATTAATGTTCTCATTCTTTTTTTTTAATTTATATATAATTATATAATATTGATAATTAATATGAATTTTTTTACTTATTTAATAATTTTTTGTTTCTATATAAAATTATAATATTGATAACTAATTAAGTTTATCATAAATTAATTATTTTAAACATTACTCCTGTATATCTAACTTCCATGAATTATTTTAAATTGATATTTTGAATTGATAATTGGAGTTTAGTAATATATAGTAATGTGTATTAATATATAGCAATATATAATAAAATATAGTAATAAATAGTTGTAATATATAGTATTAATATTTAATAGTATGTAATAGTAATATATAATGTTAATAGTGATTTACTATTAATATATATAATTATAATTAAAAAATTATATTCGTACTGCTCCATTCACGGGCGCCCGCGTAAGTGTGCAGGTGCCAAGTCCCCAGGCGCGGGTACCCGCGCTTTACTGGTTACAAACTTTGAGATGACACATACTCGATTTTACATTCAGCCTCCACCAAGGGTCTATGAACTTATTACACACATTTCCAAGAGACCCTCAGTGCTAGAATCTATTTTGGTCATAATTTGGATGCTCATGACCTTAAGTTAACTAGGATTTCATCAAAGCACAAAGATACAACTTTATTGGCACAACACCAGAGAAGTTATTATATTGCATATTTGATGCCAAGGAATATCAGGTAATGTTATCACTGCACCTACTAATGCCTCATCGAGACAGGAAGATGGAGGAGGAATCATCACGGTTCAAAAGCAAGGAAAGAAAAGAACAAGATATGGTTCTGGAGCTAAAATGCCTTTACAAGCAAGTATTAAAGTTTCGACCACATAGGCAATCTTTGAAGGGATTAAAATTTAAACAAGAGAGAAAAAAGGCAGGTTCCGTCCTTATATATATCTGACTAGTCAACATTAGTCAAAAAGATTAATAGATTCATATAAGCCCATGATGACATAGCCACATCCTTTCCGTTTTCTTTATCTAAAACCAACTTTTTCATCTCCCAATAAATTAGAGATTAATGTGCCCGGCGCCCCGGGGCGGGCGCCTGCCCGCCTTGCTCACGGGCGTCCGTGTCCAGGGGCAGGCGCCAGCCCTCCTTGCATTGGAGTTGGGGTCCCTATTTCAATTTTTTTTACTATTTCGTTTTTTCTAATTGTTTTGGATTCCAGAAAAATGAGATTTGGTTTGGATGCCTAATTTTAATTCTAATGAAATATTAAATCTATGAATTTATTATAAATATAACATTGAATTAGAATTTTATATGAAACAAATAACATTGGAAGCATTGCAAATATATTACATATTCAAAACATATTAAAACATATTACATTCAAAAGAATAATGGAATCATTGTAACACACATTAAATTACAAACACATTGCATACTTCAAATATATTATATTAAATTTGAAACATATTCCTCCCTAATCTTCCCTAGTTTTATCTTTCCTGAGTTGGATCTAAATTTTGCCTTTCCATTTTTCTCTTGAAGAGGTGGTACTGAGACTAGGCATCGTCGAGTATCATCATCTGATGATGTAGGACAAAAGTTAGGTGGTGTTAGACAAAAGTCGGTTGTCTGTCCCCATTTATATATATATATATGTATATATTAATATATAGTAGTATATAGTAAAATAAAGTAGAATATAATGATCTATAGTGATGTACAACAATATATCATAATTATTTTAATATATTAGCAATATATAGTAAGATAAGTAATATATAATATTAATATATAGTATTATACAATATAATATTAATGCATGATATAATATATAATATAATGATATATAATATAACAATATATAATACATAGGAATATATAATAATTATAATAATATATTAGTAATATAAAATACCATATATATAAAATATAGTAGTATATAGTAATATATAGTAATATATAATAATATATAGTTAAGTAATATATATATATATATATGTATAGTATTATATAGTTATAATTTAATAAATAATTATAAAAATATATTATAATTCAACGAGTAATTAAAACAATATATTGTAATTTATAATAATATAACACTAATATAATATATATACTGATATATACAATATAATAGTATAAAATACAATATTATATAGTATTAATATATAGTATATCATATTAATATATAATAATATATAATATAATATTAATGCATAATAATATTTGTTATAATATAATTTTACTGATATATAATACAACAACATATATAATATATAACAATTATAGTAATATATTAGTAATATACAATAATATATATATAATATAGCAATATATATTAATATATAATAATATGTAATAATATACAGTGATGTAATATATAGTTATAATTTAATATGTAATTAAAAAGTATATAGTAATTTGTAACATATATACTGTTTTAGTATTATATATATATTAGTATTATAATACTAGTATTATAATATAATATATATATATATATATATATATATATATATTAAGCCCGTGCTGGGGGCGGGCGCCAGCCCCCATGTGCATGGGTGCCCACGCATGGGGTGCGGGCGCCCGTGCATGGCCGCGGGCGCCAGCCTTATTTCTCTATGCGCCGATACTAATTTTTATATACTATATATTTGAAATATATAGTAATAATAATTATATATTTGTATATACTAATATATATATTTGTATATAATAATAAAATTTATATATTTGTATATAGTAATATATAGTAATAAAAAAATAAAATTAGTAATAAATAGTTATAAATAGTAATAATATTTAATATTAAAGTAACATATCACAATTACCAATAGTAATAGTAATATATAGTATTACTTAGTATTAATATTTAATATTAATATATAACTGTAATTTGTTACTATATAATATAATATATATAATATATTGTAAAATAATAAAATAATATATAATATATAATACCATAATATATAATATAATACTATAATGTATAATAATATATAATAATAAATATCATATAGTAATAAAATATAATATTAATATATAATAGTATATAGTAGTAATATATAATGTTAATAGTAATAATGGATATATAAATATATAAATAAAAAATATATAATATAATATTAATATATAGTAGAAATATATTGTAACAAATAGTAATATGTAATATATAGATATATAATACTTATATTACATATATATTACATATATATAATATGTATAATTATAAAAATAAATGTAACATTAAATAATAATTAATTAAATATAAGATTAAATATAATTATAATAATATATGGCAGCTTGGAGTGTCACATGCGTATTGATCCAATGGCTAGGGCTCACAAGTCACCACGTCTGGTCTTTTCAAGCACGCATCTCGAATCAACACCACCATCCAACGGTGGATTGGGATAGTATGTGAAATAATAGGTGTCCTTTCTAATATTATTCTTTCCAAAATGCAGAGAGGTGACTGAGGAAGAAAGGTTTTAGGGCGAGGGTGAAAGGAGGGCCGACGATTGAGGAAAAAGGGTTTTTAGGTGAAGAAAAGTTGCAGGAGCAGAAGGCAAAGATTGCAGGAAAAGAAAGAAGGTAAAAGGGTAAAACAAAAGGGAAAAAGGAAGAGGGATAGTTTCGAAATTTCTAATCAGAAATGAGAGATGTAGATGGAACCATTGTCCCTTCCAACGATGTTTCTATATCTAGATTAGTCAAATATCTCTCTGGATGCAAGTTTTTCAAATGATGATTTAGTGTTTTTTACTTTAAAATTTAATTTTATTAGTTATTATATAGTGACAATAAATTTAATTTGGAAGAGAGAAGGAAAGTGACAGTAGAAGCAAACTTGTTTTTTGTTTTACTTCATTGCATTTGGTCCTATCTTTATTAAATTTTCTATTATAAGCATATTTTTTATTTACTAACTCAAATTGCTTGACTGACCCTTCACGATTCATTATATTAGGTAAATTCTTTAATAATTTAATAATCCTCTGAAAATCCAAAGAATGAAAAAGTGGGTCATCTCCTAATTTGGATCTTATTTTATAAAACTGATGCAAGTTTCCTCTTTTAGTTCAAGCAAAATACTCAATATTGCATACTTGTCTCTAGCAACAGCATAAATCCCTAGGAAGAGGTCTAAATGGAGCTAATTTTTGTCAACTCTCTTAGAAGTTTAGATACTTTTAAAGGGAAAATATGTTTTTTTTTTTTTCAACTTGTGTATCAATTATGATAGTGATAGGATATTTACTAAACATGCGAGGAATACCTGGAATACTTTGTTTGGTTCCTTAAGGAATATTTGAATGGGAAAATCTTTACTTTTTTTGTTAAATTATCAATCTTTGATACTGCAATGCCTCCATTTGCACTACAGCCTTCTCTGCTTGAAGTCTAGTGATCATAGCCATGGCATTGTTTGCAGCAACGACTGAAGCACTCCTTTCTTGTCCAATTCCAAATACAAAGCAATCAGAGACTTGCGATCCAAGCGGACTAATCTTTTCAAGAGTCGAAAACTCCTCCATTTATATTTGGCAAGGATTACTCAAAGAAATACCAATTGAAGGAGAGTTGAAAATTGAAGATAATGCTTTAAGATTTTCAAGAAAATGGATCAAGATTTTCAAAATTTCCTGAAATTGGAAAATACTGTGGATTAGAGCATTTATTATTTCAATAAATTTTTTTTTTGGACAAATCTTGGTGCAAAGGTTGAGTTGTTGTAGATTTGAGACGTGAAAACAGTCTCTTTGCAAAAATATAAGGGAAAGACTGCGTACATATACGTCTACTCTAAAGCCAACCCTAATTATTGGGATTAATCCTCTGATTGTTGTTGTTGTTGTTGTTATCTCTTCTATTATTGTTATTAATTAAGAGACTATAGACATTTTATCTATTTATTTATATTGTTACTTGAGGGATGAAAACAATGAGTGTTTTATATAGTTACTTTGTTAATTATTTGATCTAATACTTTATTATATTGTGTCCTTTTTGTTTTTGTATTGTTACTTTGTTTATATTATATTGTAATATTATTACTTTGATCTAATACTTTATTACATTGTCTTGTAATATTTCGATCCCAAGGGAAAAACTTTTGGTCCTCTCCCTGACCTTCCAAATGACTTTTATGACAAGACAATGTCAATGAATCAGGCAAAATCTATCAGGTAATTATTTTTATACTTCCATGCTATGAAGTTTGATTTTGTAACATAAAAGTTACCCCTGAATATTTCTTCTACTTTGTAATATGTTCATAATTTTGTTATGTGCTATAACCTCAGCCATTACTAAATTGTGAAGCACCGTCTCCTTCCATTCATTGAATTGTAAGCAATTCTTTTGGAATGATGAGAGATCTATCAAATCTTCATTCTCGCTTTTTGGGTGAAATTATAATGAGAAGGGAAAGAAAACTAAGAACGAATAGATTCAAGAATTTTGACATTGGCACATTGATGGCATCGGTTCCGTTCGAATAATAATACTTCCTAGCCCAAATGGCTACATAATCATTATGTATCTATTGTGGCTATCAACATGTTTTTTAGTGATGTCCAAGCAGAATGGTTATCAACTTTTGCATCAACTCAGTCAACCATAAAAGGTTTTCATAGCCATGGTGACATGATTGTGGTCTTTTGCCTGCAATATTCTGATAAAGAATTGTAATTTTGATCCACAATAGTGGTGAGAAGATAGAAGTGAAAAAATTATAAGGATGATCATTATTTTCTTCTGCTTTAGTGCAATTCCAAGCTAGTATGTTTATATGACATCTTCATAGTTATTTCACATCAATACTTGCTGTTTTATAAATCTAAATCACAAAATCATTGTCTATTATCAATATAAAATAGAAAAATGTAATAATAATATTTATTTGAGTCTTTTGTTGTGCTATCTGAGTGGAGAAAAAAGATCATAATGTCCTCTAAACTGAACTTTTTGTTGTGAAACTGGCCGGCCTAAATGATATAGTCGAGCATGTCCTAACCCACAAAAGGTCTTTTCACTATGGCTCAATCAACATTATTAATATATACATAATAGGGAATGAGCCACCTTTGACTATCAATGGGAAGATTCGAGCTACACTTAATGGGATTTCTTTTATAAATCTTACTACACTATTTAGGCTTGCTGATAACCACTTCCCTTCCCATTCATATTTTCCATTTTGATTTTTTTTTTCCATTTGAATTTATTTTTTCGTGAATTCTAGTAACTGTGAAGTGGGGTTTTGGTTTTCTTTTTTCTTGCCTTTTCTAGTCTTCTTCTTGTAAATCTGAATTGGGTTTCTTTGATTTTAGTAATCTGATGATTGTAGTTGACAGAATTCTATTTTTCTTCACTTGGGTTTATCTTTGCATTATTAATTTTCTTTTTTAATGTCATTGGAGTTATTGGTTTTGGTTAATTGTTCTGAGTGAGCATTACCATCTCCATTGCTATTGCAATTTTGTTTATTTGGCAATAAATTCATTTTTTGTCTGAATTTTTGAATTTAAAGTGGCGTTTTGGTTTTTCCTTTTATTTTTCTTGCCTTTCCTAGTTTTGTTCTTCTAATTCTTTAATGGAGTTCCTCACTTGTAATGATCTGATTATTCCCTTTTGTGGAATTCTACTGAAATTGGTGTTTTTTACTAACCTTTTATGTTATATTTGTTGTGTTTTTCATGTAATATTTGTTGTGCATGTGGTTTTTGGTTAATTTGTAATAGAAATTGATCTGGCAATGTGCACACTGTATTTGGCGTGATTTTGAAAAAATACTAGATTGGATTTATATTTGGTAAGATATATGGGGTCAGTTTGATTCGGTTTGGTGTTTTTGATAATATAGTTGGTAGATTTAGTTTTAGCTTTTTGATTTTGATTGTATTTTGTGATCTAAAATTTGGTATATTATATATTTATTTGCATCTGCTTTGATCTCTCTTATGCTATTTTTGATCTCTCTTGAGGTTCCGATATTCTTCAAGTCAGTTTATTGTATTTTTTACCTTTTGGGTGCAGCAGTGGTGGCTTATGGCAAGTTAAGATTGGTTTTTTAGTTTAACATGTTGCTTTCTAATTTAAGTAAAGAATTTAGGATCATGGATATTTCGTTTGATTGTGATTTAAACATGATTTTAGTTGTTACTGATGTACCTAAGTGAGTTTGCAGTCTTTAATTCTATTTTAGATAAGAACTGATTTCAATGTTTAGCATATTGATTGTTTGGAAATCATAGACACCAATAGAGAGCACTCAAAACTCTAGGGCCAACTTCTATCTTGGATATTCACATATCTTCACTTTAGTCATCTCTGTTCTGTTATTAGTGAGCTTTGTGTATTAATTTTATTTCTTTTCATTTTTAGAATTTTAGACCTAAAAACCCTCTTGCAATCAATTAAAATTGATGAATTCTACTGCATGCACTCTAAAAGGTCTACAATGCAGCCTCTAGATGGTGCTGGAGGGCATCCTCTAGACTATACACAATTTGCTCATTGATTCGCTCAATGACCTTAGGCATTATCTTCCATATGCAGTCTTTTCAAGAATTGGTGATATAATTGGATGATACAAGCATTATCATATTGGTTGTTCAAGTTTTGGTTTCCTTTCTTTATTCTATTTGAGTAGTGATGCTGTTTTTCAAATTAAAGATCATTTATTTAGTTTGTTATCATCTGTATTTTGCTATTGTCTAGACATTATACACTATGGTTTAGTTTAGTTTAATGATAATTTTTTAGTTTTCTTGGATTTACTACTTAAAGTGATTCCAAAGTTGAACTTCTTGAAATCCTTTTGTGATTGATCATTTTCCCACTTGAAAGGTGATTTATGGATTTCTTTTTGGTTGTTAAAAGTATATTGGTGACATAGATGTTTAAGACATTTGTGAAACCCCATGAATGCGGTCTGTGGATAGTTGAGTTAGATTTATTTGTGTCTACTTTCCAATCTATGAAGCATATATTCACTCACAAATGACACAGGGCAGGACACAACACTGACATCAGGCTTGCTGATCAACATAATCAAAAAAAAGTTTACAAGCTGGATTTCCAAAATACACCCATCACTGAATCACCCAAGATGGGCAGATCTATGATTAATGCTATATATAAGGGTTTCATTGAAATTGTATTCTAGAATAATGACACTACAATGCCGAGCTATCACCTGGATGGTTATTCATTTTTTTTGGTCTTGTAAGAATATTTACTACCTCTCCATATTGTGTATTGACTGATCATGAGCTTGCTTATTATATGGTTTTCCTATCTGATAGGATGAATTATGGTAACTGGACCAATGATAGTAGGCCCAGAAAGGCAATCCAAATCTCGTTGAATGAAATTGGAGGGTAAATTTGGACATATAACAATTAATCCCAACACCCCAATACACATTTGTTCTAATGTGCTAATGTCCGACTAATGTCCTATTGAGTGTCATTCTCTCTATAGACCATCGATGAAAAAGATTGAATTTGAATAAGAATCGAAGGAATTGAAGGAGGAAATCTACATCTACTGGGTTGGGGTGGGTGAATGCATCCGATGGTTAGGGCTGGTAAATAAAAATTGTTGGGTGGGTGAATAAGAATTGTAGTGAATTCAAGAGAAATGATTCTTCAAGTATAAACAATCATAAAATCAAGAGATTGGAATTTGAGATGAATTTGTCAAACCAATTTAGCAGAAATTTTCAAACCAACTTAGCACGAGTTACGAGTAGTTATCATTAGTAAAGTTATTACCAGTTGTCGTAAGTTATCACTAGTTATCAATGAAATTATTACTACTTACCAAAAGTTACTACTAGCTCTCAGCAGTGACACAAGTTACAAAAAATTAATACTAGTTTAAGGATAGTTCTTAATAAATACAAAACAAAAACCAAAGTACAAGCAAAACCAAAAGTGGGAAAAAGATGGCTCCAGAAGTAGTGAATTCTTTCAAGTGATTAGAGCAACCGCAATAACTTTAATTCCAATTCCAATGTATAATAATATAACCACCCATACTACACTTTATCAACTCCAATTCTAATGCATAATAATATAACTACCCATTACTACAATTTATCACTTTATCAGTGGCAATTTAGTACTGGTAACACTAAAATCTCTATACAGTATTTTACTATAAATTTTACCACACACTGAGTTACTATAGACACTATTTAAACAACTAGTTTCTGAAACTTTACCATATTTATTGATCACAAATAATAAGTGTCAGAATCGAATAGAATTTATGAAAACGATATTTTTAAGTAGACATTAAAAAGAGTTATATCGAGATAGTTTTCAAAACGTCTCTAAAACTCCGCTATATCTACTAACCACAAATGATAAGCATCAGAATTGAATAGAACTTATGCATATGGTATATTTAAGTAGATAGTAAAAAAAGTTAAATTGAGACTGTTTTCAAACCATCCCTCTCTACCATATTTAATGACAACAAATGATAAGGGTCAGAATTGAACATATCCTTTAAAGACTATACAATATAAGGGTTAACATAGATTTAGAACTTATGTGAATGATATGATTAAGTAGATAGTAAAGAAAAGACATATAGAGAAGGTTTTCAAATCGTCCCAAATACTCTGTTTTATTTACTGACCACAAATCTTAACCGTCAGAATTGAATAGAATTTATGAAATGAGTATATTTAAGTAGACAGTAAAAATAGTCAAATTGAGACTATTTTCAAAACTTTTTAAAACTCTATCATATTTATCGACCACAAATGATAAGCGTCAAAATTGAACATATCTTTTAAAGACTGTATAATATAACGGTTAGCATATATTTAGAACTTATACGGATGATATGGTTAAGTAGATAGTAAAGAAGAAACATATAAAGATGGCTTTCAAAACCGTCCCTAAAACTTTACCATATCTACTTACCACAAATAATAACTGTCATAATTAAATATAACTTATAAATCTGGTATGTTTAAGTTAACAATAAAAAGAATCATATCAAGACTATTTTCAAACCGTCACTAAAACTCTAGCACATTTACTAACCATAAATGATAAGTGTTAGAATTGAATATAGGTTTTAAAGACTGTACAATATATAAGTTAGCATAGATGTAGAATATATGCCAACGTTATAGTTAATTAGATAGCAAAGAAGAGTAATATAAAGACCCTTTTCCAACTGCTTTAAAACTTTGCTATATTTACTGATCACAAATAATAACCGTTATATTTGAGTTGATCTTGTGAAGATGGTCTGTTTAAGTAGACAGTAAAAATAGTCGTATCGAGATTATTTTCAATCCATACATAAAACTCTACCATATTTACTGACTACAAATGATAAGCGTCTGCATTGTATATAACTTTTAAAGACTGTATGATATATGAGTTAGTATAGACGTAAATTTATATAGATGGTATAGTTAAATAGATAATAAAAACAGTCGTATAGTGATTGTTTTCAAACTGTCCCTAAAACTTTCATATTTACTGACCATGAGTCATAATCTTATTAATTCAACATTATTTTTTTACAGATGGTTGTGCTATCTTTACTGACGATTGCTAAACTTTTCATACGAATAATTTTATACCATAATAAAATATATGTATTTCCTAATGGTTTCGTCAAAAGTGATGATATAGGACACAAAAAACCGTTAGTAAAAGTCATCGACAATAAATGTTACCGTCTCTATAGCACTTTAATTTTGTAGTGAATGCTTGAGCTCTTTTTTGGGTATGGAATGGTTTTTATCGCCCAAAGTTGGAGGCCCTTTGTAACACCGATACTGCGGTATCCGTACTAGTGTACTCCTATTTATGAAATATATAAAATATTTCATCAGTTCATATATATATAGAAAAAATTTTTAATTTTATTAATTTTCGATTTTGGGGTATCGAATTTGAATTTTTGGTATATTTTAAAATGCCGTGTCTGTAATTCGTAATAAACCTCATTTTTATAAAATGCATATTCTAGTGAAATGTGGGTATGAAATTATATACCTATATATATAATTTATTTATTTATTAAAAAAAAAAAATAAACAAACAGAGGAGATGCTACGTTTTGGAGTGAAATGCAGCACCCCCAAATCGATTAGGGCTAAAGCCCTAATCCTCTCTCCCTCTCCCGTCTCACACCCTCTCTTGAATCTATCTCTCTCCCTCTCGATTTCTCACCGCCGCTGTCTCCCTCCCGTTCGATTCTCACTCTCTCCGCCACCCTCTCCGCCATCGCACGCCACCACCATCTCTGTTTCACTCTCCCTCTCTATCTCTCTCTCTCTCGAATTCACTGTCACTCTCCGTAGTTCTCTCTCTCGATCGCTCTCTCTCAGTCCTTTCTCTCTCTTTCCCCTTCGATCTCTCTGTCTCTCGATCTCACTGTTTCTCTCTCTCGGTTCTCCCTCACTCCATTTCTCTCTCTCGGTTCGCCCTCTCTTTTCACTCTCTGCTCACTCTGTTCTCTCCCGTGCGTAACAGTGCACACTGTCTCTCTCCCTCTCGCCCACTCGCACACGTAGCTCTCTGCCGAGAGCTCTTTCTGCAACACACTTGCTACAACCTCGATTGAAGCCCCAAACTTCTGTCGTCAATCAAACTTCTGAAAACCCTAGATCGCAACTTCTTCACTGCATAGGTAAGGGCTGAGTCTTGATTATGCTCTAGGGTTTCGAATTTCCTTGGTAATTAAGTTTAATTGCTCACATGTGCTTCAATTTGGAGACATTGCAGGATTTCGAACTGAGTTGCGTACGAACGTTAGGTGTGTGATCCGAGAAACCCTAGGTGAGGAGATTTCTGACTCATTCGATTTAATTGAATGAATTTAGGGTAAATTTAGGGTAAGAGTCCTTGCATATGTTTAGAATATATGTTCGATTAGGATAAAATGTAATTTCTAAAATTCTATGCCTGAATGTTAAGGTTAAGTCTAGTGATTGATATGAAGGGAGCATGTTAGAGGATAAAAGATTTATGTTTGGTTGAATAGAATAGTTTCCTTTAGAGTAAATTGAAGTATGCATGAAAAGTATTATAATTATGTAAATTCGGAAGAAAATTGGGAAAAATTAGAAATATTGGGAATTAAAGTTCTTTGACGAAGTAAATGGTCTTAGGTTGATGAAATTGGAGTCTAGAGTTTGTAGATGTGTAAATTATGACATACGAGATCTCATTTGATGATAAATTACGATGTTTGATTAGGTTAATCTTTTGGGGGACTTGAAAGGGATATACTCGGATTATATTGATAAATAGAGAGTGAATACCCTCTCTAGAGGTGAGTGGATGGTTCATTGTGTTCATGAATGAGTAATCTGTTTTAAAATTGCTTTATAAATGATTTTGAAATATTTTTATATGTTTTATATAAATTGTTTTGTGATTGTGGACTGTCTGAACTGGATTGTGAAGTACGAATGCATCCATTGTATTTATAAATGCTTCTGTGTCATGTCTTATTTGATATTGCTCTATGAATTGCTTTGGCATGAGATTATTGATTATTTATTGGAATTATGACACATGATTTTGAGAAATGAGATGTTTGAGAAATGAAGGGTGTTGGAATGTTAATGGCTATAGTCATTCCCCTCACGGCGCGACCCAACGAGGCAATGCGGTTGAAGGTTGGATTATATTTGGCGAGAGAGACAGACGTGTCTCCCTCTGTGGTAGGTTGGGCTATATCTGGACGCACCCCGATGAGGCACAACCCAATGCCAATGATGGGGGTATATTTTAAAACATTGGATGGAAAAACCCTTGGCGGGCTTTCGTCTGGGTTACGGCCAGCCTGAGATGGAAGTGTTTTCGATAGGATCTCAGGATTTTCTGAAAAGATGATCGATATGGATACATATTTTGTGAATTGTTATTTATTGAAATGCTTTTGTGTATATGAAATGATGTTTATGAGATATGCTTTGACTGTCCCACATTCACTCCTCATTTATGATCACAATCACACCATTGCACTCCACTCATTGGGTATCTTCCTTGATACTCATCCCCTCTCTTTTCCTCCCTTAGACAGGGTTACTGTTATAGAGCGACGCATCAGGCTTTATAAGTTTTGGTAGCATATTGGTGGATTTGGGTGTTCACGTATGGTGAGATTTAAATTTAAGTTGAAATATGATTCCGTACTTTATGTCGATCTTGCGAGATCTTGATATTGAGGTCCGTAGTTGGCTGTGTATATTTTATGGGATGGTTGTATAAATTATGGATATTTATTCGTGAAACTCTCATATTGACTCATTTCACTTGCATTTAGGCACTTGTAAATATTTAAAATGTTAACTTAGGAATTTGTTGTACATTTGTATAAAATTTAGGTCCGTTCGGTGTGGCGGCTGCTCATGCTCTAGTTGGGTATGACAGTAGAGGTCTGTAGTTAGGACTGTTAGTATTGATGATAGCCCTGCATTGTCTTGGTTGTCCACTGTAAATGTGGTTGATTGTTGTGAGGCCGGGATGACCCATTTATTTATTTGACAGGATGGATGTCCATTTTACAGGTTGATTTGTACATAGGAGGCCTCCAAAATATAAGGAGATTCTGTCCGATTTTCTATAGAAATATAGTCGGCATCCAGGACAACGGGCGGCTACTCACGGCCCCGGTTCAGGGCGTGACACCCTTTCTAAAGATTTCATGCACCATGTTATTGGTAGAGCTTGCTGGTTACTCCTTGTCCTCACGTGCTTCTTGTTTGGTTATTGAATTGTCTTACTTAGCTATCCTTGGGAGAGTCTGAATGTTTTCTATCTTTTTTGCAACACTGCCCAATGCTATGCGTCTTGATTGGCACTTGCCTTTGGTTGCTAAACTTCCTTTGTCTTTCTTCTGACGTGTTAGCTTTAGATGTCTAGTAACTTTTACTGCTAAAGTCAGAAGATCAAGAGTTTGTTCCTTTAAGGAAAGGAAATCAATTGCAAGGTTGTTATATCTGTTATATTGGCCAAAAACCTTTAGCTCTTTCTCTTTGCCCATGCTTAATCTATTTGGAATTTGTCTCCTAATAACTAGCATCCAAGGTTTTAAGCTTTGCTCCTGAGTTTCTGTCACGCCCCGAACCGGGATCGTGAGCAGCCGCCCGTTGCCTTAGATGCCGACTATATTTTTACAGAAAATCGGGTAGAATCTTCCCATATTTCGGAGATCTCCCATGTATAAATCAACCTTTAAAATGGACATCCATCCTATCAAATAAATAAATGGGTCATCCCGACCTCACAACAATCAACCACGTTCACAGTGGACAACCAGGACAACACAAGGCTATCATCAATACTAACAGTCCTAGCCACAGACCTCTACTGTCATGCCCAACTAGAGCATGAGCAGCCGCCATAACGAGCGGGTCTAAATTTTATACAAATGTACAACAAATTTCCAAGTTGACATTTTAAATATTTACAAGTGTCTCAATGCAAACGTAATGAACCAACATGAAAATTTCACAAATAAATATCCATAATTTACACAGTCATCCCATAAAATAAATAGATAAGTACATTGATCAAACTAAAATCTCTGATATATAGCGGTATCACCAATAATCATAGCGGAAGAAATGGTATAATCCATACCCAAATCCAGTGATATCAAGTCCACGTCGCAAGTATGCAAATCACAATAATTCTCCCTTAGTCCAAGACTAATCCTGTGGGAAAGAAAGTGAGGGGTGAGTATCTATGGGAGGATACTCAACAAGTGAGGGGATTGACATCGTGCTATTAATATCGAAGGTGAACTTGGAGTGTCAAAGTATGTAACACAATATCAAGTGTGCGAAAATAACATGTTGTTTCAAAAATAACATATCTCAAGGCATACATTAGAAAATAACATATGCATCCAATATGTATATCAAGTCATAAACAGTCGGCCAATAAAACAATCCCGACAATGGTCTACCTTGAACAAGAACGGGTGCATTGGGGGGTTTTTTCACAATGTAAGTATTAAATAATGGCTCTCTGCCCCAATGTTGGCCACAGGCTACTCCAACTAGCCCGTAAATACCATATATATATAAATAGTCGGCCGTGTATGGAGCCCCACCCGGTGCTAGACAGAGCCGTACTCGCGTCCTCTCCGTTGGGGGTCAACCGGGTGCGTCCACACACATGACGATCTGATGGATACCTCTGGCCGAAGCGTATCCAGGCATAAGAGGTGCCTCTACCAAATGTCTTTCGTAGCTACGGAATGCTATAGGAAGCATATCACAATATCATCAAATCAGCCGGGCACGTAGCCCCATACATCACATCATCACATCGGCCGGGCATACAGCCCCATGCATCATATCATAACGTCGGCCGGGCGTACAACCCAAATAGTACATATAAATTCATTCAAAACCATGTGTCAATACCAGTGGAAGCATTAAAAATATGTCAATATGTCAAAGAAAGGTGACACAATATCCAGTTATCAAACTCATGGATGCATATCAATAAAATCAGCAGTTGGGACACTCCAATAGTCACAAAAATATGTACATACACTTATCAAAATCCAAAAATTCAGTTTTCATACATATAGAAATCATGTCATTTGAAAATCGGTAAAACATGATTTGTCAATCAATAGTAGATGTCAAAGTCCCACTCACAGTTCAGGGAGGGTGTGCACTTTCAATTCCAAACCAAACCAAATCAAATTCTTTCTTTGAACCCGAACATGTTATCCTAAGGCATTGAACATCAATTTCCACTTAAAATCATTTTCTAAAACAATTCAAAATTTGCATTTGCACAGCCACAGAGAAATTGATGTAACTTCTCCTACACATATCGGATCCAAGTGATTCAAGTCTCAAGTGCTAAGATCTAGTTCTATCACTTTCATGTTCAAAGTCGAGCCTAATTCAGTCTAAATGGCCACTCAAAGTCAAAAACAAACATATAATAATTTGTTTTCCACAAAATAGAAATTCTTTAAAAAATTATAAACTTTTCAATTTTCATCCAAACGTTTCAAACTATATTTCATTTTCAAAGTATGGAAGTCTATTTTCATAATATGGAGATCGTATTTAGATTGCCAATATACAGGACAACTTAAAATGAGAAGGATCACAACAGTTCTTAAACCTAACCATAAATTTTTTGAAACTATCCTTCAAAAATGCATTTCAGCTGGCAATTAATAACTCAAAAGTTACCTGAGAAGGATATTAAATATAATAGTGCTCTTCATTTTACAGAACAGTCCATTCCAACTCTAAACCCAAATACTTTCATGTATATTTCAAATTAACTCTAAGGGAAACCATTCAAATCAACTCAACTCGATCCTATTATCCTTTAACATGCTTTTTTCATATCAGATAGCCTAATTCATGCAGATTTCTAAACTTAACCCTAAATTCATTCAATTAATCGAATGAGTAAGAAATCTCTCACCTAGGGTTTCTCAGATCGCAGACCTAGCTTCCATTCGCTATTCGATTCAGTCTGAAACCTGTAACACTTCCAAATTGAAGCAAATGTCAGCAATTAAAACCAGTCTACTAAGAACATTCAAAACCCTAAAGTATTTACTCAGAACTATCATCCTTACCTACGCAGGGGATGATGGCAGATTTGGCCTAGGGTTTTCAAAGGGTTCAATGACCGCTGGTTTGGGTCGTCGACAGAGGGAAGTGCTCACAGTGAGCATTGCGAGTGAACAAAAGAGGAATAGAGCGAAAGTTCTGCCATCGCGCGCATGGGAGAGGGGATAAAAAACCCTGTTCGTACGTGGGAAAGAGAGGAAAGGAAGAGAGAGATGAGCCACGTGCGGTGGTCGGAGGAAGGTATACTGTGAAGGTTAGAGAGAGGATCGAAAGAGAGAAAAACAGAGAGTGGGGGTGAAATAGAGAGAGAGCACGATCGAGTGAAATAGAGAGAGACAGAGAGAGAAAATAGAGAGGGGGAGAATCGGGAGGAATGTAGAGAGAGAGAGTGGCAACGACGGTGATTGGTGGTGACGGTTAGAGGAACTGTCGGTGTTGCAGAGAGTGGCAGAGGTCGCGAGGGAGAGAGAGATTCGAGAGAGGGTGTGAGACGGGAGAGGGAAGAAAGGATTAGGGCTTTAGCCTTAATCGATTTGGGGGAGGGAAAGTGCTGTGTTTTGGCCAAAACGCAACGCTTCCTTCTCTTCCTTTTTTTTACAAATAAATTATATATATAATTTCATACCCACATTTCACTAGAATGCGAATTTCATAAAAATGAGGTTTATTACGAATTACGGACACGACATTTTAAAATATACCAAAAACTTAAATTTGATACCCCAAAATCGAAAATCAATATAAATAAAAATTTTTCTCTATATGTATAACTAAAGAATATTTTATATATTTCATGAATAGGAGTACAATAGTACGGACACCGCAGTGTCGGTGTTACAGTTTCTACTTGTTGTGCTAGATGGCTGAGGAAAGTTGGGATACATTTTTTAGCTACTGAGTGGTGTAGTTTGTATTTCCTCTTTTCAATTCTCCGTAATGTGACCTCCCCTCCCACAGTTAAAGCATATGGTATGTAGGCCTTTATACTCAACTGCTTGTATCCTTCTCCTAATTTTGACATTGGGAATAAGAGCTCTGTTGAGGTCCAATTCCATACACACACTAGTATATTTCCCATTCAAGGTTTTAGCTATGTTTGTGTCTACTTTTATGGCCTTTTGATGGTTCTTCCTATCTTAAATAGGATCTCTTCTTCAAAGAGTTCAATAGGAAGGTGAGAGAGGTGTATCCAGACAGCTGCTTGCTCGATTTTAGCTTCCTTTGGAGTGAGCCAAGGCCTCTATTTTTTGACCACCAAATAGTGATCATGAACCATCCATGGCCCCCACAGTAAGAGCATGAAGATAGTCTTGCTTTAGGACAAATCTTTTGAGGAATTACCCTTCCCCTAATTCCAACAATTCAACAGCTCCCTTCAATTTCCACAAACTATTGATTCTGAAGAGTAAGAGGTGGTAGCCTATGTTTTTCCCTAGAAGCCTGATGATTAGAGATTGTTTCCAAGGCTTCCATAAGTTCTTTAATATGTCTTTTGAGATTTTGACACTGGAAAATTGTTGGTAGAGTTTTCTTCCTCTTGTTTAGACATAAGTTCATTATTTGAAACTAACAGAAGTTCATAGCATGGGTTCATTCTTTTATCTTGGAAGTTCTTTCCTATGAGCATGTCTCTGAGGGAGACCTCTTGCTGATTCATTTTAGAGCTTTCTGAATCAACTGTTAAAACTTAAAGAGTCTAAACTTTCTGAAAAGAAGTATTGAGAGAAAATGATACTCTCTCTCTATCTTCTTATTCCTTCAAGAGTAAAAATGAGAATATATACAAGCTTGCTAATTAGGCAGTTATCTCTAACAAACTAAAAACAAATTAACTGAATTAGTTCTAACTAATTAACTTGATGAGCTAACTAAGTAACTAAAGAAACTAACAAAGGAAACACTTGAGCTTGCTGTGCTTGCTGGAGCTGGAACTTAATTGCTGTAGTGCTCTTAGTTCTTATATCCCCCTCTCAAGTTGGAGATTGGTGTGGATCAAACAATCTCAACTTGGAAAGAATGGAAGAGAAGGCTAGTGCTGAAAGATATTTTGTAAATACATCAGCAAGTTGTTGTTGGGAAGAGACATGAATTGGTTTAATGAAGCCCTGCTTGTACTTGTCTCAGACCACATGACAATTTATTTCAAGATGTTTAGTTCTTTCATGAAAAGCAAGATTTTCAGTTATATGTAATGCTGCTTGATTGTCACAGAAAAGTTCTATAGGAAGGCTAAGGGGAATATTGAAATCCTGAAGGATATATGTTATCCATTGTAGCTCACATACGGTGTTGGCCATACTTCTATATTCAGCTTTAGCGGATGATCTTGAGACTGTTGCTTGTTTCTTTGTTTTCCAGGAAATAAGAGAAGAGCCTAAGAAAACACAATAACCAATAAGTGACCTGCGTGTAGTATGACAAGATCCCCAATCAGCATCACAATAAGCTCTAACGTTGAGATCACTTTGGGCAGAAAGAAATAAACCCAGTGAGGGGAACCCCTTTAGATAACGCAGGACTGTTATTGCTGCTGTCCAATGATTCTGAGTAGGAATTTGCATGAATTGACTTAGTTGTTGTACAACATAACTAATATCAGGTCTAGTGAATCCCAGATACAATAGACGTTCAATGATTTTTCTAAACAGATCTGGTTCAGAAAGTAAGGGACTAGAAGTGCTGTCAAACTTATAACATTTTGGCAATGGAGTGGTTGCAGTCTTGTAGCCTAATAATCCTGCATCTCTTTAACTCAAATAAATGCCATCATTAGATCGAGCTATTTCAATTCCCAAAAAATATTTGGCTTTTCCCAAGTCCTTGATTGTGAATTTAGCATTGAGAAAGTTTCTTAACATTCTCTATTTCAGCAATTGATGAACCAGTAATGATCATATCATCAACATATACCAACAAAGCCAAAAAAACTGAATGAGTCTATTTGATGAAGAGATAATGATCATGTGCTGATTGTCTAAAACCATATGAATTCAATTGAGTAGTGAACTCTCGATTCCATTGTCGGCTTGCTTGCTTCAATCCATATAAGGATCTTTTTAACTTACAAACTTGCTGAGGTTTTGGTTTATCATATCCTTCAGGTGGAGTCATGTAAATCTCTTCATCTAAATAACCATGGAGGAATGCATTATTAATATCCAATTGATGTAAGGGCCAAGCTTTAGCTGCTGCAATTGTTAAAAAAATTCTGACAGTGACCAATTTTGCAACTGGTGAGAAGGAGTCAACATAATCTATGCCCTCAATCTGATTATACCCCTTTGCTATCCTTATACCTTTCCACTGTCCCATCTGGTTTGCACTTTACTTTATACACCCATTTGCATCCAATGGTCCTCTTTCCTTCAAGCAAATCAATAAGTTCCCAGGTGTCATTATTGTCTAAAGCTTGTAATTCTTGCTTGATTGCTTCCACCCATTCAGCCTGTTTCTTTGCTTGTTGATAAGTATGTGGTTCTTTGATAATTGACAGGTTAGACAAAAAAGATATATGTGCATTAGAGAAATTATGAGATATGATATATGGATATGCATTTGGTGTATATGGGGAGGAATGACAGGATTTTTTTGAAGGAAGATTTACATTGTTTGAGACAAAATCTTGTATCCAGATTAGAGTGTTTTTCTATCTATTACTCCTTCTTGGAGGATTTGATTGTTGAGGGACAACAGGTTATGGTATTGCTATATTTTTTACTGTAGTAGGAGTTATTAAAGGTCTGAAAAGTTCAGGCTCAGAGGGTAATTTTTCTTATGTGAAGTTCTGATCGATACAAGGTAAGGGGGTAGGTGATACTATTAGAGGATCTTCTTGATAAGGAAATTGATCTTCATAGAATACAACATCTCTGGAAATTATAACTTTATGACTTAAAATG
Organism: Dillenia turbinata; assembly: GCA_037126225.1. NCBI lineage: Eukaryota > Viridiplantae > Streptophyta > Magnoliopsida > Dilleniales > Dilleniaceae > Dillenia > Dillenia turbinata. The sequence goes on from JBAMMX010000024.1 coordinate 8,965,956, forward strand.
TCATACACTTTATATGCCTTTTGTCCCATTGGATATCCTATGAAGACTGCTTTATGTGCCCTTCTTGCAAACTTATCTTTGTGTGGTGAAGAGTTGGATGCAAAACATAGACAGCCAAAGACCCTTAGATGATCTAGTTCAAGTGACTTTTTATGCAGCATTTCATAAGGAGTTTTCCATTTCAAGGTGGGAGTAGGAGTTCTATTTATGAGATAGGTTGTTGTTAGAATGGAGTCTCCCCAAAAATGTTTGGGTAGGTTTGATTGAAGCATAAGAGCTCTTGCTATCTATAAAATGTGCATGTGTTTACGATCTACTATTCCATTTTGTTGTGGAGTATTAACACAGGTTTTTTGATGAAGAATTCCTGATTTAGATAGCAAACTCTTACATTCAACACCAAGAAACTCTTGACCATTGTCTGTTCTAATTGTCTTAACTGATTTTTGGTATTGATTTTTGATAATTCTGAGAAAAGAATCAAGAATGGAAATGGCTTGAGACTTGAATTTCATCAGGAATGTCCAAGTGCATCTAGAAAAGTCATCAACAATTGTGAGAAAGTAATTTGCACCTGAAATTGTATGGTAATTGTAGGGACCCCAGATGTCAACATGAATCAATTCAAAGGATGCAAGACTTTTTGAGATACTAGATTGAAAAGGAAACCTGCATTGTTTGGCTAAATGACAGATATCACAATTGTGGTTACCCTTTATTTCAGATTGAAGATTCAAATTCAAATGATGCATTATAGTGTTGGAAGGATGGCCTAATCTACTGTGCCATAAGGAAACAATTGATTGGGTCACATTATTTGTAATACTAGGAGTCAGTACAAAAGTATTGTGAATTTTTTTTATACAAAAGCTTGAATGTTTTTAGGATCAAATGAGCTTTCATCTAAAATGTAAAGTCTCTGAACTACTTTACCTACTTCTATCACCCTTTTAGTCACCTTGTCCTGTAATAGACAAAAATTAGCATAAAAGAAGAAATAAATCATACTGGTTTCTGCTAGCTTTTATACTGAAAAAAGGTTCAACCTGAATGTAAGGACATAAAGGCATCCAGTCAAAACAATATTCCCTTTTAGATGTGCATTCCCAATGTTATAAACAGTCTTAGCAGATCCATCTGGTAAATATATGGGAGTGAAACAAGTTACTGGTTTGGATTATGAAAGTAGTTTTAGATTTATGCACATATGGTTGTTGGCCCCTGTGTCAATTATCCAAGAATCTGATTTTAAATTGTCAAAAGTTGAGAAGCAATTAATGTTCATACCTGCAAAATCATCAAAATGAGCAAAGTTGATGAGTTCCTTCTCAGAATTTTGCATCTTTCCTTTCATGTACTTTTCAAGTTCCTTTTGAATTAGTTCTGTCATTGAAGAGTGTCAGTCCTTTCTAGTTGTTTTCCCTTCCTCGAATGGAGAATCAACTACATTTGCTATGTTTCTTAGTTTAGTTATTCCTTTATGCTCCTTCAGTTTTTTCCACCAATCTGGATATCCATGCAATTTGAAGCAAGTTTCTCTAATATGTCCTGTCAAACTGCAGAAGTTACATTTCAAATCAGATTTCTTCTTTTTAGTAGTTCCTCTTCCAATTCCTAATTTCTTCTGTGCATAACCAACTTTAGCCATCATAGCTCCATTATCAATAGTATCCATGAAAGTTATCTGCACCTGTTCTTAGTACCATAGAGTATACTTCGCTGACAGTAGGAAGAGGTTCCATGACCAGAATCTGATTTTTAACCACATCATAGCACTCATTCAATCCCCCATCATAAATTGCACCAGATTGATATTTGCATTTATTTCCTGCATAGTCTTAGCAGCTCCACAGTGACACTCTGGAGTAGGTTGCAGGTGATTCATCTCATCCCATAGTCGTTTGATCTTAGTGAAGTATTGAACAACAGATAAATTTCATTGGTTTATTGAGGTTATTTCTCTCTGTAATTGATATAGCAGTGGACCATTACAGGTTCCATACCTTTCTGCCAATTCTTCCCATAATTCCTTTTATTTGTTATGAAGAGGAAGGCATCCACAATTTCCTTTGAAATTGCATTCAAGATCCATGAAACCACCATACAATCCACCTTTCTCCATTGTTCCAAGAGAGGAGATGCTTCATCTGGCTTTGAACATGTACCATCAATGAATCCAAGTTTTGCCTTAGCTCCTAAGGCTATTTTCATGGAACGACTCCAGAACAAGTAATTGTTCTCAGTTAAGGGTGTTGTTACCAACAACATCCCTGGATGATCTGATCCTTGAAGGAATAAAGGATCATCATTTGTAAGCTGCATCTCATGATTTCTTGTCTTCTGGTGTTAGCCATTCGAGTGAAGTACCAAAAACAGGAAGAAATGGCTCTGATACCGTGAATGAACTGTTAAAACTTGAAGAGTCTAAACTTTCTGAAAAGAAGCATTGAGAGAAAATGATACTCTCTCTCTATCTTCTTATTCCTTCAAGAGTAAAAATGAGAATATATACAAGCTTGCTAACTAGGAAGTTATCTCTAACAAACTAAAAACAAATTAACTGAATTAGTTCTAACTAACTAACTTGATGAGCTAAGTAACTAAAGAAACTAACAAAGGAAACACTTGAGTTTGCTGTGCTTGCTGGAGCTGGAACTTAATTGCTGTAGTGCTCTTAGTTCTTAAACTTTCAATGGCTTTTACTTTCTTGGTACTTCACTTAAGATGGCCCTCCTCTTTAGGACCCTCTGCATGCTTGACTCTGCACACTGATTCATAGGTTGGTATTGTGTTTTGAATGTGAAAACCCTTCTCTCATAAATACACAAGGTGTACTATAGATTTGGTAAGTGAGGGTGTCATCTCACAAGAATCACGTTTATCGAAGTGATTCAATAATGTTTTCCTAATATTAGTAATGCAATAAAGTTATGACTAAGCAACGGAAGCAACAAAATTGAGATGACAAAATGAATAGGTAAACTAAAACTAAACTTACCAAATGCACTAAATGATATGGAATGTAGTATATCAAATATATGGTAGAACAGGGTATCGACTTTTTTACTAGCGAATTTAGTAGTAAACTTCTATAAAGTTCACACTTTTGTGTAGGGACCTTGGCTACAAGGCTTCATCTCCTGCAAATGCAATTTAAGTAAATATGATGCATAAGAGTATAAAATATAGTAAAATGAGTATAAATCGTATATATATGTCATGACCCATCATGATATAACATCAATTCAACCCCTAAACATCTTATTCATTTAAGTATTCTTAATTTAGATGCAAAATGTCATGACATACCTTTATTAGCATGATATATCCTATATCTAGACAAATATAATTTAATATAATCATAAACCATACAATTCATATCACAAATCAACAATAAAAGACCACTGGTGAGATTATTTTAATAACTATAAAAATTAAAAATATATAGGTAAAAAGACAAATTAACCATAACATTCTTCTACAAGATACCATACACAAGAAATTTATCAAAACGAGGGGAAGATTTCTTATAATATGTTTGATAAGATTTAGAATAATTATTTCTGAATTTTTTCTTTTTTTGTGAAAATAGAACAAATTTCTCATAACCATATTGATAACAAAAATTACTCAATTCTTTTCTTTTTTAATTTAAAATCTCTTTTAAGCTTGCTTTCTAATATTATGTAAAGGCAACCATTCATTATTGATATGACTAATAATCTCTGTATTAGTAAGTTCATCGTAGTTTAAAATACCATTATTTCTACTCCTAGTTCTTTCTCTAACTTTTCGAGCAAAAAATTTAGTAACTTCTATAATAAACCTACCTTTCAAAAAGGATTGAAAACAATTAATTCTTTGAAAACCTTTTGTTAAAAATTATTTTTATACCAATAAAAATCATCTAAAGCAGGGCATGTCAAGTTCTATGCTAATTTAAATATCTTTCTTTATAACTAACATGTTATCGAATAAAATGTTTAATAATGATAAAAATTAGAGTTGAAATAGTATTTGTAAAGTAGATCCATTACTACTACAAATTTAGAGTTGAAATGATATAACTATACAACTCATTGTCTACTAGATATTACGTAGGATGATATTTGCATAAAACCATAAAATCTTTAACTTGGTGTTTTTTATGCTCCATGCTAACTGGTTTCTAGATTCATGTTTACACGCTAAAGTGAAAATTTTTTACATTAGAATTTGAGGCCATGCTTATGTTTCTGTACTATTTTTCTTTTTCTATTTTTTGCTAGACCAATTATTATCTAGAGCCATGTTACGACTAGTTTGATTTGAGTGCCTGTCGATCTATCTTAGGGGGATAGCTCTCCCAATATGTTTATGTACAACGATGCTTAAGGAAAATGTGCTTCATTTATATATGCATTCCCATGAAAACAAAAAGAAATATTTATATGTAAGTTATCAATGCTATGAGCTTGCTAGTTTCATTTTATGTCACATGCTTAAGTGTAGAATTGGACGTTAATGCAAAACTATATTTACATCTCACAATTTCATGTTGATGTTTAAAACAAGCACGTGTTATGTATGGGAGATCCATGTTCTCCTTGCTATATTTGTAAGCTATGTTTAGGGCAAAGTTGTTGTGAAATGTTTATGTTGCTCTAACCCTTCTAAAACCTATGAGCAAAATAACAACCATTTTCATGCTTTCACTGAGTACTTATAAGTGGTTAAAAAGGTTACAAAATGAGAAGACAAATTAACATTTAAAACCTCGAGCTTTTATGTACTCCTATGTTTGTGTTCAGCTATGAGCTAACCGAAGGTTTGCACATGTCACATTTCATATATATCTCTAAATTGGGGCCTAGTGGTACATGGCCCAAATCATATGGGGCCCAAAGATAGTCAAGCCCACAACTCATCAATAGTCCTCATCGATACTCACTGATCACTCCCTTCTCGATAACCAACTGCTCGGCACCTCAGTTGATCAGTCCCAAGACCTCCTTGGGCTTGGTATGAGTTGCTCAATCCGCTAAGATAATATTTGCTTCACCTAATAAATGGGGACAATCTTATATAAATAGAAAGGAAACCTACAGCCATAGCTGATAAGAAAAAAAGTCTCCACGGCGATTTGGACTTTTCAAACCAGTAAGATTTTGCAATCTTTGAGCATCCTACAACGTGATTCCTCAAAATCTCAAGACATTATTGTAAGGAAACCAGGGTTTTATCACCCTGCTTATACACAATTCTCACATACGAAAGCTATATAAGTTCTAATGTGCCTACTGCTCAATTAAGTCCTCATAACCTACACAAAGCACACAAAAGTATACAGAACTGTGGTCTCTCTCTCTCTCTCTCTCTCTCTCTCTCTCGATATCAGTCCTTTTCATTCCTTTCGAAAATCACTCTCTAATTTGAGCGTCGAAATATCCTCCACAGAATACCCTCTAGTGATATTTTACAAATCTTATCGATCGAGACAGTCAGACGGTCAAGTCAACCTGTTCGAATTAGTAGAGCCATCATCTGTGGAACCTAACCCACTTCCAACAGATTAGCACCGTCCATAAGAATAGACTGATTTCTCAACCGAAACAGCTCTTATTGTTATCCTCTTCTCCTCTCTATCATGGCCCTAATCAAGAGAATGAGACCCACAATTGATTTCAATGATGACGATTTGATGGGAATTGATACCCACCAAAATAATCCGCTAATCATCACAGCCAAATTCGACTCTTATCTCATCAAGATGACCTTCGTAGATCAAGGAGCAAATTGTGACATCCTCTTCTATGATACCTTTCAACAGATAGGTCTTGCTCTATCTCACCTCCAACCCCCTGACTAGCTTATTAGATGGCTTGCTAGCAAATGTATACATCTGGAAGACATTATCTCACTCACCGTATCTTTGGAAGCACCTCTTCATCATGCCACCACCAGAACCACTTTTTGCATGGTAAAACTCCAGTCCCCTTACAATGCCATCATAGGATGTCCTAGTCTCAATGGCCTAGAAGCATGATGGTAAAATTCAGAACACCCTTGAGGATCGCAACCCTCCATAGTGATCTTGATCCATCGATCACCCCCATAGAAGGAAAAAAAGGAAGAAGTCTTATCAATAAACACTATGGAACTCAGGGATGACACTGAGCGATACTCAAACCTTAATCTAGAGAGGAAGTAATCAAAATATCCATTATTGACACACCTGGTCAAATTGTCCAGATGCCCACTTTTGACATCTCTTCAGAAAGCCATTATGGATAGCCTATGATGCCATTCCAAATCTTCGCCTAGTCCCCTGAAGAGATTCCAGGCATTTATCCCTCCATCATAATTCACAAACTAATTATAGATGCTAGTCACAAGCCTATCAATCAAAAGCAAAGGGTGTTTGTACTAGAACTCCAATGTGCAATACAAAAAGAAGTTTAAAAGCTCTTGGCAGTAAGGTTCATCAAAGAGGTGAAATATCCAGAGTGGCTAGCCAATGTAATCATAGTGAAGAAAGCAAACAGAAAGTAGAGAACATGCGTAGACTTCACTGACCTTAATAAGGTATGTCCCAAGGATAGCTATTCGCCTCCCAATATTAACAAATTAGTTGATAATTCATTCGACCACCAGCTCTTGAGTTTCATAGATGCATATTTCAGATATAATTAGATATATTTGGCTCCTGAAGACAAGGAGAAAACCTTCTTGATTATAGAATTTGGTACTAATTGCTATAGGGTCATGCCATTCGGATTCAAGAACGCAAGGAAAACCTTTCAATGCCTGGTCATCAAGATTTTTAGTGAACAAATTGGCAGAAACATGGAGGCCTATGTCGATGACATGCTTGTCGAAGGCACTAATGCCAATGACCATGTCGCGGATCTAGAAGATGCATTCCAAACACTAAAGCAATATAATATAATGCTAAATTCCACAAAGTGTACCTTTGGAATCACGCTTGGAAAATTACTAGACTTCTTGATTATCAACCGAGGAATTGAAGCGAATCTAGAGAAAATCCAAATCATGCTCGACCTCATGGGCAGAATCGCAGCTCTCAACTGATTCATATCGAAAATGGAGGAGAAGTACTGACCCTTCTATGATGCTCTGAAGAAGTTTCAAAAGTTCACATGGATGCCCAAATGCCAGGCCGCATTCAAAAAGATCAAGGAATACTTTATTTCACCCCTACTTCTCTCCCGATTGATCCCAGGTGAGAAACTCTATCTCTACCTCTTTGTTTTTACCAAGTGCTTTGTTCTGTCCTTGAGAGATAGGAACCCACCTCACAGAAGCTGGTATACTACTTTAATCAAATGCTGTAGAAGTTTAAGGTCAACTACTGACCATCGAGAAGAAAATTTTTACCGTGGTCAACATTGCCAAACGCCTCTGATCCTACTTCCAAGCCCACACCATTGTGGTACTGATCAATCAGCCACTGAAGTAGATCTTACAGAAGAGGACACTTCAGACTGACTCATCAAGTAGAGCATCAAACTAGGTGAGTTCAACATTGAATACCAACCAAGAGTGGCAATCAAGGGCTAAGACCTTGCAGACTTCATCCTCAAGTAAGCATTCCTAATGTCCACTGAATAGTCCCCTATCGATGATCAAGAAGACTGCCTATCACTTAGGTAGGGCCTCCATGTAAAATGGTTGTCTAATTCATTAGGAAGTGGAGCCAGACTCATTTTAGTAGGACTAGACAACTTCAAGACCGAAAATGCCCTTCATTTTGACTACTGGGTGACCAACAACCAAACCGAGTATTAGGCCCTCCTAATAGGGTTGCGGGTCACAGCGCCATTAGGGACCTAGAATATACAGGTCTTCACCTATAGCCAGTTGGTCATCAAGCAGATCAGGGGAGTCTACAAGGCCAAAGAGCTAATGATGGCAAAATATCTATCCAAGATACACCAAGCGGTGGACAAATTTGATAAGTTAGACATATAACAGATCCCTCGATTAGAGAATGCTCAAGTTGATATGCTTTCAAAAGTTAGCAGCTCTGATTTGGTAGCAACTAGTCACACCATCTACATAAAGAGTTTACCGTACCCCAGTATCGAAGAGTCTGAGCAATTCTTATAGGCAAATGGCTTACCAAGTTAGAAAGACCCCATCGAGGCCTATGCTCTTATTCTTCTTGAAACCTTGGTCGGAAGTGAATTCGACCTTTTTTTTCTTTCAATGTCTCTCTCTAACTTTCCTCTATTGAACTACCATTTTCTCAGTCCCCAATGCCAATTCTAAACTATCTTTGTAAGTATGGGTCAAGGTCATGGGCATCTACTCCCTTATATTCATATTTAGACCTGTTCTAAACTTATCACACCCAATTTCTTTAGAGTTGAGGAACACTAGGATATATCTAGCCAACTCCCTAAATTCTACTTCATATTCGCCCACCATTTTCTTTATGTGTACTAATCTGAAAAATTCCTCTCACTGTTGGTCTCTATAGAATCGGGTATAATTTTCTTGTTGGATTTCCTAAGGGATTCAGCCCAATAAGATCAAGAAGAATGATCCAATAGGGGAATTGAAATTTGAGTGGAGCTTGAAATCAAGCTCCGTAAGTGTTTCACCACTCCATCACCTATTGAAGGGCAGCTAAAGGAGTAGTAGAGATCTCGTCTGGAAGAGAGCTGCATGCATTGTTGTCAGAGGAAGCGCATACAAATACGATACGACCTCAGGTTGAGAAGGAAGAGTTAGAAGAATCTCATTCGAGTTTCTCATTTTTTGTCTAGGGGGATAAAGCACCTACAATAGAAAATCTATACTTAACGAATGTATTTCAAATTAAACTCAGTACTTAATCCGCAAAAAATAATATTCCTAATTTTCGTAAGACCCATGGGAGGTTTTCAAAATTATTTGTAACATTTTGAATATCAAACTCATTGAAAATAATTTAGAAATAATTGAGGACTTTTAAAATTTAAAATACTTGGGAATACTTTTTAAACATTTTAACACATTTTTCAAACTGAAAACCTAATTTCTGATACCAATAGAATTATCACGCCCCAATCCTCAGATCGAGTACGCGACAACCGCTGTGCTATCTTGACATATATGTATTCCCTACCCGTATATCGAGATAGCATAAGGCATTCATTGATATTTTTCATTTCCAAATTAATTCAATAATTCAAATTAAACAAGTATACATTCATTTCACAACTAAGGACTAGTTCGGTCTATACTTGCTCAAAATATGCATGCATTGGGCCAACCAAGCCGTTCAAATCAAATCCATAGAATATAAAAATAAAATAGGTCCCTACTCGAGGGATCCCTATCAAATTTCCACCAAAACAATTCTCAAAAAAAAAATTAAGAAAATAAAAAGGGAAGGTCCTCATTTTAAGTTTACAAAACCATAATTAATTTCACAGAATAATTAAATATAGTATAAAATTTGTCTTAAAAAATAAGTACAAAAGTTTTCTCCCATTTGAGCCCATTAAGTACCTTAAACCAAAAGATGGCTCATTATCCGATGACGTCCAACAATACAAGTTTCTTCAAGTCACTTTAGGCATCCATAAGAGTCAACTAGGTTTTTCTCTGTCAAATGGAAGGGGAGAAATGAGTATATATAATACCCAGTAAGTGATATACAAATTATACAAATATAAGAATTTGTGTGATGGATATATCAAATGCATATTTATTTCAAACTATTATGACATTCTAAATTTTTCATTCAATAAAAATGAATTTCAAACCAATGTTTTCAAATATCACATTTCACAATCATCATAGTTCAATCTCATATACATCCATAAATTTTGAATATATATATTTTTTTCAAACCCAGGGCAACCCAAAATCTATGTTTCCAACAAAGGTCCTCCGCGACTTAAGGTCAGACCACCAAGTATTTTAGTGATTAATGTTTAAAAATGCCCCCATCTTTGGTGTTAGTTATGGTTTTCGTTGGTAGTGTAACCAACTGTCCCATACCTTTTAGGTGGCATGTTATTCGATTATGGTTGTATCATCGCGCTCGGCTACACACTATGTCTATTAACAATAACCCCACCACATCACTCCATCGATTCACATTGTGGTGAAAAATGATTAGTCATTTTTTTGGGGATCGGCTATTTCCTCACAAGCCTTTGCACCATTTCACAAAATCATAATCCATTTCATGTGCTGATAACTTTAACAAATTTCTCAATCATAATCAACACCAATGTATTTATCATCAATTAAATTCTCATGGCATATTTATTCATTTAACATATATAGGATATATAGAAATTTTAAATTAAATCTTTAGAATATTCCATTCACGCTAAAATATATAAATTTAAAATTCAAAAATTATTTAGAAAATTCAATAAAAGCATTTTCAACAAAAACAATTTTTCTTATTTACGTACAAACACAAAATCACTCACCTCTTGGGAGGATGTTCACTCCTAATTCCACAATGATGTTCAATTCTACTTGAATCCAAATATCTTACACCTAAAACAATAAATACCAAATAATCATTCATACACTTGTGGAGGATTATTCGGTTTTCTCCAACCTATATCAAACCATAATGTTCTCCAATCCAAGAACATGTATTCTAATTCCACAATTTACATGTCTTTTACATCTACATGAAGTTCTCATTCCCAATTTTCTCCAATTTTATCAATTACAGACCCTAACTCTACAATCCCAATTTAAATTCCTCAATAATCCATCAATAAAGAAATTAAACCCAAGTTTAAGAGTAAGAAATAACCTCAATTTTGGGGATACATTGAAGTTTGAAGATTGGATTTCAAAAACCCTAATTTCTCCTTCACGTAGAGCAAACCCTAGATTTTCCTTTAAATCTTCCCTTCATTGAGTTTAATTGAGGATTTGGTAATTTAATTGAGTGGGTTTTGTGTTAATGTGAGTGATTTTGTGTAAGAGATATAGAGAGAGTGTGAGGAGAGAAGGAGAACATTGAGAGGGTGGAGAGAGAGTCGAGAGAGTTCTGTGCAAAGAAGAGCAAAAAAAAGGAATTAAATCAAAACCTGAATTAAGCCTTAGTTAAAATGGGAGATAAAGTTACCATTTTGCCCTTCAAAATTCAAGAGTTTGGGTTGGGTTTTATTGTCCTTTTTGATCATTTTATATCTCAATTTGTTGAAATTCGAATGGACAAAGCGACTTGCAAGTGTTGAATTTATATATAGGTAGGGCAACCCAAAATTTGGCCAATGCATCCCATAGTACAAATTTTACATAGGCAGGATGACCCATTAGTGAACAAGGCGACCCAATAGTTCAATTTTTGTATTGATAAGTCGACCCAATAGTAAGCAAGATGACCCAACTTTTACAATTTCTAAGCCTTGGATTGACCCAAAAATAGGAGCAGAGTGACCCAAGATTACACCGCCTCAGATCCATTCCTTACAGGCTTGCCACGACAACCCAAACCCTTAAGTGGGTTGACCCAATGATGACAAGGCTTAGGTACCACTTTCTACACACTTTTAGGTTGTCCTCCTTGTTGTACAGGGTGACCCAATCTCACCACAACAATCACAGAGTGCCTCACCAAGGCCCACAGGGCAACCCAACATTGAACAAGGCGTCCCATCCCCTATTTCTCATGCCTTGGGTCGGCCCAACACCTTGCATTGGGTGACCCAAGACCATCAACCCTCAAAACTCACCATTCTACACATCCGTGGGAAAGCAACCCCAGCCTACCAAGGGAATCTAAGGTACAAGCCTCCTAGACAAAAGTTCATGGCCCTCTCACTTGGTTAAACGAAAGAGTAGACAAAAAGAAAGGACCCCTCTATTCAAGTGAATTCACTCCCTTAGTCATAGATTACCTAGAGGAAGGAAAGGACAATTTCATCCTGCGCCTAACCATAAGAAAGCTAACCATGCAGTCTCCTATCGATGAGATCCTATGTTAAACCAGTCACTCAATGATTCGTGATTATCATACACATTGACAGACTACCAATAAAAAAGGCAATTATCTAGAGAACATAATTAGCAAACAAAAACTCTTCTTTTATCTTCATAGGATGAGTACATATCAGAGTATACAGTTTGATACAAGGCGAAAGGAAAATTTACAACTCCCTGATATAGACCGAGTTACATTGAAAGAATGACATGAGAAATCTATAGTAAAAAACTTTGAGACAAGAAGATAGCAGAAGCCTCCGCAGTTTGTTGAACCACTCTTAAGCGACAGAACCAAGGGGAGTAAAAACTATAAACCCCTTCCAGGAGAAGCTGGAAAGGACTTGAGAAGGAGTCGAGGAGGCTACAAAAGAGACTGCGAGGATGCATCAAGGCTCTAGCCATCTCCTGTCCCTTCTATCTGTCTGATCGAAGGAAATGCCAAAAAAATACCTTAGCCACCTATTACACCTAGGGGTCAGATAATGGCTTCGACTTGAGAAGAGAGCTTACTTTGAGGAATATCTCCTCCTCCTCAAGGTCAAGAACCCTGATAAGAGTCTTGAAAGCCCAACGTCCGGACACGAGACGATGTGATGGAACCTTGTGACAACAAGCCCATCTTTAATGGAACCTCACATCGATAGAAGTCTTCTAAACTATAGGGCTTTGTGGCTCAAAACCCATAACAAAGACATCTCTTAGAAATATGGACTCTCAGTGGTGGAACTTGCAGAATCACTTATGAAAGTACTCAAGATCTCTTTGTGGCGATGCTAGGTCATACGACCCCTATTTGTAGTTGCAAGGATGTGATCTTCACAAATCTTGAGCAGATGAAACAACGCAATGAGAAACGTGTGCAATGAATGAGGAGTCCTAACCTCTTCAATTTCCCATAAAGCATCTATCCCGGGATCATCTATTCAAAGGGTGAACGCATTTATGTTCTCACGATCATCCATGTAGCGACTTTTGGCTTACTCCTTACGACTCTCCTTTGAAGTAGCTAAAGAGTAGGGGTAAATGGTGGTATATGGCTCAAATTATATGGGGTCCAAAGATAGTCAGGCCCACAACTTATCAACAGTCCTCGTCGGTACTCATTGATCACTTCCTTCTCAATAGCCAATTGCTTGGCACCTCAGCTAATCAGTTCTAAGACCTCATCGACACTCGGCATGAGTTACTCAATCCGCTAAGACAATATTCACTTCTTCTAATAAATGGGGAGACTTTTATGTAAACAGAACAGAAATCTACAACTGTAGCATATAAGAAAAAGAATCTTCATGGTGATCTGGACTTTCCAAACCAGTAAGATTTCATAACCTTTGAGAATCCTATAATGTGAATCCCTGAAATCTTAGGATAGTCTCATAAGAAAACTAAGATTTTATCATCCTACTTATACACGACTCTCACATGCGAAAGCTATATAAGTTCCAATGTGCCTACCATCCAAATAAGTCCTAGTGACCTATATAAAGCACATAAAATTTTACAGAGCTCTGAATTATTCTTTCTCTTGATATCAATCCATTTCCTTCTTTTCAAAAATTGCTTTCTAGCTTGAATGTCGAAGGTTCCCCTCTAGAGCACCCTCTGGCGGTCTTTTATAGGTCTCATCGATCGAGATTGTTAGATGGCCGAGTCATCCCAATCAAGTTAGCTAAGCCATCATTTGTAGAGCCTAACCTACCTTCAACATAATCTTTTTGATATCCAAATGCATTTGGGCATATGTATATACCTTAATTCTTTTCCTGGAAAGGAACCAATGTAACAAAGTATGTTACTTTATTATTATTATTTTTTAGATAAGGAAATGGGGGCAACTAATTGAAAAAATGTTTCAACCAATACACTTTAACCCCTACCCTTTACCTTAGTCCTTAATTCTCTAGTCGATGGCCTTAAGCCTCTAATGTATAAGATGTTTCTTAACTAACTCGTTTCCCAATTCCATTTCACCCACCTAATCAAAGATTAGAAATGAGAAAAAGATTCTATGCTCAGAAAGAAAGGTTTTATGCTCTAATATATATCTTGCCACTTAAGTATTCAAGTACTAATGGAGTTAAGAAAAGTAAAATAGTGATAATGTTTAAGGTTATAACCTTTCGGTTGAATCATGGAACCAATGCTAGAGATCTTTCATTCATGAATAATGTTTTTACTAACAATAAAGTTTTGTTTTGTAGGAAATTTCCTTTACTAATTTAGTGAGTTATTCTACATGCTATGTCCACATAGTACATGGTCCAATGGCCCAATATCACGAGATCAAAATCACTTGAGCCCATTAGATTATAAAGTCCAAGAAAGATTAAAATAAGCTCCTGGTCTCTCGGCCGAGTGCCTTCTCAGTCAAATACTCCTTCTGACTCTCTCAGTTATCCCATTCCTTGGTAGATACCTTTATCAACACAAAAGTGATTAATTTCATTATGTGATAAGCATAACCTAAGATTACCCATTAAGAAAATGAATCCCTAATGAACTTCAAACTTTCCTTAATCAGGTATGAACCTACCATTCGGGAAGGTCTCTCTCTCTCTATTTCTTTTAGAAAGGAAATAGATCTCGGCAATAGCTCCCAATATAGCAGGAAATCTTTGCAATAACTTGGACTTTCCTTGGCCAATTGGACTCTAATCTCCTTGGAAATCTTTAACCATAGTCTCTACAATTTCGGGAGATTCTCAGCAACCTACCTATAAGGAGATTAGGGTTTTTGTACCCCAAAGTGCATACAAGACTCGTCACATAGGTATGTTATATATATTTAGCACAACTAATCAGACAGGTACATTCTCTTGACTCTACACTTAGCACACAAAAGATAATGTAGAGCTCTCTACCATAGCTTTCTCTTTCAAAATATTTCTCTTTCGGAAACTGTTCTTTCTGATTTAAGTATCGGAGTCTTCTAGTCACAGCACCCTGATGGTATTTTATAGGTTTTATAATCCAAAAAGGTCTAATAACCACTAATCTAATTTGAGTCAGTGGAGCTATTATCTGTGGAGTTAAATCCACCTCTAAGACTTATATATAAATGGATTGTCATGCCTTTTATGGTAGGCTATGATCAACGTTAAAATAATAAGCAAACTAAAAATTAAGCTAAAGTTAAGCAAAATGGAGAAAATATTAAGCACTCGATGTGTTATAAATATGATATAATGTTAAGATAATATGTTGTTACATTGTTATGTTGCTATGAAGTTATGCTATTACGATACTTTAATGATATAATTCTAATACTTAAGCTACAAAGTATATGATATGCTAAAATGATTTTACTGTTAATTAGGAATTATGTTTCATGCATCTTAACCATGTTGCCATGTTATGTAATGTTTCAGAGACTCCTCAAATGTTTACTTAGCTTGTGGTTTGATAGACTATTCTCCCTCTTTTTCCCAGGTTTTAATAGCTAAGTAGGGGAGTATGGGTAGAGCTCTTGACCCTGGGATCCAAATTCATTTTCTACAAATGTTTGATATTGTATGAGTTATGTTCTTAGCCTCAGTGGCTTCACTATTGATATATATTTTGTTCGTTTGGATTCTAACATGTTTAAGCTTATGCTTTGATGCTCATGCTTTTATTTTTAGAGTTATGTTCACATGTGATGCCAAGCATGCTCTTTTATGTTTAGAAAGCATATCTTTGATTCTAAGATGTGGCCCAGGTATCGCTGAAATATATGGTATGATGTTCAATTGAATGTTCAAGGGTCGAGTTTAAAGTTTAATGTGACTGCTATTGTTGATGGTTTTTTTGGATGGAGTATGAAGGCTATTTTATACTAGCTTATGTATATTATAGAAGTGTTATTACGTTCTATCAAATTTTCATATACCTGATAGCTTTATGGGAAACTCTACCTTTTTTTTTTTTTTGGAGAAATGTAGTAAAAGTAAAAAAATTTCTTGAGA
Organism: Dillenia turbinata; assembly: GCA_037126225.1. Classification (NCBI taxonomy): domain Eukaryota; kingdom Viridiplantae; phylum Streptophyta; class Magnoliopsida; order Dilleniales; family Dilleniaceae; genus Dillenia; species Dillenia turbinata. The sequence goes on from JBAMMX010000024.1 coordinate 8,981,852, forward strand.
AGCCAACACTTGTATAGCGGGTCTTTAGAGTTGGTATCATAACCTAGTATTTTTTGGATTTTATGTATAGGATTGAGACTACTAGTTAGGATTTTACAAGTGATATTGTCTGTCATATCATATTAGGAACCTAGTTTACCCCAGCAAGGTTCAAGCTTCCACTAGAAATAAGAAGGCTAAGGATCAAGGATCACTACAAAAAAAGAAAATGGCCTTTAGTAGTAGAGACAATTTGGTCATTAAATGTCCATAAGTCGTCACTAAAGTGCTTTGGTGATCAAAAAAATATCATCACTCAGTGGTCACCAAAGCTCCGTAAAAGGTCATTGGTGACGGAATGCAAAACGTTGCCACTAAAGTGTCGAGTTTAGTGACTATTTTTTTTTTTGTCACCAGATTAGTGACAAAAAATGTCGTCACCAAATTGGTCACTAAAAAATGCAAGTGGTCACTAAATGTGGCTCGGTCAACATATTTAGTGACAACATTTGGTAACCAAATTAGTGGTCACTAAAAAATGACTATCATGTGATGAGCTTTAGTGACGTAATTTGGTGACGAAAAAAGTTGTCACTAAAAATAGATATTTAATGCGACGTTTGATGACCAAAGCTGTCAAGGCATGATTTGGTGACGAAAAAAGTGGTCACTAAAAATACGTAAGACAACTCAATTGTGACCATTTTAGTGACAAATTTTTATTGTGACCAAATCAATACATAGTAGTGATCGGTGACCAATAATTGATAATTGGTGACAAATTAAAGTCACCCCTAACATTAATCCAAAAAACAGTGATTAGAATATGAATTTACATTAACATACATAAAAAATTGTTTCCAATATCAAAGAAAACAATTCATGTAATAAGTACATGAGTCCTAGCAAAAAATCCATTCGGCTTACATGATTGTGTCATACTCCTTTCTTGATTAGATCATACCCCTTGAAAATTGCATGATGAATCACTGGAAAAAAAAATTACATCAGTCATGAAATTTATATTAAAGTGCGACAACATCACAAGTAACTAAATAGTTACACAAAATACCAATCATATTGATTCAACATCTAACATTCATTTTAAAATCTAACAACCACATGTATTCATGAGACTTTCAAACAAATTGAACTGCCAATTTGGCTCATACTGATACCTTAAGAAATTAAAATAATACCCCAATAATTCCATACACATTGTGTAAAATTGGAAAAGTAAATAGTAGGATATGATAATTCAATGGATGTTCACAGACCACAAAGTTATTAAAGGAACAAAAAAATTAGTTTAGGTATGCAGCGCTTGGAAGTACAATTTGTGCTTGAAAAATGTTCATAGACCACGAAATTAATTTCAATAGATCATGCATCGGACTTTAGACAAGTAGCAAGTTCTAATTTGTCCAAGACCTCCACCTCCACTTATTCAAATAGCACTTAAAAACCAACTATCCTAATTTAGGATTTTGACTACTCAGTACAGCCAAAGCCACAACATTTTCAGTCTCAACATTTTGTTCAAAGTTAGCTAGTACAATAGGGAAAACAATCACGTCAACATTGTTAATACCTCTAAACTACAATATAAAACTTGCACTTACGTTTTTGTTGGACTGCTAACTTGCTAAACGACTAATTTCTGCCATCTTGAACTACATCTGCACCTGCAATTGAGTATGTTGCTTTTTTAACACCCATATTTCCTCTTCTTAGGCAGCAAGTTTGGCACTCATTATTGCACTTTGAATCTCTGCTTTATCTGCTCTTTTACTCTCCGTCTCAATTTCCATCTGCAACTTTTTAGATGCCACAATCAGTTTTGTAGCAGCAGCCCATCCCTTAATGTGTCCCGGAATACCACGCAACTTTTGCATGCAAATTTCTGCAGGTGAATTTGATGACGAGACCTCTTCAGAGTGCAAATCATACTATAAAACATAATAATTTGTTACGTGACAAAAATATAAATATTGAAAATCTATATATGTTTGAATTACAAACATAGTAGATAATACCAAAATTTATTGAGCAATATCACTGATCATTTTTTCCTTTTTCTTTAAGAAATGAGCAATTTGGTATTGGTCAATTGCGGTTAGTTGTTTTCCTTCAATCCTTCTCTATCACATGTTAATAATCATGCCAAAATTGTTATACTATTGTGGAATCTCAATAAATGAGAAGAAAAAAAATAAGGAATAAAGAGTAAGTTGTGGAATGTTAACCATATTATCAACCATTCTCACAATCGAAATGGACCCAACTGTGGGCGGAGTTATATTAGCTGCATAATTGTTGGAGTTTTTTATGCTCATCTTCTGTTATTTTTCAAGAAAGGAAATCAAAATAATGAACTCGAACAAGTTATTTATCCTTTAAAAAAATGAGAAAGAAATAATGATATGATTTGAACCTGAAAGTTATCACTAGTAAATTTATCACACAGCTTCACCCATTCATCCATCCGTACATTAGTTGGGGGATTTTTAAATGCCTCTTCTTTGGATGATAACTTTTTGAAGTGAAGATGCAACCTATATTGCCTGTTCTTATGCTAATTACCCAATTGTCTTTGAATTGCACTTTCCATCGTTTTATTACCATCATAATTCAAATTCTCCTATAATCATAGAAGAAACACATTAAGATATATAAATATAATGCCATATAATCATAGAAATTAATTATTGTACATCCACAAACAACTAACAAATTGTACCATGCGTTTGCTTATAATATCATCCTTTAATTCTTTTGGTTGGTGTTTCCATGTTGTGCCATCAAATTTGGCAAACTGCTGCAAAATACAACCGCCCTTTGTGATCAGCTCCTGGCTATCTTCCCCCACTAGACGACCAACACATTCATTAATTTCAACAATGATTTCTTTATCATGACGCCTCTTTTTGGCATGAGCCAAATTTCTAGTGAGTCCTCTTATTGTGGATGTGCCTAGACAAACGTTATTCAACATAAACAAGACTAGTTATATAACACATTCAAGAGCAACATGTATTGGGGTTTAGATAACAATGCAGACCTAAGAGAATTGCAAGACTAACCTTTTAATCAGTGCATTTTAATTTGTGAGTCGCTTCTTTTAGATTACTCGTATGTCAATGCATTTTAATCTTATGGTATTTGCAAGACTAACATTCCCACATGGCACGTATTGCAAAAAGAAGATAAATCTTTATTTTTTTTATTTTCTATAAAAACAAACAACTAGAATCTTCATGGCAAGGAACCATGGATCATTCCAAACTCTTCTTAAGCAATTTCTTTTATAAACCTAGCCAAATATCCTTAATCATTGGATCATTCCATACATTATCTTGACCTTCCACTTGTCCTAACACTTAAACCATGCAATTGTTGATTCAAACAACCTCTATGCACTCCACCAAGTGTCTTTGGTCGTCCATGTCAAGGGGGAGAAGTGTCACAAGTTAGAACAAGCTATTTTAGTTAGTTTTCATGCAAAAATTTCTACCCAATAAGTTTTCATGCATAAATTTCTATCCAATGAGTTTTCTTGAATGTAAAAAATCTTATGTGGCCACTAACCAACCTTGTTTCCCTCTTGACCAATCATTTGGCTCCAATTGTCCATCCTTGAGTGGTTTACAACTTAGTCCCTTAACTTTCCTTAATTACATTTAAACTCATAACTTTTAATAATTTGAATTTTTAGTCCCTATAAAATTTTGTTCGAAATTTCTTAAATATGTGAAATTTCATTTAAATATCTTTATTTAAGTGTGTAGGCCTTCTCTTAGTTATTTTTGACTTCTTTAGGCCTTGCCAGTACTTTCTGAGAAATTTTTCGGTTTACCGATAAAATTTTCGATTTTAGCGATTTTGAGACGAAATCTCAAAATAAATAAATAGATAATTAAATAGATGTCTCAAAAGGATGCTTATATATTTGGAATCATGAGGCGTATTACATGATATACAGTCACAGAAAATCGATGTTACAATTCCTAACCCTCTAATAAAAAGTTTCGTCCTCGAAACTAAACTGAAATTATGCAGCAAATAGTTGGGGGTACTGTCTCCTCATAGCATCCTCAGGCTCCCAAGTCTGCTCCTCAACTTGGTCGTTCCTCCAAAGTACTCTGACCATGGGAACCTCCTTGCTCCGTAACTTTTTGGTCTGTTTGTCTAAGATGGCTACGGGCTGGACGGGGAAACTCAAGTCATTACTCAACTCTATCGATGGAGGTTCCAATACATGGGAAGGATCAGAAAGGTACTTCCTCAGTATCGAGACATGGAATACATCATGAATCCATGCTAGCTCAAGTGGTAAGTTCAATCTATATACCACTTTCTCAATCCTCTCAAGGACTCAGAAAGGTCCAATGTATTTGGGGTTAAGTTTTCCCCACTGTTTGAATCGGATCATCCCCTTCCAAGGGGATACCCTCAAAAACACCATGTCTCCCTTCCCGAACTCCAAAGGTCACTGTCGTCTGTCTGCATAGCTTTTCTACCTATCCTGGGCAGCCTTTATCCGAGCACGGATGACCTTCACCTTCTCTCGGGTCTCCTCAATCAAATCTATACAATCAAGCTGTCTCTCCCTGACCTTATCCCAATACAAAGGTGTCCGGCACTTTCTCCCGTACAAGGCTTCATATGGTGGCATCCCAATACTAGCCTGGTAGCTATTGTTGTAAGCGAACTCGATCAATAGGAGGTGCTGGTTGCAACTTCCCTTGAAGTCCATGACATAGGATCTCAACATATCCTTTAGTGTCTGAATGGTTCTCTCAGACTGACCATCAGTCTGGGGGTGAAATGCAGTACTGAACTACAATCGGGTACCCATGGCCTCTTGCAACTTTGGCCAAAATCGGGAAGTAAAACGTGGGTCTCTGTCCGATACAATGGACACTGGAACTCCATGTAGTCGAACTATCTCACTAATATACAGGCAAGCCAAACCCTCTAGCAGATAGCTACTACGGATATGAATGAAATGTGCGGACCTGGTGAGTCTATCTACGATTACCCAGATAGCATCGTGTCGTGCCGAAATCCATGGAAGACCCATTACAAAATCTATGGTGATGTGTTCTCATTTCTACTCAGGAAAGGAAGTTTTTAAGTAGTGGAGCCGCGTTCACCCATGTGGGAAATTACATCCCCTATTGATAGTGCGTACGAATGATAAAAGCTAGGTGACGGAGGCCCTTCAAACGATAGGAAGTTTTTAAGTAGTGGGGCCGCGTCCACCCGTTCGGAAAGTTATATCCCCTATTGATAACGCGTACGAACGATAGAGGCTAGACGACTAAGGCCCTTCGAACGATAGGAAGCTTTTAAGTAGTGGGGCCGCATCCACCCATCCGGGGAGTTATATCCCCTATTGACGACGCGTACGAACGATAGAGGCTGGGCAACTGAGACTTTCCGAACGATAGGAAGTTTTTAAGTAGTGGGACTGCATCCACCCATCCAAGAAATTACATCCCCTATTAACAACGCATACGAACGATAGAGGCTGGAGAACTGAGACCCTCCGAACGATAGGAAATCTCCATATTCCCTCCGAGCTAAACCTTTCGACTGTTAGATAGCACTGAAACTCATTGGTAGTATATGCATAGGTTTTCCGAGTTCTAGGTCCTAGGTACTATTGATCTGTCTAGATGGTCGAGGCGATAAGTTCCCGGTTGGACCATAGAATGTACTCGATATAGACCTTCCCAATTAGGAGCGAGCTTACCCTCGGGTTAGGGCTGATCGGTAGCTTCCACCTTCCTTAGTGCTAATTCTCCAGGTCTGAATGTTCGATTTCAGACCCTGCGATTGTGATAACGTGTCATATGTTGCTGATAGGCTGCCATTTGTGTCAATACGGATTCTTGCAGCTCTAGGAGCAAGTCTAGTCTTTCTTGTAGGTTATGCTCGTTTTGCCCGGCGTCGTATTAAGTTACCAGTAATGAGTGAATACCTTTTTCCATGGGTATGACTGCTTCGCTTCCATAAGTTAGACTGAAAGGTATTTCTCCCGTTGCCCTTCGGGGGGTAATGCGATATGACCAGAGGATACCATAAAGTTCTTCAGCCTATTGTCCCTTGGCATCATCCAGCGTCATCTTTAGTCATTTTAGGATTATTCGGTTGGTTATTTCAGCCAGTCCGTTGGTTTGTGGGTAAGCGACCGATGAAAATTGATATTGAATCTTGAGTTTCTTACAGAACTCTTGGAAGCACTGGTTGTCGAATTGCTTCCCATTATCCATGATAATAACGCGCGGTATACCAAACCAGGTGATAATATTGGTCCATACGAAGGACTGGACTTTTGGCTGCCGTGATCTGAGCTAAGGGCTCGACTTCCACCTACTTGGTGAAGTAGTTGATCGCCACTATCAAGAATTTTCATTGTCTCGTGGCTAGGGGAAATGGTCCAAGGATATCCAGGCCTCATTGAGCAAATAGCCACAGGCTAGATATAGGATTGAGCTCGGTGGAGGATAGCTAAGGCACCAAGGAGAAGCGTTGATACTTGTCATACCATTTGACATAGTTGTCAGAATCGACTTTCATGGTTGGCTACTAGTACCCCTGACGAAGGGCTTTATAGACCAGATTTCGAGCTCCCAGGTGATTACCACAAATTCCTTTGTGAATTCTCAGAGAACATAATTCCCTTCTTCAGGAGTTAGGCATCACAGATACGGGTGAGTGAATGACTTGCGGTAGAGGATCCCATCAATTATGGCATAATGCGCTGCCTTTTGTTTCAGTTTCACCGCTTCCCTCGGGGATTCTGGCAGACGATCATGCCTTAGGTATTCTTCTATGAGATCCTTCCAACTAGGAGACTGATCGACAGAGAGGGCCTCTTTGGGTTCGTCGATGCTGGGATACGGCATGCTCTCAATGTATACCATTCAGCTAGAAGCAACCAAATCGGAACTAGCCAACTTCGATAGAGTGTCAGCCTATGCATTCTTCGACCGAGGGATTTGCTTCATGTCAACTTTACCCAATTGTTCCATCGTCTCACGCAGCTTGCTCATGTATTTAGCCATGACTAGGTCTTTGGTTTCATAAACCCCTTCGATTTGTTTCACAACCAACTGGCTGTCTGTGAATACCGACGTTCCATGCTCCCATGTCGATGGTAATTCTGAGTCCCATTAGCAAGGCCTTATACTCTGCTTGGTTGTTGGCAGCTTGGAAATCGAACCGGAGGGTGTATTTCGCCTTGAATCGTTCGGTCCTACTATATAAGTCCGACATCGCTTCTTGAGGAATTTGATAATCCGTCAACGTGGATGGTCCATTCTAGGATCAACTACTCTTCTTGATAGTTGAGAGGCTACTCTTTAAGCTTCGTAGGTAGAGTACATTCGAGGATGAAATCGGCCAGTGCTTGGCCTTTTATCGTTGGCCGCGATCGATATTGGATGTTGAATTCGCCCAATTCTGCACTCCACTTGATAAGTCGACCGGAGGTGTCTCTCTTTTGGAGAATTTGCTTCAATGTTTGGTCGGTGAGTACCACAATGGTATGGGCCTAGAGGTATGGCCGGAGGCGCCTTGCTGAGATGACTAAAGCATAAGCGATCTTCTCGATCGGCCGATAGTAATCTCGGATTCTTTCAGTATTTTGCTAATGTAGTAGACTGGTTTCTGCGCAGTGGCTTTCTGTCTTACCATCACAAAGCAGAGTGCTCGCTTTGAGATAGCCAGATATAGGTAGAGCTCTTCCCAAAGGACGGGCCGCAAAAATAGTGGTGGTTGCGTCAGGTATTCTTTCAGTCGTTCAAATGCTACTTGGCATTCAGGTGTCCATTCAAATCGTCAAGATCTCTTTAGCGCATCGAATATGGGCTTGTACTTCTTGTCGACCCTGGACATGAATCGGCTTAGAGCCGTTATCCGACCGGTTAGGCGTTGTACTTCCTTTAGTGTCTGGGGGTTTCATGTCCAATATCGTCTGTATCTTTTCGGGGTTGGCCTCTATCCCTCAATCAATAATCATGAAGCCTAGCAACTTTCCAGAGGCAATCCCAAAGATATATTTTGTTGGGTTCAGCCGCATATTGTATCGTTCCAAGGTCTAGAACGTCTTATCGAGGTCTGCGACATGAGCTTCCATGGTAACGTTCTTGATGAGCATTTCATCGACATTGACATAGACTTCAACATTCCTACCTAGTTGATCTTTGAAGACCGTATTGACCAGCCATTGAAAAGTTACTCCAACATTTTTTAGGCCAAAGGGCATAATCCGGTAGCAATACGTACCGAACTCAGTGATGAAACTGGTTTTTTCTTCATTCTCAGGTGCCATTTTGATCTGATTGTAGCCGGAATAGGCATCTATGAAACTCAAGAGCTGGTGTCCCGAGGAGTTGTCTACGAGCTTGTAATATTGGGGAGCGGATAACTATCATTTGGGCAGACTTTATTGAGATCGGTGAAATCTATACACATCCTCCACTTGCCATTGACCTTTTTTACTAAAACCATGTTAGCCAACCATTCGGGCACTTAACTTCCCGGATGAACCTAGTTGTTAACAGCTTCTGAACTTCCTCCTAGATGGCGCGTTGGTGTTCGAGGGCAAATACCCTCTTCTTCTGCCTTACTGGTTTGAAATCGGGATTGACCGTTAGCCTATAGGTTATGACTAATAGATCTACTCCTGGTATGTCTTTCGAGGCCTAGGCAAAGACTTTAGAGTATCTTTGTAGGCAGGTGATTAAGGCCTCTCGCAAGGAAGGTGATAGGTTGACCCCTATCCGGATGATTTGACTATGGTCGTTTGTTAAAGGAACCTCGATTGTGTCTTCGCCTGGTTCGGGCTTCGCTTTCGGGTCGTGCCTTCTCCTAAAGCATCGATCGGAAAAGCTTTTTGTGCTTCTTAAGCCGTAAAGAGGATATAGGGATCAGGATCACTATGTATGGTGGTGACCCCCTACGGCGTTCTGAATTTTACCTTTATGTGCCTTGTGCTTGGTAACGCTTCTAGTTCATCTTGACTAGGCCTTCCGAGAATGGTGTTGTAAGGACAGTAGAGCTTTACCATATAAAACGAAACCTGGGCGGTCATGATTAAGGGGCTTTCCAAGAGTCACAGAAAGGCAGATGCTACCTTCGGGATAGGTAGGCTCATCCGAAAGTCCTCTAAGGGACCTGGTAGGCGACAAGAGTTGGAAGGAGTTGAGGCCCATTCTACAGAAGGCATCCCATGTGAGAAGATCACAGTCAGCTCCCTGATCAACTAGAACCCTCTTCACAATGTGAGAATCTATCTTAAGGCTTATGACTATGGGGTCATCGCGATAGGGATCTACCCCTATAAAATCATCATCATCAAAGCTTATGAATGACCGTCTTCTCTTGGCTGGTGCTGCGCTAGGTATGATTATAGTAGGCATTGTCATGAGTTTTCTAAGAATCAGTCTACTTCCCATAGATGGCACCAATCTGTTGGAGGGGGTTATGGCTCTACAGATATCGGCTCCTTGTTGACCCAAGCGATTACCGTCAAAGGGATGTGATATCTGCAAAAACCGACGGAGGGTGCTCTAGTGGGGAGATTCCGACGCTCAAGTCAGAAAGAGCGATTTTCATATGAAAAGAAAATAGACTGAGAGCTCGAGGGAGTGATTCCCTATAATTAGAGTGCCCAATGTGTAAAGCTGAGAGAGCATATCTGACTGGGAGGGTTTTGAGATGTCTTATACCTATGAGAATCATGCACCACTGAAGTGCTTCAACCCTACTTTTTTATCGAATCGATTCGAAAATCTTGGAGGCTCAATATTTTGAATTAATTGTGATCCTCATCCTTTGACAAACTTTCATATTCTAAATGGATCCTTTTTTTAGCTGAAAGGTCCTCAAGATGCTGTCAGGGGTCAATAGGACACTTTGGCCTTCCTTTAGAATCACTAGAATTGTTAGCTGTCGATCGGTCGTTCGACCGATTAAAGATCTTCAGGGTTCGTTCGGTTGAGGGGCCGACCACTGAATGCCTGATCGGGACGGTTACCTTCAATTGATGAACCACGTTCGGTTGGCGAGGCGACTGTGGTCCTATCATTCAGGAGACCTGGACGACTGAGGCCCTTAGATAGGTATTTGAACATTGTTCGGTAACTATACTTCGTGGGCTTTCTGTGTGGACTTTTCCAAAACTGACTCACTAGATTGGGTTTGGGGCTATGTCCCATCATTATGTTTTGATATGTTTGGTGGGGCACAACATAGGTTTTGTGTGAGGTATTTCTATAAGAACTTTTAAAATATTGATAAGCACAAAGGAAAAAAAAACGAAGGACCGGTTTTGGGCTGCTACAGAGGTCACTTATGAAGGGTAGCACAAGAAAGTTAGAACTGAGATTGAGAAGAAGAATTCTAATGCATGCAAATGGTGACACAAAACCCATAGAAAACTTTGGTCAAGTGCATACTTCAGACCAATGTTCAAATTTGACATGCTTTTAAACAACCACTATGAGAGCTTTAATAATTGGATACTACTTGTAAGGGATATGCACATACTACCTCTTATTCAAACTATAAACAACATTTTAATGAACACATTGTATAAGAAAAGAGAGTACATATATAAATACATTGATGGAGTTTACCATATAGTGTTGAAGAAGTTAAAAACTGCCAAAGATGAGGCAAGATATGGGATTGCACAATATGCTGAGGGAGATTCCTTCAAGGTATTCTAACCAGCAACACAATTTGGGGTTGATTTAGTCCACCAGACTTGTAATTGCAGGAGCTGGCAGTTGAATGGCCTCCTATGTCCATATGCAAAGGCATGCATCTTGAGGAAAAAAAAAAATCCAAAAGACTATGTGGATGACTATTACAAGGCTAGGTCATTTTGATGGCTTATGCATTTAATATAAGACCCATTGCAGAAAGGAAGACCTATTGTAAAAAGGATCAGTGGGAACCTGTGGGGTACCAGATGTCACACCTTCAACTATAGTAAAGAAGAAGATAGGAAGGTTAGCATTTGCGAGGACGAAGGATGACGAGAATGAGAAGGAAACACATAATCAAAAGAAAGTTACAAAGAGTAGATATATTAATAGGCAACACAAAATGTTATCTTGGAAAGACATCAAAATGAGATGTAATATTTGTAGGAGACAAAGACATAACAAAAAGTGGTGTTGTAGGTGGGTTATGACTTCACAAATACAGCTCCTTGATGACTTGAACGGTTACCATCGATAGAGTACAAGACTTGCAAAAACCGCCGGAGGATGCTCTGACGGGGGGAGACTGTAACACTGATTTTTGGTGACTATATATCATGTACTACTCCTCATGATTCTAAATATATAAGCATCCTTTTGAGACATCTATTTAATTATCTATTTATTTATTTTGAGATTTCGCCTCAAAATCGCTAAAATCGAAAATTTTATCGGTAAGTCGAAAAACATCTCAGAAAGTACCGGCAAGATCTAAAGAAGTAAAAAATAGCTAAGAGAAGGCCTACACACTTAAATAAATATATTTAAATGAAATTTCATATATTTAAGAAATTTCAAACAAAATTTCATAGGGACAAAAGATGCAAATTGTTAAAAGTTAGGGGTTTAAATGTAATTAAGGAAAGTTAAGGGACTAAGTTACAAACCACTCAAGGATGGACAATTGGAGCCAAATGATTGGTCAAGAGGGAAGCAAGGTTGGTTAGTGGCCACATAGGATTTTTCACATTCAACAAAACTCATTGGATAGAAATTTATGCATGAAAGCTTATTGGGTAGAAATTTTTGCATGAAAACTGATTAGAATAGCTTGTTCTAGCTTGTGACACTTCTCCCCCTTGACATGGACGTCCAAAGACACTTGGTGGAGTGTATGAAGGTTGCTTGAATCAACAATTGTATGGTTAAAGTGTTAAGACAAGTGGAAGGTCAAGATAATGCATGGAATGATCCAATAGTTAAGAATATTTGGCTAGGTTTATAAAAGAACTTGTTTAAGAAGAGTTTGACTCATTTTATTCATTCAAACCACCCCTTGCATGAAATTTATAAAGACCATTCCCATTTTTGAGTTCAACTATGGAGCCAAAGAGGTAAGAACATTTTTGAGAATTCTTGAATTTCAATTGAAAGTATGGAGGTAATGTATAAGAAATTTATGTTCAATGTGATTTGATTTTTCTAAGGTGATAAAATTCAAAGATTCAAAAGGAGTAGTGATATATATTATTAGCAAGAGATCTTACAAAGGAGGTAATATATTTTAACTTATGCTAATATTAAGTTATTTGATGAGTAGTTACTTTGGTATCCATATTAGCATGCTAGATGTTGATTTCTAAATTGAGTCTTGTATAGTTTTCTTAGAATATCTCATTCTGTAGAAATAAAAAAATATAAGATATTTATTTTTCTATAAACTAGACTCCCTAAGCTTTAAAATGGTATATCATGTGAAGTAATTCATGAAGGAATCGATTTTTGGTGATTTTTGGAAGTTTAGCATGTTTCACAAATTCTATTTCATATCCTGTGTATGACTAGTAATTTATATGAATTGTTGAGATATATTCTGTTCAGAATTTAGAGAAATATTAAACATGAAAGTTTTAGGTCCTTGTCTTATCTTTAATTTGAGATAAAGATCACCTGAATCGGAGTTGTATACAGAAAGTTATGATATTTTTACTAAAATTGTGCAGAAGTAGTTCTAAAACTGAAACTGAGATAAAAATTAAATTTTACAAAATTATACATTTAAAATCTAATAATGGTCAAAACTAGAAAGTTTTATATCTATGTCTTATCTTTAATTTTAGATAAGAATTAATTAAATCGGAAAAGTATATTGGAAGATATGGAAATTCTCCCAAAACTGTGCAGAATTGGTTTTAGGAACTTAGTTGGAAAAGTGATAATTTTTTTTATAAATTCGTGTGTTCAGAATATGAAGTTGGTCTGAACATAAAAGTTGGAGATATATGTCTTATTTTAAAAGAAAATTTAAATCATTTGAATTCGATCAAGATTTCAAAAGATATCATGATTTTACTAAACATGCGCGTGACAGCTTTTATAAGAATTTTTCTCTAAGTATGGAATTTGAGATTTTACCTTAAAGAAAACATTTCCATATGTATTTTGTAGACCAACAATATGATATCTAATTAACAAATAATACATATTATTTAATTTAGGTGTAGGGTTACGATTTCGTTCGAGGGGTGACTCGTTCGAGAAACGAGGACAGTTAAGGGGAGTGGCGTACCCTCCCCAATCGAGGTGAGTGGGATGATCTATTTCTAACTTTAAATAAAAAATAGCTTTGATCATGATTTTTATAAATAAATTTTGAAATATGATTTAGAAATATTTTAGTATTTGTGGCATGTCTTGAAATGATGTTATGTGAAAATTGTATCATGATATTATGATAACCTGATAGTGCCGTATTTTTATTACGAGTAAAGATTTATGAATGATGATATATGGCACATGTGTATGATTATGGGATGGTGCATAGTGGTTATAGCGCACTCCCTACCACGATATAAAGCGTTTACCCGACGGGGTGACGTGGTGGGGTAACACAGGAGTAGGGGATTGAGTCCCCTGTCTTTGGGCAACGGATCCAATAGACGAGCACCCGTGAGGACCGTGTCAACACCAAGGGAATGGGGGAAGATATATGTATTTTATTCTTATGATATTGTAGTGACCTCTTGGTGAATTTTACCCTAGTTAGGTCAAACTATGAGTAGAATACATTTTTGACACCCCATTGATGTATGATTTAATGATAAGGATGCATATTATTTTGAATTACACGATATATTTGCAAATGAATGAGATATGAATTTGAAATGATGTTTTGACTTGCCATTCTCACAAATTCATTTATTGTTATTATATAGTCATTGCACTTCACTCACTGAGTATGGGAATATACTCACCCCTCATATTAATATTTTCAGTTTATACTGTACTTGACATACATTAAGATACTATCCCACGAGTTTTATTGAGAGACACTATCGGGTAAGTGATCATACCCATTCTTGTTCGATCGATAAGAAACTCTACATAGGAAGGTCATATCCACCTGTTCGGGGAGTTCTATCCCTTTTTTAATGACATATTCATTCAGCAGGATCAGGGTGACTTAGGTTAAGCATGCTGTAGGAAACGATTGATAGTAGGGCACTGTCCACCCGTTTGGGGAGTTTCATCCCTTTTTTATGATATGTTCGATCGAGAAGAAACTCTAGATAGGAAGGCTATGTCCACTTGTTCGGGGAGTTCCATCTCATTTATGACGTCACGTTCGTTTGGTAGGATCAGAGCAACTTAGACCCAATGTACGGTAGGAAGCAATTGATAGTAGGACTATGTCCACCCGTTTGGGGAGTTTCATCCCTTTCTGATGACATATTTGATCGATAAGAAACTCTAGATAGGAGGGTTGTGTCCACCCATTCGGGGAGCTCCATCCCTTTTTTGACGACACGTTCGTTCGGTAAGATCAAGGCAATTTAGGCTTAACGTATGGTAGGAGACGATTGATAGTAGGGCCGTGCCCATCTGTTCGGGGAGTTCCATCCTTATATGAGACATGTTCGATCAATAAGAAACTCTAGATAGGAATGTCATATCTACCCATTCGGGGAGTTCTATCCCTTTTCTGACGACACATTCATTCGATAGGATTATGACAATTTAGGCCCAATGTATGGTAGAAAATAATTGATAGTAGGGCCGTGTCTACTCGTTTGGGGAATACCATCCCATTTTTGACAACACGTTCGTTCAATACAAAAGACTAAGCGTGCCATGACCGATTGGTGAGACAAGCCGTAATGGAAAAATAAATAATAATTTATTCTTCTGTCAATCATTGAGGATCATGTGTCATGAGCCGTCGTAGGAATGATTACTAGAGGAAAAGAAGCTGTAGGATTCTTTCTTAGGGAAAAAGCAGAGAAAACTTCAAGTCGTATGCCAGACAAATGTAAGTGGGAATATAAGATTCACGTAGGGTGCTTTTGTCATAAATCTAAAGGATCACCCCTTCTGGTCCATCGTGTAGGGGCCTAAGGTTCGGTTGGTTGGGTGGCTCATTCTCCTATGGCGGATTGCATCGGTCTAGGGAAGGTATGTCACGCCACGAACCGGGAATCGTGAACAGTCGCCCGTTGCCCTGGATGCCGGCTGTATTTCTACAGAAAATCGGGCAGAATTTCCCCATAAATCGGAGGTCTCCCATGTACAAATAACCTGTAAAATTCAAAATCATTTGGTAAAATAAACAAATGGCCATCCCGGCCTCTCCAAAACCAACCAATTCCCACAACCAACATTCAGAACAACGCAAGGCTATAAAATCTTTCAACAACCCTAGCCACAGACCTCTACTGTCATGCCCAACTAGAGCATGAGCAGCCGCCATACCGAGCGGAACTAAATTTTATACAAATATATAACAAATTTCTCAAGTAACATTCTAATACATACAATCGCCTCAATACAAATGAAATACGAGAGTTTCGCAAATAAATATACATAAATTTTACAGTCATCCTAAATTAAGTACACGGCCAACTACGGACCTCAACAAGACCACGCAGGGTCGAAATAAAATACATAATTCATCTTTCAATTTAAACTTAAGATCTTACCTTCCAGAACACCAAGTACACCCAAACTCTATACTCTGAAATGTCGCTCCAGCACAAAAATCCTATCTGGGGGAGGAAAGAAGAGGGGTGAGTATCTATGGGAGGATACTCAGTAAGTGAGGGGATTAATCTCAAGTACTAATAGTGTAGGTGAATATTGGAGTGTCAAATAATATCATTCGTAAACAATAATTCAAGTTTTACAGTAAATCATGATATGTTTGATAAAATGAACTCTTTTAATCATTCACACGATATCACACATATATGCATCCATTTAAAAATCAAGTATAACATAGAGCTAGCCGAAAGAATCATGGCAAGGGTCAACCGTGACCAAGGACAGGCGCATCGGGGGTTTTAATATGCAAAGTGTTTCAAAAGTAGCTCTCTACCCTGACGTTGGCACGTACAAGCAACTCTCAGTGCTAGACCGCCTATTCTGACGGACCTCCCCAATACCTGGTTCAACCGGGCCCGTACATATCACAATCACGACATTTGCGGAGACCTCTGGCCAAAGCGTATCCGGGCAACTCGTGCCTTTACAAACGCCGTTCGTAGCTATGGAATCAATCAAGTCATCATCATAGTATCACAAGTGGGCATCCCGGTGCCCTCACAGTTCATCAAAACATTTCAAATCCGTGTGCCAAATACATTTCATCAAAATCATTTCAAATCAACAATCGATGCAATGGTAGAATAGAAAACATTCCATTTCTCAAATCATGGCACAATTTCATTTCATTTCAAATATGGATGCATAATCGTAGAAAACATAAGTACGACACTCCAATAATCACAAAACAGATTTGAATTTCAATTCCATACGTCGAGACATGCATATCAAAAGCATGTTTTATCAAAAACACGATAAAATCAGGTTTCACTATTTCATGCAAGAGATTAGGGTCTCACTCACCTCTAGGGAGGGTATCCACTCCCTATTTCTGAAATCAAATCAAAAGGACTCCCCTCGAGTCTCCAAAAGTCAACCTAGACCAATCAATACGGATAATCATCAATTAAAGCCCTATTAAAGGGTTTTCAAATTTCCTTTCTATTTAAAAGAGCTTAAATTTGCATAATTACTTCCCTAAACTTTCATTTCATCAACCTAAGATCATTTCAATTACCAACGACTTTAAATTTACAATATTCCTCGATTTTACCAATTTTCTCCCAAATTACATAATTTTAATTTAATTCCCATCAATTCCAATTCATACTCCAAGGACAAATACACAAATCGATCAAATAAAACTCTAATGCTACCTACGACATTTCTAACATGCTTCGCAGTCCAGTTTACATCAAATCCTAGACCTAACTCCAACAATTTCATACAAACCCTTAGGGGAAACACATTTCTTTCGCATCCAATACATTTCAGGATATATGTCTATATAATTTCTACCTAAATTCAACAAAATCGATTTAAATTATTTAAGGGATTGAAGATCCCTCACCTAGGGTTATTCTCATAGTTCGTAACCTTCGCCAAATCGTCTCCTCAATACATTTTTAGACCTGCAAAACTCTCAATTTAAGGTAATTTCAATAATCTAAACCAAATTTCCTAAGAAAGTTTGAAACCTTAGAATTAGGGTTAGGGTTTGATCTTACCTATGCAGTGAACACAGCACGGTCGACTTAGGGCTTTCAGCTGGGGCTTCCGCAGGTGGTAGGACCTGCTCGCAGCAGAGGAAGAGAAGTGCGCGCGAGCGCGCAGGCGAGGGGACTGTGAGCCGTCGCACGAGAGGGGAAAGAAGGTGGTTCTTCGCGCGCGGGAGAGAGAGGCTGAGAAGGTGACTGAGAGACAGTGAGTGAGAGAGATAGCGAGAGAGAGAGACAGAGCGATGGTGGCGGTTTGCGACGGTGGACAGTGGTGGAGGACGGCGGAAGAGATGGAGAGAGCGCGGCAGAAAAGTCGCGAGAGGGAGAGATTGAGAGAGTGAGTCAGTGAGAGATAGAGAGAGAAACAGAGACTGAGAAAGAGAGAGAGACGGAAGAGATGAGGACAGTGGCTAGGCGGTGGTGGTGGAGTACGGCAGCGAGCGGCGGAGAACCCGCGAGAGGGAGAGAGAGAGACTCGCGGTGAGAGAGAGAAGCCGAGAGAGAGAAGGAGAGAGATAGAGTGACTGTGAGGGAGAGACGAGGGTGGTGGTTGCGGTTGCAGCGGCGGCGGCGGAGGAGGGCAGCGGCGGCCGCAGGGCGGAGGCGCGAGGAAGCCGCGGGAAGATGGGGAGGCGGAGAGAGAAAGAGGGAGAGAGAGAGAGAGAGAAATTAGGGCTTTAAGCCCTAATTTTGATTTTTTTTTCATTATTATTATTATTATTATTTATATATATATATTTATATAAATAGATTTTATAAATAGTTAATTGAGTAAATAAATAAATTAATTAATAAATAATTATTTACATATATATATTTTTATACTAACTTCATTTTACAAATCCCAGAAACGGAATTTAAAATATACCAAAATTTAAATTTAAAAATCCCAAAATCGAAAATCAATAAAATTAAATATTTTCTATATATATATATATATAAATTGAGGATTATTTTATTAAATTCAAAAACAGAAATAATATACGAACATCGTAGTGTCGGTGTTATAAGGTAGATTCCTACCTTCCGTATTGATAAACTCTGCAGCCTTTTGCTATGAAATAGGAACTCCAACTCATCTTTGAGCCTCTTACACTCGTCGATCATATGATCATAATCCCGATGGAAGTAGTAGTACTTGGACTTATCCTTATTGGAGTCTTCCTCTATAGAATGAGGGGGTCACCTGACATACGACTTATTCTTGATTTGATATAGGACCAGACTCGGGGTCTCGTTCAGTAGCGTGTAAACACTGAACCTTCGTGAGGGCAGAGGCCTTAGTCTGCTCTTTATTGGGGAAGGCTGACGAGGTGATCGATTGCATTCTTTTCTGCTCAAACGGCTTATTCGTTGATCGAACGCCTCCGCTTCTTCTATCGTAATGTACTTTTTGGCTCGGGAGTAAAACTCTTGAATAGTCGAAGGGGGGCTTTTTCGTAATGGAGGTCTTCATTCAGGAGGGCGTAGGCCCTTTAGAGGGGCAGCTAATGCGATGAAATGGTCCAAAGTTGGGACTTTCGATATCTCTGCTTTGAATTTCTCTTGGAAATCTCTCAAGGGCTCGTCTTCCTGCTACCGCAATGATAATAAGGAGGTGGACTCTCGTTTGGCTCCTTGGCTGACTATAAAGTGAGCCTTGAATTTTGTTAAAACTGGGTGAACGCTTGATATTGAATGGCAAAAGTGAGTTGAACCATGACAAGCCATTGCCCTTGAGTATAGTGGGGGAGTGCTTACACATGGCCACATCTGACAGGTCCCTAGAGACCATAACTGTTATGAAGTGGGCGACATAATCACAGGGGTCGGTTATTCCATCGTATCTCTCCATAGGAGGTAAAAGGACATCTCGTAGCATTAGTTCCATAGAGATCTTTGGATCGAAAGGCGATATTCCTGAAAGGTGGAGAGGCCTTTCATCATTCTTTGCACCTGCCTTTCTAAACTCGGTGGCTATAAGTTGTTCGATTTGTTTTCTCAGATCTTTTGGGTTGTGACGAGAGGTCACCTATAGTTCATAGTTCATAAGAGGCATTTGTCACTAGGGACGTTCATTTCCAGAGTCCGCTGCAGATGACTAGCCATCTGGCCTAAGGGCTCAACTGAGTCATTCTAGTTGTTTGCTCATATCTTGGAGTCTAGACTCCAACCTATCTATATGGGGATGGCTGGCTGGTTCCAGGCCGAGAGATACAATCGACTGCTCTTGAGTTATAGGTTATGGGACCTGCTCCAGGTGAGATGTCTTAGGAGAAATCATACGATCATGGATGGAGTAACCGGGCGCCACAGGAGGGGTGGCTTCGGATGGTATTGTGGTGCGCCCATCTACGGTGGGGGTGGTTTTCGAGTATACTCTGATTCTCGGAGGTATGGTTACGCAGTGATTTGTCAGTCTTACAAAGATTGCTATAATCTGTTCCCACAGACGGCGGCAATCTGTTAGAGGTGGGTTATAATTCTATAGATATTAGCTTCTTGATGACTCGAATGGTTACCGTCGATGGAGTGCAAGACCTACAAATACGGTCGAAGGATATTCCGATAGGGGAGGCTCCGACGTTTATGTCAGAAAGAACAGTTTTCGAATGTAATGAAACAGAGTGAGAGTTTTAGAGAATGAGAGATTTCTTGTGATCAGTATGTCCAATGTATAAGGTCAAGAGTATATACCTGACTTAGAAGGTCTGAAGATATCTTATACCTGATAGAATCGTGTATTTTCAGAGCATTACAACCCTACTTTCCTTATAGAGATGGTCCAAAAATCTCCGGAGTTAAATATTTCAAAACGTTCGTGATCCTTATCATATGAGAAATTCCATTATTCGAGGAGATCTATTCATTTTCAGTAAAATTCTGGAGATATTGCTCGTAAATAGGAAATCGAGATCGTTAGGGTGTTTTGTCCCTTCTTTAGGATCGATTTAGGCCATTAGCTTTTGATCGGTCATTTAGCTAATGCAAGGCCTTTGAGGTTTGCTCGCTCGGTGGACCAGAGGCTAGGAATCCGTTCGGGGAGATAAATCTTACTTGACAATTCTCATTTGGTAGGCGGGGCAACTTAGGTCCTGTTGTTCGAGAGACAGAGCGACAAAGGCTCTTCGGTAAATCACTTGAGTAGTCATAGAAGGTAGTCATTGTATGATTTGGGCTGTGCTTGTCAGTCGATCGGTTAGTTATTCCCTCAATTGGAGTAGTTCCTTCTGAGTTGTGGGTTTGTATACGGATTTTTTAAGTGTTGACCCTTTAAAACAGATATTGGGTTATCAAGTGGCATGATAAGGATGCAATGTAGCAGGTAAATTATTTTCTTAGTGCTTATTTTATTGTTTATTTTCTTTATTAATTAGTACCAATGTTGTGGCAGTTGACAGGCCACCAGTAATGATCCAAGACAAAGAACAAACAGTCAAATGAGCCATAAATGGTGCAGTCATAGGTCACATACGAGGTAGACAATGCATAGACAAAGAAACTGTCCAACCAATGGAGTGGGGCTACCATTCGCTTTTTTTTTTTTTTTTTTTTTTTTTTGTATTTTATAAAGTGAATGTAACCGATGAGATTGATATTGTAATATTTTGGTTTTTAAGGGCAACTATATTATGTTATTTTGATTATCTAGTGGTTATTTTTTTGGATATTTTATAGCTGTTATGATATAAACTAGTACTATTAACACTAACAACAAGTTCATCATCTTAATTTCCAGCTCTAGTTTCGGTATTTTGCCGTGGGCTTTAGACTCTGGATTTTCCTCCAGATTTGACCTAGTAAGATTTAATATTTATCTTCATGCCATTCTAGTATTGCTTGCTTAGGCTCATCATTATAGAAAAGCATGGCAAGTTAAATTCTCTCTCACTTAAAATCATATATAGAGAATGTCATATTGTTTTAGAGACAAAATTTTGTGAAGGTCGGCAAAGCAAATATTATGCAAATCTTATGCATCAAAACTTATGGTTTGCAGTTCCCACAGTGCTTAACCGAATTAATCGAAACAAACTAAATTTCAACCAGTGAAAACTACTAAAAAAAAAAAAAAAACAAATGGTCTACAATATCCCCAAAGTTGTGTTTACTAAGCATATTGCTTAGGAAATGGAATTTCATAGGGGCGATTAATGTGAGCATTAGGGGTATTAGGGGCAGCAGGATGGTCTTAAGAAATGGAATTTCATATGGTAGTTTCCTCCAAGGAAGAGAATGGATGTGTGACACATTATAATTATATATAATTAAAGTGATATTTTGTATTATGTTGCATGTGATGACATAAAAAAAATAAATATGTATAACTATATAGATATGCCTTGCATATATTCTCTTACAAACCACATTGCTTACTTTGCTGTCATATTAAGTGGGAGAAGAATGAAGAGTGTAGTGATCATATAGCTAAAGGACACTTCGTAAGTTGGAGTGCACCTCTCTTGACACACTTTCGTGTTTTCTTTTTTTTTTTTTTTTATAAACTATTTAATTATATTAAATTCGATTAAATCTTATTTAATACGAATTAAACTCTTAAGAATAAAACTCTCCTACCATATATTTTTGTCATATACAAAATTAGAGTTCAAGACTTTATTTAAGAGTTATTAGTATCTAACAACCGAATCAATTAGGAATTGTTGATGCAATTTCAAGCTAGAATAACAATAGCCGTTCTATTAATATATACAAGAAACTTAAGTAAGAAATCTAGGATTTTTCAAAATGAAAAATTTCAAATTTCTCCACAAAAGTGTGAAATAGTCACTATAATAAATTTTGACATTAAAATTGTTAGAATATTGTGATTTAATCACGCAGCGGAAACATGTATTAAAATTTTTGGAATCATAAAAGAATTAAAATTCTAGGTATACCTCCGTAAACAATGCACGAAACTCTAGGAAATACGAATTCTGTCTCGATCTTTCTTGTAATTGGTGTGATAATCACAAAAATCAAACTATCATCGAAATTCCACGACGTCGCAACTCTAAACTCGATGAATAGATTGCCGTAAAAATTTCCTCAACGGAATTTTGATCAACTCTCTCAATAGAGTTTTTTTCTCAAAGACTCAATGGTGCAAAGTTATCTCACAATGGTCAAAAACCTTGGATCCGTAGGAATTATTCTCTAAAAAACAATCTTAATCCCTATCCAAATTTGTTACTCACTCACAATGAAAGGGAAATCAATTACCTACACATAAAAGGAAAGTTGCACTAAATGGGGAGGAAGTTATGGGTAATGGGGGTTATTCCATTCTCCCATTTTAATTTCAAAAAGAAATTTACCTAAGGTAAAATACCCCTATGTGGGCATTTACCAACAAAAATCACCCTCTTCCCCTTGATACCCAAATGCAACCATAGATAGTATGGCATATATGATATGAACATCTCTTTATTGCCAAACACGTGAGCTTGTAAATATGTTTATGAAGATCTTTTATTATAACCATCTTAAGCCACCTTCACATTATACAATTATAACCATATGTGACAAAGAAGATGAGATGAAGTAGATCTTAAGAAGGATGAATCCTTTTAAATCCGGCAGCCGATTTCATGGATGCCATCCCCGAGTTGACTGCGGCCACGATATACTTCTCAGAGGCGATGGTGGCTACCTCCTCCATCAGCTTCCCCTCCTTTCTCTCTTTCTCTGCTTCATAAAGCAAGCCATGAAGTTCTTTGTTGACTTTTCGCTCGAGCTCTTCTTCGAAGCTTCTAAACTCTTGCATGGCGCTCTCCATGACAGAGTCAAGGTAGTCCTCGGCTTCTCTCATGGAGATCTTAGCGTTTTCTGCTTCCTTTTCTTGTTCAAGTTCCATGCTTGCCCACGATTTGTAGGCTTCGAGCTCAAAGAGCTTCATTAGATCTTCTATGGTTTTTGGGTCAAAGCTCTTGTCATGAAGTGCTTGATCTGAAAGGAATGAGAATTGGGAAAGTAGAGTTTCCATTGTTTTGTGAGACAGTAGTGGATAGTGGAGAGAGAAACTAGATAGCCCAGAACAAAGTTTGGTATGTGCAAAAGCCAAAAGAAGTGGTTTTTTGTGGAATCATATTGAGGGATACTCTCTCCCTCTCTCTCCCAATAGTGCCGTTAATGGTGGGCCAATGGATGTGCCAACTTTTCAAGCATGGTGCAGGGCAGTGACGGCGGCCTTCCAAAATTGTCAAAAATGTGGGCCTCTTATGGCGGTTTTTTTTTTTTTGGGGTGGGGGGCTTTTTCTCTTTTCTACATCTATGAGATTCCCTCACAAAGATAAGTGGTATCCAGTTCAATATAATTTATATGCTTGGTTTTATTATTTTTTATATATAATTTTATTTCATACTTATTGTTATTTTTGACCAATTTTATATTTTACTGATTTTTTTCCTTGAATTTACCATCTATTTGAACCTCTATATGTTTATACTTTTATTTTCTTCAATTTTGTTTCCAAAATCTTTAAATATTTTTAAGTTTAAAATATATTATTTTAATTTTTGATAAGATTTTTAAATTTTAAATCTTGATATTTATGAGTATGCTTATGTGCTATGTTAATATAAATGATTATATTCTTGTATAAAGTAATTATTTGCAGAAATATAACAACTTGAATGTGATAGGGGCTTTTTGTTTCCATCAATCATGGGTTCGATTCCTAATGTGCTCAATCTCAATCTTTTATCCGTATTAAGGGTATTTAAGTCAGGTCAATTTAAGAGGATCAACTCTTTTCAAATCATGAATCAAATAATATAAGTTCACTACAAAAAAAAAAAAAAAAAATAGCGAGGTAATGAGGGGATTAGAAGGGGAGACTAGACCTCATTTTTTATGATTAGGTGTATAAGAGGAAGTCTAAGATGTATGTAAAACGAGAGACATCCATAGGTGTGTGTGCTTGCGCACAACGCACATACCATGAGTATGTCATGTCTTGTTTGCTAAAGAGACTTGGTGAGAAGAACTAAGTTGTCAGGACTTTATAGATGAGAGTTTAGTATGGCAGAGGTGAAGATAATCAATGAGGATGAAGGAAGGCTATATGATGATGGTAGAGTGGTAGGAATCTATCAGAGAAATGGATGAAGGTAAGGAAGTTGAGAAAAAGAAGTAGAGAAGAAAAAAAGAGAGTAGGCAGTAGAAGAGAAGGAAAGAGAGAGAGAAAGAGAGGTAAACTATAATCTTGTTATTCTGTCCCTTGTTTGAACATTACAACCCTTTACATACAATCATTCTAGTTTTAGTTATGCAACTAACATAACCATTTTGACTCTTATTCTATTGGACTCAACCTGCTAACTGTCTTCTATTTGTAAGGTAGTTAAAGCTGTTACATTTCCTCCCCCTTTAAAATTTCCTTGTCCTCAAAGAGTGAAGGTAGGAAATTAAGCTTTAATGAAGCTCATATCTTCTCATGTTGATTCTTTAGGACTGTGGTTCATCCATCTAACCAACCATTGCGTAACTAGTTCATTATTCCTCCAGATAACTCTCCTCCTCAACACTGTAGCAGGCTCCACTATTGCTTGTTTGTCTGATCCAATCAGTGAGAGGCTGCACATGACTTCTGTATTAGGACCAATCTTCTTTTAGAGCCTTGTGGTAGTTGCAATTTATAAGCTACCTTGCCTACTTCGGTAATTATAGGAAACGGTCCATAAAACTTAGAAGAAACCTTAAGTTGCCTCTTTAATTCCACAGACTATTGTCGATAATGTTGAAGCTTAAGGTAGACCAGGTCCCCTTCCTTAAACTCTCTTTCAGACCTCTTTTTATCTACATCAGTCTTCATTCTGCTATGAGCCCTTGCCAGATGATCCTTGAGAATCTGCATCATGGCCTATCTATTCTTCAAAAATCCTCAACTGTAGGATTAATGGAACCCCAGTAGGGCCCCATAGGAATAATTTTGGGTTTATACCCATATAAAGCTTCAAAAGGAGTCATCTGCAGATTGGAATGGAAATTTGTATTATACCACCATTCCGTTAGGCCTAGCCAGTGTCTCCATATTCCTAGTTTAACAGTTGTCATACATCTTAGATAGCATTTCACACATTGATTGAGTCTTTTACTCTATCCATCAGATTAACGATGATATGCACTATTGAAAGTTAACTCGGATCCCACTATTCTGAAGAGTTCTTACCAGAAATGGTTGATAAACACCTTATCTCTATCAGTTACAATAGAGTCAGGTAGTCTATACAATCTAAACACATGTTCTATGAACAATTCAACTACTCTTGGGGCAGTGTATGGGTCCTTTAGAGCTATAAATGACTGAACTTGGTGAATTACTACCAAAATAGCATCATATCCATGAGATTCTGGCAAGCCTTCTATAAAATCCATACTAATTCGAGACCAAGCTTATGTGGGAATTGGTAATGGTTGGAGCAGTCCTGGATAGGGAATGTTTTCGTGTTTGTTTCTCTGACAAACATCACATTCTTGGATATATTGAACCACAACAGCTTTCATTGAATGCAAATAGAAAATTGTTTTAATTCTTTGTAAGGTGCACTACTGCCCTGAATGTCCCCCATAAATCTGAGTTATGCAGCTGCTGAATAATCCTCGTCTTAAGTTGGCCTCCACTTCCCACAAATCTTTCTCTTAAACTTTAGAATTCCATCCTTAAGCTGGAAATCATGTCTACCTTTAGGTTCTATGATCACTTAAGCTATTAATTGCTGACAATCTTCATCTTCTTCACAACCACTAATGATCTCCCTAATCCATTGTGGTTGTATTATTGACATAACTTTAAGTATCCCATTTGGGTGTCCATCTGCATCAGTTTCCCTCCTCAATAATGCATCAACAACTTTGTTTTCTACACCTTTATTGTATTAAATCTCATAATCCAACCCCAGAAGCTTACTAAGCCATTTGTGTTGTGGAGTGTGAGTTAACTTTTGCTCCAGAAGTTACTTTAGACTTTGTCGGTCTGTTTTGATGATAAAATGATATCCTAAGAGATAGTGTTTCCATTTGGTTACTACCATAACCACTGCCATCAACTCCTTCTCATAGCTAGATAATCCCTAGCTTCTGGTTCCCAATGTCTTGCTTAAATAAGTAATAGGTTGGTCTTCCTGTATTAGCACAACTCCTCATCCTTTAGAGCATGCATCAGTCTCAATTATAAATAGTTTTATGAAGTCAGGTAACCATAACACAGGAGCTGTACATAGTGCAGATTTATGCTACTGGAAGGCTCTATCAACATATTCATTCCATGAGAAATTGTCTTTCTTAAGCAGGTCATTTAGTCTTTTGGTTAACAGACCATACTCCTTAACAAACTTCTATAATACCCTACCATTTCTAGAAACCTTCTAAGGGCTTTGACAAATGTTGGTACTGGCCATGATACATTACACTCAATTTTCTGAGGATCCATCTTCACAACAAAGTCTAAGACTACATGGCCTAAGTATTCAACTTGTGGTTAGCCAAAGGTACACTTGGATTTCTTAGCAAACATTTAGTTTTGTTTGAGGAGTAGAAGGATATCTCTGAGGTTTTGAATTTAAGTTGGAATGTCTAGACTATAAACTAAGATATCATCAAAAAATACTAGCATAAACTTTTTGAGATAAGGTTGGAACACATGATTCATTACGGATTAGAAAGTGGCCAGTGCATTTGTCAATTCAAAGGGCATCACTAAGAATTCAAAATGACCATGGTGTGTTTGAAATGCTATCTTTTGTATGTCGTTTGGTTTAACTCTGATTTAATGGTAACTAGCTCCCAAGTCTAACTTAGAGAATAGTTTAGACCCATGTAATTCATTCAACAATTCATTTATATTACGGATTGGGTACCTACCTTTAATGGTCAGATTGTTAAGCTGTCTGTAGTCCATACAGAATCTCCATGTTTGGTCCTTCTTCTTTATCAACAGAACTATGGAGCAAAAGGATTGTTGCTATGTCGTATGAGTCCTTTGTCCACATTTCTTGAACCTGCTTTTCTTTCTCTACCTTTTGTGAATGGCGGTACCTGTAAGGTCTAAGTTTAAATGGGCTTAAGCACAATGGAGTGGTCAAGAGGCCTTTTTGGAAGTAGTGAGTCTGGTGTGGCAAACACATCCTCAAATTGCTAAAGAAGTTCAGAAATTGATGATTACAATTGTTTGTCAAAACCTTCTGTAGTTAGGAAAAGAGTGGCATAGCTCCTCATCTGTTGCTCCCTGAACTTCTTGGTGCTCTTACCTCTTATCAATCTCATTCTAGGATCCTTTACTTTTCCTATAAAAACCACTTCCCTTTCCTTACTTAAGAATTTGACTTGTAATTGTTTAAAATCAAATGTGATAGGGCTAAAATTATATATCCAATCTACTCCTAAAATAATACCCCAGTCTCCTAGATCAATTATTCTTAAGTCAAAAGAAAAATTATAACCTTGAATATTCCATTTGACCCCTTTAACCATAGTATAGCTACTCACCATGCTACTATCTGCAAGAAGAGCATCTAAGGGCTCAGCTAATTCAGATTGCATTCATCAACCAGTGCTTGGTTAAGGAAACTATTGGAGTTTCCTGTGTCAACTAGCATAGAGACAACTTTTCCTTGTAATGTCCCTTAAAAACTATAGTTTTTCTATCTATTGATTTGGAAAGAGCACATAGAGGTACCTCAAGCAGCTCATCATTAGCTTCTACAATTTTTGAACTCCCTTTTTCCTCCGCTGCTATGATTAAATTGAGATATCTGAACTTACATTGGTGGCCTGGTATATATTTCTCCCCATACCTGAAACATAGGTTGTTAGCTCTTTTGTAGTGTATTTCCTGAGTTGAAATCTTAGGTGTTCTTTCTTCTCCATGGGTTTCTTTCAGCCCGTCTTTTCCTTTTTATGCAGAATTTTTAACAATAGTTGCTGTTCTTTCTTGGTTCCTGACCCAACTTTTAGTTTCTCCAGTATCCCAGCTCTTATTTAGACCCGTCCTTTTGTTCTTTGCCAATTCGAGGGATTGTTCTTGGAGAGTGGCTATCTCAAAAGCTTGAAATAAAGTGGCTGGTCTAAACATCCTCAACATAGGCTTAACCTCCTTGTTCACTCCATTTATAAAGCTGGAGATAAAGTATGATTCGGTTAAGTTGGGATTTTTTTGGAGCATGATTGACCAGATTTCCTCAAACCTTGATTGGTATTCTACCATGGTTCCATGTTGTTGAAGTTTGCTAAATTCTTCAACTTCATCTTTTATTCCTTGGGTCTCAAAGCGTTGGTTTAAGAGCTGAGAAAATTCTTCCCAACTTATCTCATGTTTAGCTAACTTTAACCCTTTGAAACCAAATTTCAGCTTGCCCTTCAAGGTACATCTCAATTATATCTATCCAAGTATGTTTTGGAATTTTATATACAGTAAAGAATTTGTTGCATTTCTTAGCCACAATTTGGGATTCTCTCCTATGAATAAGGGAAGTTTAATCTTGGGAAAATTGAACAAGATTCCACAATGATTGGATTCTCTTTTGGTTGCACGGGACCCCAACATTGCTCGTGATTTCCCTACAATGGGAGTGGGTAGTATAGGGGATTGAACGTCTCTGTCAGCATCTGATTCATCATTTTTTCCTTTATTGAGCATCTTCACAATGGTTCCAAAACTGGCATCTATAGTTGCCATATATA
Source organism: Dillenia turbinata (assembly GCA_037126225.1). Classification (NCBI taxonomy): domain Eukaryota; kingdom Viridiplantae; phylum Streptophyta; class Magnoliopsida; order Dilleniales; family Dilleniaceae; genus Dillenia; species Dillenia turbinata. The sequence goes on from JBAMMX010000024.1 coordinate 9,010,813, forward strand.
GATCCATCCTCTAAGATTGTTCATCTACCTTTCAGGTTAGAATCTCATAATTTTCTTGTATCTTTGTATCTTGTTTCTTGAACTAGTAATCGACTATTTTTGATATGGTTCCTTCTGCCATGTTCTCAGTTTAGGCCAAGGATTATGCTGCTTTGATATCAAATTTGTCACAATCTTGTTTGCAAAAGAGACTTAATGAGAAGAACTAAGTTGTCAGGACTTTATGGATGAGAGTTTAGTATGGCAGAGGTGAAGATAATCAATGAGGATGAAAGAAGGCTATATGATGATGGTAGAGTGGTCGGAATCTATCAAAGAAATGGGCGAAGGTAAGGAAGTTGAGAAGAAGAAGTAGAGAAGAAAGAAAGAGAGTAGGTAGTAGAAGAGAAGGAAAGAGAGAGAGAGAAAGAGAGGTAAACTATAATCTTGTCATTCTGTCCCTTGTCTGAGCATTACAACCCTTTATATACAATCATTCTAGTTTTAGTTATACAACTAACATAACCATTCTAACTGTCATTATATTGGACTCAACCTACTAATTGTCTTCTATTAAGGTACTTAAAGTTGTTACAGCATATAACTTATGCATGCAACCTATGCATATTGCTTGTATGCACAGGTGTTTCCAAATAAAATAATAAATGGGTTAGAAGAGAAGTTTAGATTTGCTTTTTGGTGACTATATGGATAAGGAGGAGCCTAAAAGGTGTAAGAAAAGAGAGAAGGGTGGCAAGTGTGTATGATCTTGCGTGAACCATGTAACTCATGTGCATAACCTACACACATTGTTGGTGTGAGGGTTTGTTTTCAATTGAGGCAATGAAGGAGTCAGAACGGAAAGAGGGAGCTAAACAGCCAATAAAAGGAGAGAAGGGGCAGCAAGTGTGTGTTCATGTGTGTATCATGTAACTCGGGTGTGCAACCATATGTACTGCCAATGTGCATGCGTGGGCTCAAAAGAGATGTTTATAAGGTTGGAGGAGGATTAGGGTCTGGTTTCTGTGACTTATTAACTAATAGTGATAGGAAAGTGCATGAGAAGACATTGGGGGCGACACGAATGTTTACTCACACATGCAATCATCTTGTGCACACATGAAACCCGTGCGTGCAAGGATACCTGAACCAAGGGTTTTCACCCCATGCGACCCTAAACCATTAAACTCCTTGAATGTACATTTTTGACAATGTTAAAGATAGATTTTTTGGAGTTTTTTCATCTTTTTTTGGATCAAGATAACCTTAAGTCAATGATGGTTATCACTAGTCCGGTTTAATTCTAGTTTAATGATGGTTTTATATGACCTTTTTTGACCAAATTGGACCCAAAATTTGTTATCACTCATTACATGCCTCTATATGCCTCATTACTTGACTTCCTTATTTTCGAGTTATTAATAAACATAGAAATAATAATAAAACTATTAAGATTTAATCAACATAAATTGAAACCCCTCCATGGTGTGGTACATGGTCGAATACCTTCCAACAATGATATTAACAATATGGCTTGGATAAGATAGTTCTCAACCTTGATTACTCTGACTGCTAGCATAGAAGTATAGTTTTCTTTTTAGGCAGAGAAATTGTACGCAAGTTAACCTTCCCAAGAAGCAAGGAAGGTGAATCCTCCCCAAAAGTGAAGTTTAGACAATATAAAAGTTAATGATATAAATCTTTTAAGAAGAAAAAAAAAATGAGTAGACAATCAAAGAACATTCTTGCAAAGAAATTCGCACCCAAGTATTGCCAAATATTAAAAATATCAGTAGTTTGTTTCCATTGGAGTTAGGCAAGGTGAATTTCTAAATTCGATAGCCTCCTTTTATAACTAAGGAAAAGGGTGAAGGAAAAAAATTCATACTTGTTGTACTCCTAACCCATTTTTCTATGCTTATTTTATTATTATTTGTGAGATGTTTTTGCTAGTATTAATAGCTTTCTATATTGTTGGAATTAATTGAGTTACATGTAGCGGAAGCATTCATAAATAATTTTGGGAAAAATAAATATAGATTGAGTATAGGGTATAAATACCTCGAATATGTAGAGCCCAAAAATCGATCGTGCGTCCCTCGATCGGATCTCGCGGTCGGGATGGTGATCACGATGTTAATCGAACCACCACCGCAATGCCACGACGCCGCAATCCTCAGTCCGGCGATTCGTTGTGACGAGAAAAATTCCCTGCTCGGAATTCTTCTTAACCCTCTATATTCTCTCTCTAGAGAATATTTTTCTCTCTCAAAAAATTCATCCTTGGCTGCACTCACAATTTTCTTTCACGTACAGTCTTCAAGGAGTTAGTTTTCTTGGCAAAATGTGATGCATCTTAAGAGGAGAGAATCAAAGAAAAAATGGTTAAGGTGTGGTTAGTGGGAGTTACCCCACTAACCCTATTGCTAATGTCTAAAATGCCCCTCATGGGCATTCTAAACTAATATATATAAATGTCATTTTCGAAATCATGAAATATGTATAATATCTGACTTATGTAATGTATGTGCTACATATGCTCCCCTTGTCAGTGGTTAGTTGATCCTAAATCTTAATATTTCAAGTGTTTGAGAAAACAAGGTTAGACATGAGGGTAGCTAAGGAGCCACTGGCCTCATGATACTTGATCGCTTCGCCTTTTCTCTCTTTTATCGACCATTTTTTATATTAGATTTTGGTACAATATGACATGATAATTATATGATCTATATATGGCTTGAGTACATCTTGATATGAGCATGTTTAAGTAATATATAAGACCTACAGCTGTGTTGACCTCGAGTTAACTTAGTATGTCCATTCACATTTAAAATATTGTTTAATGTTTGATATAATTATATTTCTGTCTAATTTTGATGTTGGTACCAAGGAGTGCAAATGTAATTCCTTTGGAATACCGAAAACGTATGATATAGAAATATACAATTTTTAGAGTCTAGATTTGCCCTATGTGGCTTGTTAATAGTCACTAGAAGGGGTAATTTACCTAATTTTTTAAAGAAAATATTAATCAAAAAAAAGTTTTAAAGTTTTCACTATATTCTTTCTGTGTTATCACACATATGCACAGTGATATAGAGATGGTTGTCTCTTGTATTTCTATATTTTGCATTGAATTATTTTTGAACTTGTGCATTATCTATGCCATGGTTGAGACTCTCGAATAGTTGGTCTTCACACAAAAAACATAAAATCCTGTGACGCTTTATCTTTTTTTGTCACAAAATGTTTTGTAATGTCATTACAACAAAAGCGAATAGTGTCTCAAATTTTAACAACACCATTCGGTGGAATATGTGCTTTTCTATGGCTTGAAAACGCTAACAACACTTTTAGTGGTTGTTGTTATAGTTTATAATGCCATTAGCGATGCCATTAGTAATGAATCACAGAGTTTGGAGTTGATGGCGGTGCCATATGCGTTTAAAAGTGCATTGGTATTATTTTTTTAAAAAATATTTTATTATTCTTAATTTTATTAACATAAATTTAAATGAAATTGAAAATTAAATTTGAAATTAAATATTTTAAAAGATATGAACATACAAAAGAAACAAAAATATGTATATAAGTATATATTCTTTTTTATATATAAACCAAAAATTATATTATCTTTTACACGACATTAGAGCCCAAATATATATATATATATATATATATATATATATTTAGATGCATCACATGGGGTGGCGTGTGGTTAAGGGACTAGGCATGCGAGTGCTAGGGTTAGAGTTGGAGCTAAGTGTGTTGAGGTCGCTAAGGGAACAAAGGTTGATATAAAGATGGCCACGAGATACGAGCATGTTGAAGCAAAAGCTCCTTATCACTCTGAATATTTGAGCCATTGAACCTATTGTTGCAATTGAGAGTTCTCCCACCTAATTGCTTCATACTACACTTGTTGGCGGTGGGTTCCGACTCCTCGGATCCGGCTCCTTATAACTCGAACAAGTGCTCAATGAGGAGGTTTGAAACCTACGATAGATCGTCGGAGGGTGCTCCAGCGAGGGAGGCTCCGACGCTCAAATCAGAAAGAGTAATTTTTGAAAAGATAAACAAACTAGGAAGATGGGAAGACAGATCTCCCTGTGACCTTTGTGTGTTCTGTGTTGAGTAAGAGGACTTATCTGACTTGATGTCTTGAAAGCTTTTATACAGCATTCCTATCAGTGCAATGCCATCGCGGGGCGTTGCAATCCTAGTTTCCTTATGGAGTGATCCAGGAATTTCGGATTTGTGAGTGTCAAAGATTTAATGTTGTTATGATTTAGGAAATTGAGTTATATGGGCAGATTTTTTCCCTTATCGATTAAATCCTCTAGGTTTCCTTTCTTATGCGGGAAATACATTTCGTATTGCAATAGGAAACTCAATCAGGGCGAGATTCAGTTTGAGTATTACCCGTTAGGAGTAGGAGCATTCGGTTCCTTTGGTATTCGACTGCCATTAGTCGGATAGCGAGGACAGGTGTTTGATCTCATCGAATGTATCCGCTCGTAGATCATGTTGCCTAACTCAATGTGTTTTACGATCGAAGGGACTAAGCCCTTCGGGACCATGAGTGCTTTGTCGGGTATCGAGAGTCCAAATGCTATACTGGTTAATATTTAGATTATGTCTCATCATTTGACCCCAACTCATGGTGTCGATTTATGGGAAAGGTGTCATGAGTGAAGTTTGCTTCTCTAGAAGTTAGAGAGGCATGAAAATATGCGACACGTGTCTCCTGAGGTCATCCAAATCGCCTTCACTTGATACGAAATTAAAGTAGATGGAATATGAATTCAGCTTTTGACTCAACCATTTCGTCCTTCCTTGGCATTAAGATGTTTTGTCTTCTACTTGACTCAATTAATGTGGCACAAGAAGACGAGGCAGCATGTACTCCTTTTAATTCGCATGCTTTTCATAGAGGCATTTCAATTGCCCCAAGATTTTGAAGATATCTTTTTATGCCTATAAATAGGGACTGTGGGACTTCGTGGTGTTTCAACAAATTTTTTCCTATGCTTGAGGGCTTTTTTCTTGTGAGAGTTGTCTTCCATGAAAAGTTTCCGAAAAGTCATTCGGGCTGAGCTGAGTGTTGTAGTATGAGGTCTCATCAAGAGTGGGGACTGTTGGTATGAGGGCTCGTCATACCATTCACTATTCGAATGTCACGATAGGCTTTATTGATGTTCCCGTCGGGGGTCCCCGACTCGGATTTAAGAAAAGAGTCCCCTTCCGAGTCGTTTGATAGGGCATACCGGTTGCATATAAGAGCTGAAAAGTTCGATGATATCCTGTTGCATCCTCAAACCCCCTTCTCGATCGGCTCATCCCCTTTTCAACAGTTCTTTTGTGCTAGTTGGGCCATAGATTGTCGTGAGTGAATTCCATTCGTGACTTCTGTGGTCTTCAGTGTTTAGGGTTTCCATTTTGTTTTTAATTGTTCTTCTCTTTACTGTTTTTGTACTCTCCAGTATTATTAAATAATAAAAAGGATAGAGCCATTCCTTAGAGTAATCGGTCCAACCAAGGGACTTAGAAAGTGTAATTGCTCATGTAATTAAACATGTATTTGTCATAATAAGAAAGACTTATTCCACTTACTTGTCCTTTGTTATGTATGGTGGAATTATTTTCGCATGTCGAAGCACTTATGTGATCAACCATTTGTATGAATGACACTAGGTGTTGTACTCATACTTTACAGGTTACTGGGAGTATGTTGCGTTCACCCATTGTCACAAACTTAGCCAATAACACTGGCCATTTTGACCGAAGTTCACACAAGAGATTGAATCCTCTCGCTAGGACGAGGTGACCAAGGCTCTTCAGGAGATCTATCTTCTCGATAGGTCAGGGCGACTGAGACTCTTTGGGAAGATAGATCCCTTCGATAGGATGGAGCGACTAAGGCACTTTAGGGAGATAGATCTCTTCGATAGGATGTGGCGACTGAGGTATTTCAGAGAGATAGATCCATTCGATTGGAAGGGGCGATTAAAGCCCTTTGGGGAAATAGATCATTTCGATAGGATGGGAAGAATGAGGCCCTTCGAGGAGATATTTCCACTCGATAGGAAGGGTGACTAAGGCCCTTCGAGGAGATAGATCCCTTCGATAGGTAATCACTGGCTGAGATGGAAACGTTAGGAGTTGAATAGAAAAAACTGTTAAAAGGAGAATCATAAAGGACTTACTCGATAGGAGATACCTCTGCTAAAAGAGAAACGATATGGCTCACTGATCGCAGATTCACAAGTTCTCTGCATTCAAAGTTCTGGGTATGGCTGATCTGTCTAAATTGTTGAGGCGATAAGCCCCCAGGCGAACCATAAAATGTATCTGATAAGGGTCTTCCCAATTGGGGGCTAGTTGCCCCTAGGTTAGAGTTGATCAGTAACTTCTACTTTTCTCAGCACCAGATCACCTAGCTTGAATGTTTGGCTTCTAACTCATCAATCGTAGTACCTCCATATATTGCTGATACGCAGCCATTTCGGCGGATGTGAACTCTCGTAGTTTAGGGAGTAATCCTAGGTGTTCATGCAAGGTTGATTCATTCCTTTCGGAATCATACTGGGTTACCCGAATAGAGTGGATCATGATCTCCATTGGTATAATAGCTTCGCTTTCGTATATTAAGCTGACCGAAGTTTCTCCAGTTGCCCTTCGGGGTGTGGTGCGGTACAACCAAAGGATGCTCTGGAGTTCGTCTACCCATCCTCCTTTGGCTTCATCTAACATTGTCTTTAGACCTTGGAGGATTGTCTTATTAGTTCTTTTCGCGAGTCCGTTGGTTTGTGGATTGGCAGCCAATGAGAATTGATGATCAATCTCTAGCTTTGTGCAGAACTCTTGAAAGTTGGTGTTATCAAATTGTTTTCCGTTATTCATGATAAAGAAGTGAGGTATACCAAACCGAGTGATTTTGTGAGTCCATATGAACTGTTGTTCCTTAGCTGCTATTATTTGGGCCAGAGGTTCGGCCTCTACTCACTTAGTAAAGTAGTTAATGACTATTATAAGGAACTTTCTCTATCTGGTAGCTGGCGGGAATGGTCCGAGATGTCCATTCCCCACTGAGCGAAGGGCCATGGTCTCGTGAGGGGGCTAAACTCAATAGAAGGTGTTCTGGGAACTGAGGAGAATCGTTGTCACTTGTTACATTTTTTTACGCAATCATTCGAATCGTTCTTCATGGTCGACCAGTAGTACCCTTACCGTAAAGCTTTATGTACCAGGTTACGAACTCCCAGGTGGCTACCGCATATCTCTTCATGGATCTCTTGCAAAATATAGCTCCCCTCTTCTGAGATTAGACATCTCAAGTAGGGATGGATGAAAGATTTTTGCTGTAAGTTTCCGTCGATGATCGCGTAATAAGCGGCCTTTCGCTTTATCTTCGCTGCTTCTAATGGCAACTTAGGCAATCAGTTGTCTTTTAAATATGTTTTGATCGGGTCTATCCAACTAAGAGGTTAGTCTGCTACTAGGACCCTTGCGGGTTTGTTGATATTAGGGTACAATAAACTTTCAATATAGACCGTTCCGCTAAAAGCAACCGAATCTGAGCTGGCCAACTTAGAGAGTGTATCGGTTCTCATGTTTTCCAAATGAGGGATTTGTTAGATGTCGACCCTTTCTAGCCTTGCCATCGTTTTGCATAGTTTACTCAGCTATTTGGCCATTATTGGATCTTTTTGTCTTATAAAGCCCTTCGATCTGCTTGACTACTAACTGACTATTAATGAATACCCGAGTACTTTGGGCTCCCATATCGGCTATGATCTGGAGTCCTGTCAGCAAGATTTTGTATTCCGCCTGAATGTTGATGTCCCTAAAGTCAAAACAGAGGGTATATTCTACTCTAAAGTTATTCGGACCTATTAATATGAGCCCAGCACTACTACCCGAAGAATTCAAGGACCCTTTGACATGTATGGTCTAGTTTGGTAATTACCATTCGTAAGGACCTCTAGTGAGCTTAGACGTAACCGTAACCAGAAGAGTACACTCAAGGATGAAGTTAACCAAGGACTAGCCTTTGATCACTGTCCGAGGCTAGTATTGGATGTAAAATTCACCCAATTCGACACTCCATTTGATTAAACGACTAGATGTGTCTCTCTTCTAAAAGATTTGGGAGTACCACAACAGTGTGGGTTTGGAAGTATGGTCGAAGTTGTTTAGCTGAAATGACCAGTGCATATGTTATCTTTTCAATCAGTCAGTAATTAATCTCGCCTTCCTTAAGTATCCGATTAATGTAATAGATGGGTTTTTGAACAGTTGAATCCTGTATTACAAGGACAGAGCAAAGTGCCTAATCAGAAATAAAGAAATAAAGGTAGAGTTTCTCACCAATAATTGATCAAGAGAGCAACGAAGAAGTCATAAGATACTTTTTAAGCCGTTTGAAGGTCGTTTGACACTTAGGTGACCATGCAAATCATTGGATCTCTTCAGAGTGTCAAAAATGATTTTGTCTTAGAGCCCTCTGTTTTGACATGAATCGTCTTAGAGCCACTATCCAACTGATAAGACGCTGCTCCTCCTTCAATGTTCGGGGCATCCAAGATAGCTTATATCTTTTTGGGATTTGTTTCAATCCCGTGGTTAGTGATTGTAAAACCTAGAAATTTGCCCGACATGATTCCAAACGTGCACTTGGCTGGGTTTAGTCACATGTTATAGCATTCGAGCATCTGAAAGGTTTACTCAAGGTCGATAACGTGATTTTCGACATCAGTGTTTTTTACAAACAAGTCATCTACGTACACTTCTATGTTACGACCAAGCTTATCTTTGAAGACTTCATTAACCAGCTGTTGGAAGGTCGCCCTCACATTCTTTAGACTGAAGGGCATGACTCGGTAGCATATATACTGAATCAGTGATGAAGATCGTTTTCTCTTCATCCTCAGACGCCATTTGTATCTGATCGTATCCCAAGTAAGGGTCCACAAAACTTAAGAGTTGGTGGCCTGAGGAGTTGTCCACCAACTTATCGATATTTGGGAGAAAGTAACCGTCCTTTGGACATGCTTTGTTGAGATCCGTAAAGTCTATGCACATTCTCCATTTACTATTGGCCTTTTTTACTAGGACCATATTGGCTAACCATTCAGGATATTTGACTTCACGGATGAACCTAGCAATTAGTAACTTTTGAACCACTTCTTGAATGGTTCATTGGCATTTGAGGGTGAATGCCCTTTTCTTTTATTTGATCAGTTTGTAGCCAGGGTTTACTGTAAACTTATGAGTCATGATAGATGGACCGATGCTAGGTATGTCCTTGGTGGAACAAGCAAAAGCCTTAGAGTGCCGTTGTAGGTAGCTAACAATAACATCTCTTAGGGGCGCAGACAGAATAGCCCCAATCTGAACAGTCCGATTGAGATCATCCATCAGAGGAATCTCGATCACTTCTTCTCCTAGTTCTGGTTTGCTCATCGATTCGATATCGCCCTTAAGTTCTAGGATGTTGATAGGAAAGTTCTCTCGCCCATCTCCGTCAGCGAAGAAGGTGCAAGGATTGGGATCGCTATGAATAGTTGCGACTCCTTCCAATGTTCTAAACTTCATCTTCATATGTTGAGTGCTAGGTAAGGCCTCTAGTTCATCCAGATTTGGCCAACCAATGATGTTATTGTACGGTGAGAATAGTTTTACCATGTGAAAGGTTGCCTTGACAATTGCATGGTTAGGGAGAGTCCCTAAAGTTACAACAAGTGGAATGATCCCCTCTGGATAGATGCGTTCATCAGATAATCCATTGAGGGATCTTGTTAGGGGTTGAAGGTGTGAAAAGCTGAGGCCCATTCGATAAAGATCATCCCAAGTAAGGATTTCGCAATCCGTGCCTTGGTTGACGAAAACCCTTTTCACCATATGAGACTCTATTTTGATAGTAACAACTATAAGATCATAGCGGCTAGAGTCAACCCCGATCAAATCTTTGTCGTTGAACCCGATGGCGGTCCATTTTCTCTTAACTATAGCCATTTTTGTTTGGTGATAGGAGGTTGGCAAGAAAGTCTAACAACTAGCCTAGTTTCCCGCAGACAGCACCAATAAGTTCGAGATAAGTTTCGGTTCCATAGATTTGGCTCTTTGTGACTTGAATGAGTGCTTAATGAAGGGGTTTGAAACCTACAAAAGACCGTCGGATGGTACTCTGGCGAGAAGGTTTTGAAATTCAAATCAGAAAGAGCAGTTTTTGAAAGGATAAACAGACTGAGAAGAATGGAGGACGGATCAACTATAACCTTTGTGTGTCCTGTGTTGAGTTAAAAGATTTACCTAACTTGATGTCTCGAAAACTTTTATATAATGTCCCTCTTAGAGCTATGTTGTCGCGATGCGTTATAACCATAGTTTTCTTATGGAGTGATCCAGAGATTTCGGATCTGTGAGTGTCAAAGATTTAATGTTGCTATTATTTAGGAAATTGAGTTATACGGGGAGATTCTTTCCATTATCAATTAGATCCTTTAGGTTTTCTTCCTTACATAGGAAATATGCTTCGTATTGTAATAGAAAACTCAATCAGGTTGAGATTCAATTTGAGTATTATCGGTTGGGAGTAGGATCATTCGGTTCCTTTGGTGTTCGACTGCCATTAGTCAGATAGCGAGGAAGGGTGTTCGGTCATACCAAATGTATCCGTTCATAGGTCGTGCTGCCTAAATCAATATGTTTTACGATCGAAGGGACTAATCCTTTCAGGACCATGAGTGCTTTATCGGGTATAGGACGCCCGAATGGTATACTGGTTGATATTTAGATTATGTTCCATCAACACTAATGTTGGAATTGGGATGTTGAGGGAGAGAAGGCCATTCTCTTTTTACTTTGAAGATGCTCTTGCATTTTGACTTTATCCACACCCAAAACTCGCCTCTTGTGCCTGATACAACCAATCTCATCCTCCCACAAGTCACGATCATCGGCAACTGAAATCGCTAAAGCCTCATGTAATATCAACACAAGGATCATACGAAGGAGCTCCCTAGGACTAAGTATTCCCCTTCTCCCTTAACAATTAGGTACACCTCTTCTATAAGAAAATATAATTAAACAAATAAGAGTCGATTTATGTCAAAAATAAGAAACTAAATTTATACAAATGATGAACAATAAAATTACTTTTACTTAATATACTTTTAGGTGCATGGTTTAGGTGCATGATGTTATCTTTAGTCTTCCTTGAATGTCTCAAGGTAGGTGGTGCATGGTGTTGTCTTTAGTTTTTTTATCCATATTGAATGTCTTGAGGTAGGTAGCTCCCTCCCATGTTGTCGTGTCTACAAATGATTAAAAGAGCTGAAACACTCTTAAGATGAGGCTTTATGTTCTTTGATCCCCAACATACGCATCATGACCCTCTTCTGAACTACTAACCCTATTTTTTTATTTTCTTTTTCACTTCTTCTAATCTGCTTTTTCCCGGTCCTCACTCATTTTCCCCTGATATTATGGAGACACAAAATTTGGTTTTTCCTTCTTACGAACGAACTTACTTTGCTGTGGAAGTTGTATCTAACTTGTTTATCAACGCTGTTACGCCGCCTAAATTGATCTTACAATGCATAAATTATTAAATACAATTAAAAAAGAAATTTAAGGAGATATATTTTGCAACAATAACAATAAAAACTAGCTGCCCTCAAATTGTTTCCATATCTTGCCTCAAAATTGTTTATCCATAACTAAACAGCTTGTTTTCTTTAGTTATTGAGATATAATTGCATAATGGTACTTGAATTGTTGATTGTTTTTGCTTAGATTAGATGATTCATCCTAGAGATTGATGTCTCATGCTAAGAAAGATATAACATGATATTTTCCATGCAAATCATGAATATCTAAGTGTTAACAATATTAATGGTTAAATTGGTGCTAGATTATCAAAGGTTCACGTTATGCATGTAATATGCACATTTAACTAGATTTTGTCATCTCATACATTTTATACTCGGGTTACATTCAATGGTAACCAACACATGTAACAGAGATCAACATAAAAGGATGAACCTTGCATTAGTTAATTAATGCATGGCGTTAGTAGAGGCATTTATGATAGTTCTTGGTTCATTCAATTTATTTGTTATCTTTGATTCATTGCTTTTACTCTTTTAATTTGTGACACATTCCATACATTTTTCACACCTTGAAAAGCTTTCAAATGACACTAACCCGAATGACTAGCTTCATCATGTTTCAGATACACAACTTTGACATATTAGAGGTGGCGCACTGATTATTTCAATTGTTTTCAGGTTAGTGCAGTCTCTGCTAGCCATATGTACTGATTTGTCACCTCTCACATCTAAACTCCATCTAAATGTCTCAACAAGCAAACTATTAATCACTTGTGTCCACTAACTCATGGAGTGGTGTCTCATCATGGCCGACTAGGATCACTAGTGCTGTTTGATCTCGTACAATATAGAAAGGATTCTGATATTTTATACTACGATTGTTACAATATAAACTAGCTCTCTCTTCAACGACATGAGAAAACCTTTTTCTAACAATAAATGACTAATTGTTTGTTGTCTTTTACATCATGAACTAACTCTTTTTTCCTTCTTTTAAGCTTTATAAAACAATGAGGATGAGTGTATCATGTGAATTTCGATTAAACAAGAATAACTTAGACAATCCAGCAAACTGGCTATTCAAGAGAAACCTCATAACTAACCATTGCCTCCAAATTGTAACTCATATTTCATCAATCATATACGAGAATAAGATTTCACATAACTAATCTATATACTCAACAAATAGTGGAAGGTAACATGTCCCCATAACTGCTTGAATTTGTTACATATTGTTGATTCTAATTTTTGCTAGCCAAGTGTCTCAGAACAATATTCAACTTTAAAGTCAATCTTTGTTGATGGTTAACTCTAAGTCTACTTATGACATTCCCTAGAAATTCTTTGCTAAGCTAGGCTGAGACAACACATCTCACATCTCAGCAAACCTGAAATCCATAACTGTGGAACTGCTTACTGAGAACCGAACTCTCATCCATTAACCATAATGAAGTCCCAACAACACAACTCTATAGACCCATAACCACATGGTGCATGTAGAAGGAATAACAATTATAAGAAAAGGATGAGAGTGTCGTGTAATCACTTGTGGGGCCTTAATGGATCTCTGTGTTATCTGAAACTGAGATATGCCACTACTTTTGGCTGATGGAGAACTTGAAAACTCATATTTGTCTCTGTACACTCTATTAACTTTTCTTTGTGGTCTCTTTGTCAAGGATACTGAATTGGACTATTCAACTCAACACAAAGTCTCTGACAAGCCTCTGATTTTTTTATCTCTAACCCTCTATACTCTCATTTTGTCAAGAATCCACAACAAAAAGGCCTTTAGTGACCAAAAATTTAGTGAAAACCAAAATTTTGGTCATTAATAGTAGCGTTTAGAGACCAAAAAAAAAAAAAAAAATTTCGTGATTGACTTTTTGTCACCATGTTGGTTTTAGAGACAAATATAAAAAAGTGGTTACCAACTGGTCACTAAATAGCATGACGGAAAAAAGTTCACCAATTTAAGTATCATTAGTGATCAAATTTGATGACGACTATTTTTATGGTCACCAAGTGGTCACTAAATAGTTTGGCAGAAAAAAGTCAGCCAAGTTAAACACTATTAATGTCCAAATTTAGTGACGACTATTTTTATGGTTAGCAAATGATCACTAAATGGTATGGCAGGAAAAAAGTCCATCAATTTGAATACCATTAGTGACAAAATTTGGTGACAACCAGTTTTGTGGTCACCAAAAGTTGCAAATTGAGCACCATCAGTCTTTAGTGATAATATTGACTGATCTTGAACTTATTAAAAATGAATAAAAATTTTATATAAGTCAAATTAATTTTTTTAATTAACATTAATAAATTTAATATGGTGACGAGTAAACAAAATATAATTAATATATTATTGGAATCAAATTAAGATAACAATTAAAATAAATTTTAATTAGGTGTGTAATTATAAATTTGACTTGATTAACAAAAATCATATCTAATATAAATTTTAAATTTCAACTACAATCAATTTCTCTCGCTTACACTATATTAGTTTTTATTTATATGATTTTCGTTTTTTTCCATTTACTTTTTAATATTATAATAAAAGGCAATAATTTTTTTTTTATTTTTTATTTTTTTAATAAAATTAATAACTATCTTATTTTTAATGATAAAATAAAAATAATAATCAAATTTATCAAGAAAATTGCTATAAAAAAGAGAAATGTTGAAAAATGGTTAATAAAATATTTCACATAATAAAAATAATAGAATATTTTTTTATTTTATTGTTTCACAAAAATAAAATTTCTCTTCAATCAAATTTATATTATAGGAAATACTCAACCAAGGTCCACTTCGATCCCCGATAAGGAGCATCTGGTCAATTAGTATACACCTAGACCATTATCAATGATGAGGTGATTGTCGAGAAAGTTTAGGCGATTGAGAATTAGCAAGTTGTTCCAAAGAAAATGTTTTGATTAGAGATGACAATAGATAAGTTATAGTTCGGATCATATTAATATCATATTCGACCCTAAATCTTAACTCTAATATCCATATCTAACCTTAATTCGCTTCAGGTTAGAAAAATCCGACCTTATGAATATTTATAAAATAATTCAATCTGACTCGATATATTACATACAACAATTAAAGTTTTAGTTCCAATAATTGAGATCGGTTTTGGAGTGGTTGTATTTGTATATCCCTTATATTTTTACAAAGAGACTATTTCTACATCTCAAATTTATGACTTTACCTTATACCCGTGACCTCAAGGTCAGAGTAACTCAATCGTTGCGCCAAGTTCGCCCAAACAGTGGATTTCATTCCATCTCTAATTAGCATATTGTGATCTGATATATTACATACTTTTAAAAAATCGATCCAATACGATTTTAAACCAACCCATACCTGACAGATACCCCACCTATAAGGGTGTTCATTTGGATGGGTTTTCAGTTTTTCGGGTTATTCGATTAGGGTTATTCGGATTTTAAATTTTAAAAAATCCAACTGAAAACCAAACTGATAAAATAAACCCAAACTAATTTACCCAAATTAAATTTTGGTTAAACGGTTTGGGTTTTATTTACCCGAATAACTACATAACATGAAAATTTCTCTAATTATTCGGATTAAACGGTTTGGGTTTTAATCAAATTGGGTATGACATATTATGTGGGGTTATGCTATTCGGATTTCGGACAGACCCCAAATAAAAATTTTTATTTTTACACTCAAACCATTCATCCAAATTTTTAATTTGATGAAACCATTCACCTGATCTGATTTTTATTAACTCGAATTTATAATGGATCAGATGGGTGAATGGACACCCAGACCCACCTATACTTAACCTAAACAATAGCCTAATATCATTTTTTTTTAATTTAATAATATTTGTTAAAGAATAAAAATGAAACTTACAAATTTTAACAAATTATTATCGGTGTAACATCGATTTTATTATCGGTGTAAAATTTTAATAATATTATATTAAAATAAAATTTTATTTTTTCACAAATTATTATCGGTGTAACATCGATTTTTGGTGACTGTATATCATGTACTACTACTCATGATTCTAAATATATAAACATCCTTTTGAGATATCTATTTAATTATCTATTTATTTATTTTGAGATTTCGTCTCAAAATCGCAAAAATAAAAAATTTTATCGGTAAGCCAAAAAACTTTTGGGAAAGTGCCGGCAAGGTCTAAAGAAGTTAAAAATAACTAAGAGAAGACCTACACACTTAAATAAAGATATTTAAATAAAATTTCACATATTTAAGAAATTTTAAACAAAATTTCATAGGGATCAAAAATTCAAATTGTTAAAAGTTAAGGGTTTAAATGCAATTAAGGAAAGTTAAGGGACTAAGTTGCAAACCACTCAAGGATGGAAAATTGGAGCCAAATAATTGGTCGAGAGGGAAGTAAGGTTGGTTAGTGACCATATAGGATTTTTCACATTCAAGAAAGCTCATTGAATAGAAATTTATGCATGAAATCTTATTGGGTTGAAATTTTTGCATGAAAACTAACTAGAATAGCTTGTTTTAACTTGTGACACTTCTCCCCGTTGACATGGACTTCCAAAGACATTTGGTGCAGTACATGGAGATTGCTTGAATCAACAATTGTATGGTTTAAGTGTTAGGACAAGTGGAAGGTTAAGATAATGCATGGAATGATCCAATTGTTAAGGATATTTAGCTAGGTTTATAAAAGAACTTATTTAAGAAGAGTTTGACTCATTTTCTTCATTCAAACCACCCCTTGCACAAAATTTATAGAGACCATTCCATTTTTTGAGTTCAACTATGGAGTCAAAGTGATAAGAATATTTTTGGGAATTATTGAATTTCAATTGGAAGTATAGAGGTATTGTATAAGAAATATATGTTCATTGTGATTTGATTTTTCTAAGATGATAAAATTCAAAGATTCAAAAG
The DNA here is from genome assembly GCA_037126225.1 of Dillenia turbinata. Taxonomy (NCBI): domain Eukaryota; kingdom Viridiplantae; phylum Streptophyta; class Magnoliopsida; order Dilleniales; family Dilleniaceae; genus Dillenia; species Dillenia turbinata. Next base: position 9,027,333 of record JBAMMX010000024.1, read on the forward strand.
GAGTGGTGATATATATTATTAGCAGGAGATCTTACAAAGGAGGTAACATATTCTAACTCATATTAAGATTAAATTATTTGATGAGTAGTTACCTTGGTATCCATACTAACATACTAGATGTTGATTTCTAGATTGAGTCTTGTAGAGTTTTCTTAGAATATCTCATTCTGTAAAAATCAAAAATCTAAGATATTTATTTTTCTATAAACTAGACTCCCTAAAATTTAAAATGGTATATCATGTGAAGTAATTCATGAAGGAATCAATTTTTTGTGATTTTTTAAAATTTAGCATGTTTCACAAATTCTGTTTCATATCCTGTGTATGACTAGTAACTTGTATGAATTGTTAAGATATCTTCTGTTCAGAATTCGGAGAAATATTAAACATGAAAGGTTTAGGTCTCCATCTTATCTTTAATTTGAGATAAAGATCACTTGAATCGGAATTGTATACAAAAAGTTATGATATTTTTTGCTAAAACTATGCAGAATTAGTTCTAAAACTGAAATTGAGAAGCAAATTGAATTTTACAAATTTACGCATTTAAAATCTAAGGATAGTCAAAACTAGAAAGTTTTATATCTATGTCTTATCTTTAATTAAAGATAATAATTACTTAAATCGGAAAAATATATTGGGAGATATGGAAATTCTCCCAAAACTGTGCAGAATTGGTTTTAGGAACTTAGACTGAAAAAGTGATAAATTTTTATAAATTTGTATGTTCAGAATTTTAAGTTGGTCTGAACATAAAAGTTGGATATATATGTCTTAGCTTTAATAAAAAATTTAAATCATTTAAATCTGATCAAGATTTTAGAAGATATAGTAATTTTACTAAATCTGCGCGTGATAGGTTTTGTAAGAATTTTTCTCTAAGTATGGAATTTGAGATTTTACCATAAAGAAAATATTTCCATACGTATTTTATAGATCAACAATATGATATCGAATTTAAAAATAATACATATTATTTAATTTAGGCATAAGGTTACGTTGTCGTTCGAGAGATGACTCGTTCGACAAACGAGGACAGTTAAGGGAAGTGGCATACCCTCCCCAGTCGAGGTGAGTGGGACGATCTATTTTTTACTTTAAATGAAAAATAGTTTTGATCATGATTTTTATAAATAAATTTTCAAATGTGATTTAGAAATGTTTTAGTGTTTCTGGTATGTCTTGAAATGATGTTATGTGAAAATTGCATCCTGATATTATGATAACTTGATAGTGTCGCGTTGTTATTACGAGTAAAAATTTATCAATGATGATATATGATACATGTGTATGATTATTGGACGGTACATAGTGGTTATAGTGCACTCCTTACCAGGGTATTGAGCGTTTACCCGACGGGGTAACGTGGTGGGGTAACACGGGAGCGGGGGTTTGAGTCCCCTGTCTCTAGGCAACGGATCCAATAGACGAGCACCCATGAGGACCGTGTCAACACCAAGGGAAAGGGGAAAGATATATGTATTTTATTCTTATGATATTGTGGTGACCCCTTGGTGGATTTTACCCTAATTAGACCAAATTATGGATAGAATACATTTTTTACACTCATTAATATATGATTTAATGATAAGGATGCATATTATTCTGAATTACACGATATATTTGCAAATGAATAAAATATGAATTTGAAATGACGTTTTGACTTGCCACTCTCACAAATTCATTTATTATCATTATGTAGTTATTGCACCTTACTCACTGAGTATGTGGATTATACTCACCCCTCATATAAATATTTTCAATTTATACTGTACTTGACATACATTGAGGTACTATCTCACGAGTTTTACTGAGAGATGTTATCGGGTAAGTGATCATACCCATTCTTGTTTATGATTGGGTCATACATATAAATATTATATGTAAATTGGAGGCAAATGTTTTAAAGAAAATTTTTTTATTAAAAACTATCTTTTTTTTTTAAAATCTTTCGCTGTATGATTTTGACGTAATGATATCGAGTAAACTCATAATATTAGCCTTGTGTCACCTCGATATGCGATTAGGGCATACCCGTGCCTCGAGGAGTCGCGGCAGTCTGTTCGCGTGCTCAATCTGTGGGTCGAGGAGTGACAGATTTCGGTGGTATCAAAACTCTAGGCTCCGTATATACTCTATTTTACTTCCAGTGTTTGTAAAATATTTTCAAAGAGTTTGTAATTTGCCTCCTTTGGTCTTATAACGTTAATCTTTATTAGGGGGTTAAATTAGCACCTAACCTTTTGTTTTTTCTCTCTTAAGTACTAAGCATGGTCCTTTATGTAAAACTATGCATCCCCAAGAACGACCGAGGCGTACCACAGAGACCCTGCTCGAGGCCACGTCATCGTCTCGAGCACCTTAGGCCCCTCTTACTAGAGAAGTTCCTCCACCACTCTCTATACTCAGGGCGATGATGGGATGGTGGACGGCCCACCCGAGACCAGATGAGAGCACCACCTGCACCGACGGTTCAGACTCCGCCTATACCCACAGCGGTACCAGTACCCTCTCCTATGCTGACGACTACGCTGACTACTCGGCAGATGACAGAGGTCTCCACTTTGCTAAGAGATGCTAGGAGTCTAGGGTGTGAGTCCTTCTCTAGGACCCACGACCCCGTTGTGGCTAGGAAATGGCTCAAACGGGTCAAAGAGGCTATGGAGGACATGTGAGTTAAGGATAGACTCAAGCTGGTGATAGCAGTCAGACTGCTAGAAGATGATGCCCGTGACTGGTGGAACGGCGTCAAGGATAGAGTGGATGAGCCGCTAATTTGGGGTGACTTTCTGAAGGAGTTTGATTCTCAGTATTACACAATGTTCGACCGCGACATGAAGCAGCGAGAGTTCCTGGAGTTGAAGCAAGGGTTGAAGTCTATGTCAGATTACGAGACTGAGTTCTGCAGACTGGCAGCATATTTTCTAGAGTTAGTGGCGACTGAGGAGACCAGGAGATTCAAGTTTGAACATTGACTAAATCTCGCCATCAGAGACCAGATGACAGTCTCCGAGGAGGATACATATGCTAGAGTTCTGCAATGGGCACTAAGAGCAGAGCAGAACATCAAAGAACGGAACAAATTTTGAGACTAGTAAGATCAGGAAGAGGCCAAGATTTGGGCGGGGACAGAGCTCCAAGAGAAGCAGAGGCCAAGGTTCATACAGCGATGGCCCTAGACAGGGGCCCGAGACCATACCTTATAGGCAATATGGGCAGTCATCAGCACCAATGAGTACACCATGAGGTAACTTGGGCAATGCGCCATGGATTGGAGGAGCGCAGAGGAGGTCCTACCTGATTTGTAAAAAGGTACACACAAGCCCATGTCGATTCTATGGCAGATGTTACCAGTGCGGAAAGGAAGAACACTTCAAAGACCGTTGCCCTGACCTATGAGCTGAGGGGTATAGTCATGCCCTAGATTAGAGCTTTCCTTATGGCCCTAGGGGTATCTCAGCACCTTTTACGGCACCTCCTCATAGTAACACAGGGAAGTCTTTTATTGGGAGTAACATGCCTGCTCTACCTCCTCATCAGCAGCCCAGGACGCAGGCTAGACTATATACTATGACCGACGAGGAGGCACAGGCCAGTCCAAACATAGTAACAGGTGCTACCCCCACTCCTCATCTTGATGATGTACAAGAACTCTAAACTATGATGTATTTTGCTGAACTTTAAAAGATGATATATATATATCCATTTTGCGGTTTTATCCTTAAGTAATTTTTATTTATTTTGATGATATTAGGCTAATGGATTTTATAAATTTGGATGATAGGCACTATGATTATCTTCGGAAGAGACGCCCGCGTATTGATTGACATTGGGGTGAATAGTTCTTTTGTGAGCACAGATTTCGTTCACTCCACTGACAAGGTTCTAGTACCACTGGATAAAGTGCTGCTAGTCATTACCCCCTTAGGGGTGTAGATTGTCAGGAAGGAGGTGTACCGAGACTGTGGAATCGAGGTGGAGAGTACTGTGTTAAAAGCATATCTGATTCCACTAAATATACAGGACTTTGATACCATCCTAGGTACGGATTGGCTACACCGGTATAGAGCTTCAGTGGATTGTTTTGCTAAGCCAATCGAATTTCGGAGACCCGGGTGTCCAGTATTGGTTTCCATGGAATTAGATGGGTTCTCCCGAATTGTGTGATATCAGCTTTAGAGGCCCACAGATTGATGAGCAAGGGATGTATAGCATATCTGACACATGTTGTTGACACCACAGTGGAGGGATAAAAAATAAATGATGTCCCAGTGGTACAGGAGTTTCCTGATGTATTCCCTAAGGATCTACCCTGATTACCTCCACTCCGGAAGTTCGATTTTGCCATTGATTTGGCACCAGGCACTGCGCCTATCTCCATTCCGTCATACAGGATGGCCCCAGCAGATCTAAAAGAGCTAAAAGTCCAATTGCAAGAATGTTAGATAAGGGTTTCATCAGACCGAGCACTTCACCTTGGGGAGTTCCGGTATTATTTGTCCGAAAAAAGGATGACACTCTCAGACTATGCATCAATTACCGACAGTTGAATTGGGTGACCATCAAAAATCAATACCCGTTGCCTCAGATTAATGATCTGTTCGATCAATTGCAGGGAGCCTGGGTTTTCTCTAAAATTGACCTGAGATCTGGATATCACCAGCTACGAATCAGGGAAGGTGATGTTCCCAAGACAGCCTTCAGGACTCGGTACGGTCACTTTGAGTTCTTGGTGATGTCGTTTGGGTTGACTGATGCCTCAACAACTTTTATGGACCTGATGAACTGAGTATTCCACTCCTTCCTGGATAGATTTGTCATCGTCTTCATTAACGATATTCTTATATATTCGAGGAGTGATGAGGAGCATTCCGAGCACCTACGAGTTGTACTACAGACACTCCGTGAGAAGGAGTTATATGCCAAATACTTTAAGTGTGAGTTTTGGCTTAGAGAGATTGACTTTCTGGGTCATGTGGTTTCGGCTGACGGTATCTTTGTGGACCCAAAGAAAGTTAAGGCTATTCTGAAATGGGAACAACCACGAAGCGTTATGGAAGTGCGAAGTTTCCTTGGATTGGCAAGATATTATCAGAGGTTTGTAGAAGGATTCTCCAAGATTGGCACTCCACTCTCTAACTTGACATGGAAAAAGGTCAAGTTTGTTTGAGATGACCGCTGTAAGGCGAGTTTTTAAGAGCTCAAACAGCGACTAACGTCAACACCCATCTTCGCTCTCCCTACTAGCAATTGTGAGTTCGAGGTATACTGTGATTCCAGCCGACAGGGATTAGGTTGTGTCCTGATGCAGAAGTAGCGAGTCATCGCTTATGCCTCCCGACAGCTAAAGAGGCATAAACTGAATTATCCTACCCATGACTTAGAGTTTGCTGTTATTGTGTTCACATTGAAGATTTGGCGACACTATCTATACGGAGTTACTTACCGGGTGTATACAGATCACAAAAGCTTGAAGTACCTACTCACTCAGAGGAAGCTCAATCTCAGGCAGAGGAGATGGTTGGAGCTTCTCAAAGACTATGATCTGATTATTGACTATCATCCAAGGAAAGCAAATGTTGTTGCGGATGCACTAAGCCACAAGTCATCATCATCAGCACCCACTGAGAGTTCTTATCTCTCATGTCTTACTGGACTCTACTTACTAGGAGTTATACTGACGACAGATGAATTTGGAGCAATTTTGACTAGATTTGAGGTGAGACCAACTCTACTTGACCACATTCGAAGACTTCAGTCTATGATGAGGAGCTTCAGGGTATTATTGAAAGGATCAACAAAGGGGAAGACAGAGACTTCAGAGTCAGGGATGATGACTTAGTAGTTCTTAGGAGACGTATCTGTATTCCCAATGATGATGATTTTAGACGTGCTATATTGGAAGAGGCTCACTCTTCAGCCTATGCTATGCATCCTAGTAACACAAAGATGTACCGGACGATTCGAGAAAGTTACTAGTGGGCAAGCATGAAGCATGAGATAGCCAGTTTTATTGCCAGGTGCTTAGTATGCCAGCAGGTGAAGGCTGGCATCAGCGGCCTACCGGCACACTACAACCGCTGGAGGGCCTAAGTCGCCCGGCTTCTATCATCCATATGAGTTGTACGAAGTCTCATGAATGAACGAATAAAACTAAGGCTGGTATTACTCAGCATCTCAATGTGGAGCCTGAGGGCAGATCTACTCTACTGAAGATTAAAAAGTGGCATATAACCAGACAAGGGATTGAAAAAGATCGAAGACAAAACTCAAGTAAGTAAAGTATAATCTTTCATTTATGTTCAGACAAAGAGTACATTCGATTACATAAATATAAATGCAAGTCTCTGGGTCGGGCCGATTACATCGAAAAGTATATAATGGGAGCACCAGAAGGTACAGAAACCATAATCCCTACACTGGAGAGTATAAAAATATAGTACTAGGGATAAGAGGAGGCGAGTCCGGATTTTGTCACTCCCAACGCAATCCGGGCCAGACCTACCAATCCAAAAAAACGGTCAGGAGGCATCCCCATTGTAGTTGGATGAAGGAGACGAACCTGGATAGATCATCCAAGGTGGTACAAAACGCATCCCCATTGGCGATGGACGTCTCATGGTGCCAGCCTAACAACGGCAAACATAATGAGATCTCAATCCAGTGGTCCCCTTTCTTAATGAGATCTCATTCCAGTAGAATCTATTCAAGCAGTAGAGCTTTGCATCGCGAAATGCCTCATGAAACAACCCTCACAAAGCAACTCTTAACAGAACTCCCCAAGAAGAAGAAAAGTCTTAACTCTTTACAAAGGAGAATAAACACCCGTCGTAGCAACTTACAGTGGTAGAAGAGCAAGCCCTAATTAACCTGGGGCAGGTGAAATGGATAAAAAAAAAATATTCTGTCATAAATGGGGAAATAAATTATTTCCAATTTCCCATGAAAAAATCACTTTCGATGAGACACACTTGTATTTATGGTAAGAAAGTAGGATGGTTTAGGATGAGTCTGGCATCCCTATGCTCCTGTAATGTATCAAGCACGCTTCATAGGTCTCTACTCATGACGTTTCTTTACCAAGAAAGTCATGAGTAGGGGGCAAATGATGGGACATAGCCCCAAAGTACAGTACCAATCAAGGTTCAAATGCGATTACCTACCGAAGGGCCTTAGTCACCCAGGTCTCCTGAATGATAGTGCTACAGTCACCCCGCCAACTGAACGTGGCTCGTCAAGTGAAGGTAACCATCCCGATCAGGTATTCTGTGGTCGGCCCCTCAACCGAATGAATCTTGAAGATCCTTCATCGGTCGAACAACCGATCGACAGATAACGATTCTAGCGATTCTAAAGGAAGGCCAAAGTGTCCTATTGACCCCCGACAGCATCTTGAGGACTTTCAGCTAAAGAAAGGATTCCTTCAGAATACGAAAGTTTCTCAAAAGATGAGAATCACAATCAATTCGAAATATTGAATCTCCGAGATTTTCGGATCAGTTTGGTAAGGAAAGTAGGGTTGAAACACTTCAGCGACAGGTATAAGACATCTCAAAACCCTCCCAGCCAGGTATGCTCTCTTGGCCTTATACATTGGGCACTCTAATCACAGGGAATCACTCACTCGAACTCTTAGTCTGTTTTCCTTTCATACGAAAATCGATCTTTTTGACTTGAGCGTCGTAATCTCTCCACCGAAACATCCTCCAATGATTTTTGCAGGTATCACATCTTTTTGACGACAACTGCTCGGGTCAACAAGGAGTCGGTATCTGTGGAGTTATAAACCATCTCCAACACATAACATTAGTGCCAACAGTTTAGTAAGATGTTGATATATAACAATTTTTAAATTTAATTAACCGATATACATACTTTTGCATACCTTTTGTATATCACTCATAAATGCGTATGAATAAAGATTTTTTATACTGAAATCCCTCCAGCTAGCAATTCAAGAAACCACCTCGAAGTCACAATATCTTCTATTCCTACCACGACATAGGCTATTGGGAACATTTGTTCATTTGCATCAATGTTAACAGCAAACAATAGCTTACAACTACAGCATATCTTTAAAAAGCATCCATCAAAACAAATTATACGCTGACATCTTACCAACCACCGTTCCTTCAAAAGTTTTAAACATATGTAAATCATTTAAAAAATATATTGTGATAGTTTCAAAATTGTTGTGCTTCCTGGGTTTCTTTTCCATAACTCCCCCACAAAACCTTTGTAGTTTAGTAAATTGATCCTCAGCTTTGTCCTCAACCAAGACCTGCATTGCCAACCTAGCCCCTTGTTCCTTGTGCTAATCTATCTCATAAGCTAATTATTTCTCACCAAATCTTGAAAAGGCAATTACACTCATATCTGGGTTAGCTCTAACCTAGTCTTGAAACCTTGTAGCTAGCCAATTAACAAACAAATGTTCATTTACACACTTTGTAGTATTTGTGTTCAAAATTCATACTATTTATTGGAACAGTGGGTTCATTCGACGTATAAAAAACCCACATTCTAAATTGATATCTCCCTTTTTGCATTTAACATCCACTCCAATTTTGTCATTGTAGTCAAAATCAACATCATAATGGTTAAGAATAGCATATTGGCAGACTGTTATTTTAAACTCTTTAAAAGATCTAAGCTTCATGCCTTCGACAAAGTATGAGTTTTGCAAATCAATCTCAGATCTAACTTTAGTGAATAACCTCTCATTGACATTGCCTCTTGGCTGTTCATCATCAAATACACTAATATTCAGGTTATCAAAGGATGCATACTGATAGTAATATTTTTATACATTTGAATTATATCTTTTTTAATATTTATTAATGTGTTTTAGAATTGATTTGAATCATATTTCATGATTTTATATTGATTTAGTTTCGTGGTCATTGATTTAGGAAAAATGGAGCAAACTTGCTATTTTCAGACTGAACAGACAGTATTCAGTATTTTGACCATAACTTTTTATCCTGATGTCCGATTGAGGCGATTTTTATGCTGTTGGAAAGAAGACTTCGAGCCCTACAACTCTTATGAAGACTTCAGAGGCTGAGTTAGACCAGAAGATGCTCAACAATTTAGTCAAAGTTACTGTAGTACTGGAAAACAGAATCTGGGAATCAAAATGGAAATATGGTGCTACAATTTCGGATTTGCATTACTAATAATTTCAGAAATTATCCAAATTGAAGAAAAGAGAATCTTCAAGTATTTAGAAAGTTAAAAGATCATCATCAAGCAGCAAAAGAAAGTTCTAAAATCAAATTTAAAGTCCAAACTTCCAAAATAGTTCAAATTACTAAATTTTTCCTAGGGTTTTCACTCTTATATATATGTGACAATAGGGCAGCTCCTAGGGGACGAATTTCTCTTTTATTTTCTCATTCTTCCACCACTTTACAAACCCTTGTAGCCTCCTACATCCGAAGAGATTTTGACCTCCATGTTCGCGCAAATAAGAGTTGTAATGTTTTCTTTTACTTTCTTATTTTTCTTTTCAATGTCTAGTAAATTTTATTTTTTCTAGAACTCGATGGATTTTATTTTTTGATTAAAACATGGCTTGATTTGATTCTTTCCCTTTAGTTTTATTGGCATGATTATTATTTTGATGAGATTTTATTATTGTTCTTAATGCTTCAAACGTTTTTGGGCCCGACATTTTGATGATTTGAGATTGAATGCATACATGACCAATATAATTACACAAGATTAGTCTAAATAATAAATTCCATATGAAATTATGAGCATGACCATTGGATTAATTTCATGTGTGGGGATTAAGAAAAACCTTAATTTACAGATTTTTATAAAACTTAATGCGGTTTGATTTAATCGAAATTGCATGACCATTGGGTTTCAGTTAGACAAATTAGGGATTCATTACATGACCATTGGGTGAATCTAATTTAGAAAAATCTATCATCATTAATAATAAATCATTAGCTAATAAACTTAGGAATTGAAGAGATTTGACCGTGTAAAAAGATAAAAATAAATGAAATCGATGTCTTAGGGTTTTTATCATATTAGAGTTTCATATTTTAGATTTTGTTTTTAGTAGTTTCTAAAATTTTCACAACTTGATTTGATTTGTTCAACTTAGATTAGGGTTATTCATACTTGGTAGTATAAAATATTCTTGTGGGATCGACACTTGTCTACACTATATACAACATTCAACTAGGGTATACTTGCCCGAAATCGTGATATACCTAAATCGCGTAACAAGTTTTTGGCATCGTTGCCGGAGATATCTTTATATATCAATCAGAATAACCTTGTTTGAGATTGGACTCTGTTATTTCTTGTTTATATTAGGGTTTGAGTGTAGAGTTGCTATTTTAGATTTTGGTTTTGAAATTTTGGTGAAATTTTTGAGAATTTTCAAGATCAGAAAAAGTTTTCCGAATTAGGTGTATATAACTACTTATTTCAAAAGATTTTAAACTGCTGAGCAAAACCCATGGCTATACCATGGGCACCATGCTATCTTGGCCAAATTCCATCATTTTCATAGGTTTTTCTAATTTTCTTTTTTTTAGTGACTTTTTAAATTTTCAATTTACTGTTTATGTATTTTTTATACATTTTTTTTACTGTATTTTGGTGATTTTCATTTGTACATAGAGAAAACTCTCAAAACCATTTGTAGATAAGTTAAGGAAGAAAGGAAGTGTGAGGTTGCAATGGATCATGATAACAGAGCTATGATGCATGGGGTAATCCTTCTTTACATGTGGTTAGCCATAACATAATGAGGATTTATACTCTCTTGATAGTGGAAATGCATAAAGAAAGAACCAACATTAGAGGTCCTAGTCTAGTTTTAGATAATAGCTATTCTATCGAGATCTTGGTATTGAAGTTTCATAAGGTAAAGGCGAGAAGATACCTTTATGGTCACTTGATTGAGAGTGTAAACGTCAAACAAGTTCGTCTCATATTTTGGTTTACCATTGAACAAATATGACCTTAGACAAATTTGTACTTCCACTAATTACAAGTATATTTTAAATTCTAGTAAATTGCTTGTTTGTTCATATCATAAGTTTAAAGAAAAACTTTTTGATTTCTGGCATAAAATAATAAAATTTTGAAATCATGTTTTGGGTATATGTTGTGATCCTTTACTATATAGAACATGCTTTCTATGAACGAATGGTCACGATATCGATGTAATGTTAAACAAACCTTCAATATCTTTGAGTCTTTAACATGTTTCCTTTAAATAGATAAATCGCCGGTATTCGATCATCACGTTAGGTTGATTAAATCCAGTTTGAAACGGATTGGGTCATTAAGAGGCAAATCTCTCTTAACATTTGTTTTCTCTATACACAAGATTTAAATTTGAGACCTTATTTAAAGAGTATTAACATCCAATCACTAGTCTAATTAGGTGCTGATCAAAATGACTAAAGTTAATCTCACAATTTTTGTGAAAAGGTGAAGGATAAACGGAAACTTTTGAAATGACACCAATATAGATCTTATATCCCAAGGGACAGCTTAGTGGTCACAACACTTTCTCCTAACTTTAGGATCCGGGATTCAAATCCTATTGTAACAAAACAAAAAAAGAATATTTTCTTATACTTCAAAAATTATCTTGAAATCAATATTTTGTTGTTAAAGCAGTTGGATAAAAAAAGGAATAATTTTCGAATCAACCCATATTATGAAACAAATGACTGCTTCTATTTGTATTATGAAACAAATAACTTAGGATTGAGCATGAGTAAGATACTGAGACGATTCATTTCATGTGGCTTTAATTGTTCCTTTGTATAATAATTGAGAAATAATAATCATACAACATTCAAATTCCTAATATGTGATCATGTGAATGGCATTGATGCTTTCAGTGATAAAGTGTGGTCCACTCTTAAAAGGCTCAATTTGTTGTTGTTGTCACACTATATAAGGGTATAATTTTTCACTATGTCATTTCCTTAAGCATAAAATATTTTATCCAATTTTCTTATGACCATTTATTTTCAAAACTTGCCAATAGTGATCTTATCAATTATCTTAACTGGATATAAAATTTGGGTCATCTATATTCATGTATGTATCTTGTCCAAAATATTGACAATTGATAATTTAGAAGATAATTTAATATATACAAACTTTTTTTTTTTGACAATTGATAATTTAGTAAGAGAATTAAAAGGTTGGGTTGATATGCTTATTGATAATTGTCATATAAATTATTAATATTGACTAAGGAGTACCCACAACATCCAAAGTCACGTATTTGATATTAAATGTTTGATTAAATATTAATTATTTAAACTTAAGTAACTATATAATGATAAATGATATTTTTTTAAAGATAAACTATCGACATTCGATAATCATGTTAGATCCGATTAAATTCAATTCAAGTTGAGTTGGACTTTTGAGGGGCAAATCTCTTCCTGTACATTTTTCTCTATACGCAATAGTCGAAGCTGAAACCTTACTTAAGGGGTACCTAGTCATTGGACCAATTATACGTCTTCTTATTCAGTCACTAGTGTAAACTCTTTGCGTGACATGCGTTTGTCCACGAGAAGGTTGAATTCATATTATTTTGATTATGCTTCATAGTGTAAAGTTGAAAGAATTTTTTGATTTTGAAATTTTTCGTACAGCTCCTTTTAATGATATTCCTATTCTTAATAGTGAGAATTTCTGTAACTCGAAAGAACAGATCATGTTGGCTCTTGGGTGTATATATCTTGACTTAGCACTCCGTACACATGAGCCAACCATTCCCACATAATCAAGAATACTACCGGGAATGACATAATTGCATAAGTTTGAAGTCCATTTTAATTTGTACTAATAAAAGTACTAGTGACTCTATTCTTGAATAAGTGAAGTCAAATATCTCACAAAAACTATGGAAGAATAATTTGTATCTTTTGATAAGGCATTTGCTAGCATTTTGATTGAAAAGACTTTCAAACACAACGCTTAATAATTCTAGGCATATGCCTCATAACATAATGGAAATGATGGAGATCGCTGTCAAAGTCAAATCCCTAAAGGTTGAGAAAACATAAGACAAACCGAATTCATATTGTAACCTTAAAGCCAAAGTCTATCAATGAACTTATAACCATGTGTGTTCAAGAAGAGAAAACACCGAAACATGAGAGGCCAAATGAGAAAACTAAAAGTGCCTATCTTGCGTCTCATAAAAAGAACCCCAAGAGAAAAGGAGAAGTTGTCTATAAAGATAAGAAAAATGACTGTTTTAAGTTTCCTAGTTTCTTTTGTAAGAGAAAGGGGCACATAAAGAACAATAGCAACAAATCCAAGAATTAGTTTGAGAAGAAACTTATTTTATATCTCTAGTATATCATGAATCTTTTTACATTAAATCTGTTGATAATGCTTGGTGGATTGATTTTGGTTCAATAATCCATATTGTGAACACCATGCATGGCTTTCTAGATCAAAGGAAGCGAATGCAAAATGAGTAAAACATCTACTTTGAGAACTAGATGCGCTCAGTGTTGAAGCTATTGGAACATTTAGGCTCATTTTGAAAACCAAAATTGTTTTGGATCTTGAAAACACCTTATATATTTTTCCAGTCATTTTCTAGAAATTTGATTTCCGTTTCTAGACTTGTTAAAGTTGGTTTTGCACTTTATTTTGAAGACACAAATGTTTAAAATTTTACAAAATAATAAAGTTGTCAAAAACTGGATCTTTAGAAAATAATCTATTTAAAAATAATTTAGATTCAAATTTTGAGTTGAATTATTTCACACACACTGATGAAAAAGGTTGGTATTAAGCATGGTATCATCAGTGAACAATCCTTTTTGTTGTAGCACAGTAGATAACGTCATATTTTCATTTAAAGGATTAAGTTATTAGTGTTGAAAACAAATAGGCCCATTTGGACCCAACAATTATGGCCCGTCCAAATGGGCCCAGAAAACCCAATGGCTATTATGGCCGTTGGGGCACAACGCCCTCTCTCTTTTTTTTTTTTACTTTTTTTTATTTTTTATTCATTTTTTATTTACTTTTAATTTCTTTCTCTTTCCCCTCATTTTCTATAAATAGAGGCTCTCTCTAATCTTATAAACACAATTTGGAAAACAATATCTCTTCCAAAATCTCTCTCTTATCTCTTTCTCTATCTTTGTAATATTTGAGATACTCTTTCTCTTTTATTCTCAATAGAAGAAGTTCTCTCCATTCTTCAATATTGTCATCTCAATAAATATTTTTCTTTCACTCTTTCATATTCGATTACATTCTTATCTTTCTTTGTCCATATTTAAATTTGTGTTCTAAACTTTTGTAAGGTTCATTCACTAGTATGAGATAGCATGGTATGTTTAGGAAAGTTCTGTCTAGTGATAAATACTTATCCAAGGAAAGAGATAATTAAGCGAGGACAGACGAGCTCCACGTCTTTCTTGGAAACTTTCCTGATGTTTCTGCTATAAAACGGTTTGGGTTGAACTTAAGTGAGGATTACAAATTTCAATATGGTATCAGAGCAGAGTTCTATTATTCCTCAAATGGCAAATTCTCTACCCTCATTTACTTCATTTCAAACCCACCTTTTTTCTTCCACAATCCTAACCTCCAAAAATTATTTCCAATGGATAGGGCACATCAAAAGGTCATTCAATGCTCTAAAACTTTTGAAATTTATAACGAGTGAACCTCTTGATATTACCAACCCTGCATACAAAGAATGGAAAGAAAAAGATCATCAAGTTTTCATTCTCCTCTCTAGTGCCATGGATCAAACTCACAAAAACATGGTGTCATCTTGTCCAAACTCTAAAACTTTATGGGATCAAATATATGATCTATATGGGCAAAAATCTAATATGGGAAGAATTTTTGAAATCAAGAGGAAGATTGTCAATATTCAGAACAAAGAAAAAATTTTATCCCAACTATTTGGAGAATATGAAGATCTATGGAATGAATTGGAGATGTTGAGACCTCACACATGCGACTCGAAAATATTGATGAAACGGAAGGATGAAGATAAGTCCTTCGGCCTTCTCGTCTCTCTTGGCGAACGCTTTTCAAATGTCTGCCAAGAAATTCTTCGGATGAAAGACTTCCCTTCATATCAAGAAATTCGATTCTTAATTCAGAAAGCTGATGTTAACATGCGGCTTGAGGAGACTTCACAATCAAAAGTTGAAGTCCATGGATTTAAAGTTGAGCAGCAAATTCCTATTTCTGTACCAGAACAACGCACTGCCAACAAAGCCTATCAGCCTCCTTACAAGAAAGGATGCTCACATTGCAAAAGGCTAAACCATACCAAGGAGAAATGTTGGCTTCTTCATCCTTATCTCAAACCAAAGCATCTTAAAAGGAAAGAGCAAGGAACACCAAAAGTGGCACAAAATGTAGCATTGGAAACAGCTCTTGAAAGCATCATCAAGCTATTAAAACAAGTCGCCAATAATTCTGGTAATTTTTCAAACTCCACTTATTATTCTGAAAATTAGTTAATAGTTCTGGATGTGATTATCACATGATTAAAGATAAAGAAAAGATAAAACGTTTAAAACCCCTTATAAATCATAAAATAGTAAAAGTAGCTAATGGACAAAATTTGAAGATTAAAAAACTTAGAGAAGTTGAATTTTTTGGAAAAAAATCAAATGCCTTATATGTTCCTAAATTCACCTCTAATCTTATGTCAATTAGTAAGAGAATTAAGGACTAAAATTGTAAGGCTACTTTTGATCCTGATACTATTATTTTTCAGAATCTCAAATCGAATCAAGTGATTGGTAGTGGATCTAGAAGAAACAATTTATATTTTCTGGACCAAGGCAACCGAGCTCTTGTAGCATTTGAAGGAGATAATCAACTATGGCATGCTAGATTAGGTCACCCAAATGATCAAGTCTTGAAATTGCTTTTTCCAACAAAATTTTGTAAAAATGATCATTGTGAAGCATGTATCTTTGGGAAACAAATCCGAGTATTTTATCCAATTTTAGAAACTATTTATAAAAATATCTTTGATCTTGTGCATTCAAATATATGGACATCTCCTGTTTAATCTAGAAGAGGTTTCAAATACTTTATATCTTTTATAGATCATAAATCTAGATACACGTGGGTATACATGCTTCACACTAAGGCACAAGCTTTCGAACCATTTCAAAACTTTAAGAACTTTATCTTGAAACAATATGATGCTCATATTAAAACACTTAGAACTGATAATGGAGGTGAATACATGAGTAATGAATTCAAAGTATATTTAGAAAATAAGGGAATTATTCATCAAACATCTTGCCCTTATACTCTACAACAAAATGGAGTAACTGAAAGAAAAAATAAGCATTTACTAGAAATAGCAAGAACCATGATGTGTTTTGCAAATATGCCTAAAATATTTTGGAGTGATACAATTAGTACAGCTGCACATATAATTAATCGACTTCCCACAAAGATTTTCAAGGGAGAATCTCCTTTAGAGATATTTAGAAAAAAAAAAAACTATCCTTATCTCATCTTAAAATATTTAGTTGTACATGTTATATTCATATTCCTTCTCAAATGAGAGATAAGTTAAAAAGAAAAGAAAGACGTTGTATTTTTATAGGCTACACATTATTTCAAAAGGGATATTTATGCTATGAACCCGAAACTAGTAAAGTCTATACATCTAAAGATGTAGTATTTTTGGAAGATAAATTTTATTTTAAAGAATATCATAAAGATAAAGACTTCATAAAAAGAGACTTACAAACCTTTTTTTGGAAATTACCATGAATTGAAAATAAATCTCCCCAAGAAATAATTATAGAGCAAAATATGGAACAAGAGGGAGAAGAAGAAAATTTATTAGAAAATGAGGAGCCAAACTTGCAAGCTAATGAGGAAATTCTAAAGGAGCCATCCTCACCACCTCCTCCACTTAGAAGATCCACTAGGTTAAGACGTCCTTCAGAATGGTTAAATAAGGAAATTTACTATAATTCCAAGATTACATCTCATCCTATTTTTGATTTTTATACAATTAACACTGTTTTCTCTAGTCATCAAGAGTTCTTGAATGGCATTGACCAAGTACAAGAACCTTTGAGTTATGAAAAAGCTAATGCTCATCAAGGATGAAGGAAAGCTATGGAGGAAGAATTGAATGCTCTTACTAGGAATCAAACTTGGGAGATTATCACTCCTCCTAAAGGAAAGAAAACAGTAGGGTGCAAGTGGGTTTACAAGGTCAAGCATAAGAGTGATGGAACAATCGACCGTCTCAAAGCAAGACTTGTAGCTAAAGGCTTCACCCAGACATATGGAGAGGATTACACCGAAACTTTTGCTCCAGTCACCAAAATGACCACAGTCCGAGTCCTATTATCTCTTGCGATGAATTGGAGTTGGCCAATGTTTCAAATGGACGTGAAAAATGCATTCTTGCAAGGAGAATTAGAGGAGGAAGTTTACATGCGACTTCCTCAAGGGCTTGAAGGCAAAAATGGACAAGTATGTAAGCTCAAGAAGGCCATCTATGGTTTGAAACAATCTTCCCAAGCCTGGTATGCTAAACTTAGCTCTACTCTACTTAGTTATGATTTCTCTAAGTGCAATAGTGACTCCTCTTTATTTACAAAATTTTTTAATGAAAATGTCATGATTGTGCTTATCTATGTCGATGACATAATCATAACTGGGAATGACGTAAAACAAATAGATCAAGTTAAAAATTTTCTTAAGTATAAATTTGAAATTAAAGATTTAAGGTAACTAAGATACTTTCTAGGTATAGAACTTGCCTACTCTTCTAAGGGGCTTGTTTTATCCCAAAGAAAGTACACATTTGATCTTTTGCAGGAAACAGGTAAATTGGGAGCTAAACCTGTTTGTAGCCCAATATCAACCTATGAAGAAGGAATGGATAACGATCAACAATTTGTCGATATTTCGAGATTTCAGAGACTTGTTGGAAAGCTCATTTATTTGATGATCACCAGGCCAGATATAGCATATGCAATTAGCCGAATCAGCCAGCATATGCATAATCCAAAAATAGGACATTGGAAAGCAATCGAAAGGATCTTGAGGTATAAAAACGGTTCTCCTGGACGTGGAATATGGATGAAGTGTAATCAAAGCTCCGAAATCATTGGATATTGTGATGCGGACTGGGCTGGAGATTCTCATGATAGAAAGTCTACAACAGGTTTTTGCATGTTTGTGGGAGGTAATTTGGTGTCTTGGAGAAGCAAGAAACAATCAGTAGTGTCAAGATCTAGTGCAGAAGCGAAATATAGTGCTATGGCAGCATCAACATGTTTTTACACTATGTTTGTGGGAGGTAATCTAGTCCACTCCCCCCCTCTCTCTCTTTTTTATTTTTTATTATTTTTTATTCCTTTTTTATTTACTTTTAATTTCTTTCTCTCTCCCCTCATTTTCTATAAATAGGGGCTCTCTCTAATCTTGTAAACACAATTTCAAAGACAATCTCTCCTCCAAAATCTCTCTCTTATCTCTTTATCTATCTTTGTAATATTTGAGATACTCTTTCTCTTTTGTTCTCAATAGAAAAAGTTCTCTCCATTCTTCAATATTGTCATCTCAATAAATATTTTTTCTTTCTCTCTTTCATATTCGATTACATTCTTATCTCTTTTTGTCTATATTTAAATTTGTATTCTAAACTTTTGTAAGACCCATTCACTAGTATGCGATGACATGGCATGTCTAGGAAAATTCTATCCAGTGACAAATACTTGTCCAAGGAAAGAGGTACTTAAGCGAGGACAGACGAGCTCCACCTCTTTCCTAGGAACCTTCCTAGTGCTTCTACTACAGAACGGTCTGGGTTGAACTTAAGTGAGGATTACAAATTTCAACAATTAGTAAATGATGGATGTTTTTCTTTTTTTTAATTGACTTTATTGATTTCGTACTTGTTTAGATTATAATAAAAGTAAGCAAACAAGCAAATCCATTAAGGGTCTCATAAGGACTTTTGAGATTCTTGAGATCATATGTACTCACATTTGTAGACCTTTTACTCTTTGCTTCAATTATTAGATATATTTTATCCGATTACCTTTTCAAATACATCTATCTCTATTTGAGAAAGGTGAGACACTTGATGCATTTAAAGCTTATAGCACAGAAGTGGAGAATCAAACTGAAAGAAAAATAAAGACTATGAGGAATGATAGAGATTGTAAATATTATGATAGGTATAATCAAAAGGGACAAATGATGGCTTTGTTTGCTAAGTTCCTAGAATAGGAAGGCATTATTTGCCAATACATGGTAGCCAGAAGAAGGAACTGAATATTTATGAATATGGTAAGAAGTATAATTAGTAATTCTAATCTTCATTTATAAATTTGGAGTGAAGCCTTAAAAATCGTTGTATATCTAGTAAATACAGTACCAACTAAATAGTTGCTAAAACTCCATTTGTGTCGTGGAAAAGATGGAAACCAAGTCTAAACCATTTACATGTATGGGTTGTCCAGCTGAAGTAAGGGTTTTACAATATTCAATTGAAGAAATTGACTCCTAAACATTTTAGTTAGTGGATATCTCATTGGCAGTATCTTGAATATCAAAAGATATAGGTTTTGTAGTCTTTCTTATTCACCCACCAAGAATTGTTGAAGCAAATTTCTTGAAGATTTTGAATTTAATAGGAGTGGTACACCTCAGGAAATGAAGATTCAATATGAGACATGGACGGAAAATGTCAAGTTGGCACTTATTCAAGTTAACGCACTCTTTAATTTAGAGGAATCCATTCATAGACAAGTTTATATAGAGCCCAATGTATGAAATAATTCAACTCAAATAAGTTAAATAATTTATATCGAGCCTAAGTTGACATAATTTGTCTAAACATGTCTATTTAAATAACACTCTTTAATTTAAATAGACAACTGGTAAAGAATTAGCCTACCAAAGAATAACTATGCATCCACTTTGGGCTGAAAGAAGAAGGAAAATAAAGAAAAACATTACTACAATTTCTATAATAGAATAGCCTCAATACAGAATCAATAATAAAACCCTAAAATCAAGCCCAAAAGAGGAAACCCTAATTAGTAGTGTTAGAGATGGGTTTGCTCCACAAATAAACTACTCTACCAACCTGAGCGGGGAACCTTGCTGGTTCATCTGGTTGATCATCGTGGATGGAGATACCTGTAAAATACCTATTGAAGGTGGCCTGACAGAGGAAGTTCCGACACTTAATTCAGAAATAGCGAGGATGAAAGAGATAAAACAAACTAAGAAAAGTCTTAGTTTAGCACAATGTTGCCTCTGTGTATTGTGTATATCGAGAATAGAAAGAACATACATAGTGGATTGCCTTTACTTAGTATATATAGCACACGCATGTACAACAAGTCTCCTATGTGTTTATGGTGTAGAAACCCTTGGGAAGATCATCCGAGATCCTTCGAGTTTTTAGTAAGTTGAATGTTGCACAGGATCATATAAGATCTAAGGTCTTCCCGTGTTATAGAAAGTTCAATCTGTTATGAAGATTTCCTTCCTTATCTGTCTAGATTATAGGTTATTCGTATTTATCAAGATCTTAACTTGCTTGACGAAGACACTACTTGCTAATTCCTTGGAGGGACTTTATTTGGTGCTGGCCGAGAGGCATAACTGAGAGGGCCTAGCCGACTGAGAGGGTTTGGAGACCAAGAGAGTATGATCGACCAAGAGGGTTTGATTATCTTGGTTGTTTACTGAGTGGTAGCTTGGCTTTGCAGTTGTAGTCTAATGGGCTCAGTAGTGTCTATACTTTAGGATCATAGGCTGTTGGGCATTTACCTCCGCTCCTAATGTCATTTCGTAGAAGGGGCATTAGGAATAGAGTGAATAGGTTTGGAATTGGAGGAGGCGCGAAAGTGGAGCATTAAATGCGGGATATGTCGATTGGATATTTGGTGTCTCTTTGATTTTGGCAAATCATGGCTGATACAGTTTTTGTTTTTGGCTATATATATGATAGAGGGTGAAGGAATTTGATACGGTTCGCTTGTGGGAGAGAATTTGGGCTTGATGGCTTTGTTCTTGTTGTTCGTAGAAGTTAGGCTGTTGCTTTTCTTTAGGGTAGGGTTCAAGGTGTGTGATTATTTCTATTTTGTTTAGGGCGTTAGAGCCCGAGGGAGGTTCAATGGTGAAAACCACCAATACAAGATTCCATCCGGTACAAGGTTCCATCAATGGGGAAACCATTGGTATAAGGTTTTGTCATGGATTGGTATGTTTTGTTTGATGCCATGAAGGGTTCTGATCAATGTGTTTTGGGGGTGAGTATTGGGGTGCCACGCTGGGGTGGTTGAGAATGGTTCCATTCCTATCCATGGGTTAAGGGTTGTATAATTTGTATGAAAGTGTCTCGTTATGATAAGAGACTGACAATTCTCATCTAATGACTTGCAAGCTCATTATGACTTGCAATTAGTGTTGGGAGGGGGTTCATCAAGTAGAACATTTGGTTGAAGGAGGACATTTGGTTGAAGGACAGGAGGAAGAAGTGGGGATTTGGAGGACTAACCTACTTGGAAAAGCAAAGAGGAGCGTCGTCCAACTTTGATATGCTGATCAGTCACTATTGGAGCAGAATGCTCCTTCAATTTGTAACACTTTGTTTTCCATGTACCTCGTATTTTCCTCTTTCATGTAATATTCCTTGTATTGTGTTCTTAATATACTTTGTATTCTCCTCTTTCAAACTAGGCATTCTTGCTATATTCGACTATGTACCCCTGATGTATAAACATTATATTAAGTTGAAATAAAATTCACTTGTTACCTGTTGTTCTTATTCTTTTGCTTGTGTGGTGACGAGTTATCTTGTGGGCGTAAGGACTTGAGAGAGTCGTTGTATCCAGTTGAGGGTGCAGGAACCCTATTAAGGGGGTGTATGAATCCCTAAGGTGTTAAAGCCTAAGTAAGGGCGCCGAAAGCCATCAAGGTGTTAGAGCCAAGAGAGTGGTCATGCCAACATGCTCTGGTGATACGACCTATATGAGGCACGTTTGAGGCGTAAAGTCAAGAGATAGAAGCGTCAACCCACTCGAGTGCTAGGAACCGTATGAAAAGAATTGTTGCGAGGCATAGAGTTGAGAGAGTAATGTAGAGCAGAGAGAGATGGTTGCATCAACCCACTTGGGTATTAGGATTCATATAAGATGCGTTGTCAAGGCCTAAAGCCGAGAGAGTGATGTAGAGTCGAGAGATTGGCGCATCAACCTATTCGGGTGCTATGACCCATATTAAATGCATTGTTGCAAGGCATAAAGCTAAGAGAGCGACATAAAGTCGAGAGATAGGTACATTAACCCACTCGGATACTAGGACCTATATGAGACACGTTGTCGAGGCGTAAAGCCGAGAGAATGGTGTAGAGCCAAGAGATGGGCCTGCAAGAGAAGGAGAGAGAAAGTGATAGACTAGGGGCTTATGAACGCAATGGCGCTTAACATTCATAACTCATTAGATAGATCAAATAATGTAAAAAAGAATAATTTTATTACTGATCGGTTATGAGTTAACAAATATTAAAACTAGAAGAGTGATAGAGATTACTAATAGAAGATATGCAGGTTATCTGAGTTCCATATTCTTGGTATGGCAAAACCGTCTGGCTGAGGTGATATATTTTGGGATGGATTATAGATATGGAATTTCCTAGTTTGGTGCAAGTTTACCTTGGCTAGGGCTGGCTCATTGCCTTTACTCTTTGGAGGACCAAATCTCCTTGTCTGAATATTTTGGTTTTTAACCTTCTAGTGTAATATCGAGCCGTCTGCAATTAATATGCTACTATTCAAGCAGATGAAGCATCTCGTAACTTTGGTAAGAGATCCAATTGTTCACGTAGTGCAGGCTCATTTGACTCTGGCTGGTATTGTTCCACATGTAATAAGTGAATTCCTATTTCCATCGATAAAACGTTTCATGCCTGTAAGTAAGGCTAAATGGTGTTTCCCTTGTGGCCATTCGAATGTGGTCCAGTAGGCCTAGAAGATTCCATAGAGTTCATCTACACAAAATCCCTTTGCTTCTTCAAGCGCCGTTTTGAGTCCCTAGAGGATCGTTTGGTTGGTCACTTTGGCAATACCGTTGGCTTACGAGTAAGCAAAAGAGATGAAGCAATGTTGGATCTCGAGTTTGTGGTAGAATCCTCTAAAACTTTTCTTGTCAAACTGGTTGTTATTATCGGTGATGAGGACATGGGATAGGCCGAACCTAGTGATGATAAATACCCATATAAATGTTTAAATCTTGCCTGCTGTTATCTGGGCTAGTGGCTCGGTTTCCACCCACTTGGTTGTCGATGGGAACGATCTAAGTATGTCCATCCCCCACTCTATGAATGGCCATGGACTCGTAATTGGGCAGAACTCAGATGAAGGCTGGTGGGGCGCCGAGGAGAAGCATTAGCATTTATCACATTTCTTGATGTAAGCATCCTTGTCGACTTTTATTGTGAGCTAAAAGAAACCCTGGCGTAAGGTTTTATTAATGCACGACTTTGTGACTGAATTCCATCCCTGACGCCTAAGTGGTTAATTGCCCTAAGGATATAAATTCGTTCTTTAAGTGTGAGGCACTTGAGATAAGGGTAAGTGAAGGACTTCTTGTAGAGAGTTCTATTGATGATGGCATAATGCACGACTTTGTGTTTGACCTTTGCTGCTTTGAGTGGAGAGTTCGGCAATTGACCATTTTTTAGGTAGGCCTGGATTGGATCTTTCCAGCTCGGTCAGTTATTAGCCATCATGATTTGTTCTGGTTTATTAATGCTCAGGTATGGAATGCTCAGAATGAGTCGTTAGCTCAGAGTGTCGACTCTGGTATTCTCAGATCTTGGAATTTGTTGGATATCGAACTTATGGAATTTTCTCATCACTTCTCGGAGCTTGGTGAGATATTTCGTCATCATCAGCTCCTTGGTATTGTACAATCCTTTGACTTGCTTGACTATAAGCTGGCTATTAGTGAAGACTCAGATATCTTGGGCTCCTAACAGTATTGCTATCTGCAATCCTATCAGGATTACTTCATATTTAGCTTGATTATTAGTGGCTTGAAAGTCAAAGCGGAGCACATACTTTGCTTTGAAGTTGTTGGGAGCCATCAGGATGAGTTCGGTACTGCTCCTTGATAAGTTGGAGGACCCATCTATGTGCAAGGTCCATATTGGTGGTGAGCATTCTTTTGGATGGTCCTTGGTGGTTTGTTTAGTAAGGTATGGGAGTGTGTATTCAAAGATGAAGTTAGCTAAAGCCTGACCTTTGATAACAGGTCTTGGCTGATATTCGATGAACTCAATACTCCATTTGATAAGTCGACTGAGGTGTCCCTTTTCTCCAAGATCTATTTCAGAGGTTGGTCGGTCAAGACTATGATCGTGTGCGTCTAAAAGTAGGGTTGAATGTGCCAAGCAGTGGCAACAAGAGTGAAGTCCACCTTATTAAAAGGCCTGTAATTGGTTTTTGACTCCTGGAGCACCCGACTAATATAATATACCAGTCTTTGTATAAAGTGTCTTGTCTTACAAGTATAGAGCAAAGGGCTCGATTAGAGACAAGTAAGTAGAGATAGAGTTTCTCACCAGAGATGGGCCGTGAGAGTAGAGGAGCAGACGAGAGGTACTTTTTGCTATGTCGAAGGCCATCTGACACTTCGGTATCTATCCGAATTTCTTAGACTTCTTTAGCATATTAAAAAAGAGTTTGTATTTTTCTTCTACTTTAATATAAAGCTACTAAGCGCCATAAGCTGTCTAATGAGGCGTTGTATCTCTTTCAATGTTCTTAGTGGCACCATATCTAGGATGGCTTGAATCTTCTTTGGATTGGTCTCAATCCCTCGACTGTTGATCAAGAAACCCAAGAACTTGCCCGAGGTGATACCAAAAGTACATTTGGCCAAATGGGTCAGCTTCATGTTATAGTGTTCCAGTGTCTGAAATGTTTCTTCGAGATCTGCTATGTGATCTTCTGGGCTAATACGCTTGATGAGCATATCATCCACATAAACGTCCATGTTTCTGCCATGCCATTTGCTAAAGATCTTGTTGACTAATCACTAAAAGGTTGCTCCCGCATTCTTCAGACCAAATGACATGACTTTGTAAAAGTATGTATCGAACTCCATGATGAAGATTGGTTTCTTTGTCTTCCGGAGCCATGTGCACCTCATTGTAACTAGAGTACATGTCATAAAGCATAGGAGCCGGTGGCTCGATGAGTTATCTACAAGTTTATCGATGTTTGGAAGTGGATAGCTGTTCTTTAAGCATGCCTTCTCTAGGTCGGTGAAGTTGACGCAGTTTTCATTTGCAGTTGGGTTTTTTTATCATGACCACATTAGCCAACCACTCTGAATATTTTATTTCTCTAATGAAGTTCACTATTAGGAGTTATATACTTTTTCTTGTATCACTTGCTAGCATTCCAATGCAAACACCCTCTGCTTTTACTTTACAGGCTTGTAACTAGTGTTCACCGTTAACTTATGGAAAATTATTGAGGGATGGATTTCTGACATATCCTTGAGTGATCATGCAAAGACTTCAGAGTGTCATTTTAAGCATGTGGTTATAGCTTCTTGAAGATGTGTTGACAAATGGGCTCTAATTTGGACAGTTTGATCGAGGATATTCGAGATCGGGACCTCAACTAACTCTTCATCGAGCTTGGGTTTTGCAACTTGCTTGGTGTCGTCTCAGAATTTTGTGATTTCTTTGGAGAAGTTCTTCACTTTTTCTAGCACCGAAGTACTTAACGAGTCAAGATTGCAGTAGAGTGTTCCAACATTGAGAGGTGTTCTGAACTTAACCTTCATGTATATGGTGCTTTGAGCACTTCTAGACCATCTAGATTGGGGCAACCCAAGATAGTGTTGTAAAGGGATGACATTTTGACCATGTTGAAAGCAGTTATGGTAGTGGCATGGTTGGGTGGCAATCCCAAGGTTCTGGGAGCAAGATGGTGCCCTTAAGGTACAACCATTCACCAGAATGCTCCCTCAAAGGCCTGACATGGGGTTCAAAATGTGATTGGTTGAAGCCCATTTGCTGAAGGGCATCCCAATAAAGGAAATCGAAACTTGTCCCTTGGTTGATGAAAATTCCTTTCACGATGTATGAACTTATCTTGGTGGTGACGACCAGTAGGTTGTGTCGGGTCAGGTCTACCCCACTAGGTCATTGTCATCGAAACCAATTATAAGTCTCCTCCTCCTTTGCCCCTTCCCAGTGTACGTGGTGAGGAATTCCCTAGGAACGAAGGTCTTGGTCTTCCAGAGTACAGGTGTGGCCACTGCCACAGTTTGAAGCTATTACGATGAGGGAGTTTTCCCTTGACGGAAACTATTTATATTTTTAATGCTATAATTAGGAATTAGACGATATCCTTTGTGATACACAAGTTCACCAAAATATTTCCCACTATCAACAATTCATCATCTCCTATTTTAACCATTGCCTTAATGCTAGTGTTGCTAAACTTAAATTTTACGTATTCTATCTTTACCCTAATAAATCTAAATCTTTTCAATTCCAATAGTTCCCTTCAAGATTTGAGTTTAACATTTGCTCTTTCACGTGTCACATCCACTAAGACAATATCATGTATGATGTACCATGGTACCATATCCTGAATATTTCTGGTGAGTTCATCTATAACAAATATAAAAAGATAGAGACTTAACGCTAACCTTCGATATAATCCTATCTTTATTGGAATCTCTTCAATTAACCTGCGTGATGTTCTCACCTTTGTCACCATATCCTTATATAAGTTCTTGATCGCTTCAACATACACTGCTCTTATATCCTTATTTTCTAAAATCCCCCACGTAATTTCTCTAGAGACTATGTCATATGCCTTATTTATATCGATGAACACTATGTGTAAGTTCTATTTCTTCTCCTTATACTTCTTAACTAATTGTTTAAGGAGGTGTATGGTTTCCATCATCAACCTTTCAGACATAAATCCAAATTGAATTTCAGTCACTTTAATCTCCTTCCATAGTCTTCTTTCAATCGCGCTTTTCTAAAATTTCATGATATGGCTGATTAACTTAATGCCCCTATAATTTACATAATTTTGTATGCCACCTTCTTTTTAAATAAGGGTACTAAAATACTTTCTTTCCATTGATTTAGTATTATTTTTTTTTTATCCTCAATATCATGTTGAATAACTTTTTAAGTCATCCAATACCCTACTTCCTTAGGTACTTCTATACCTCCATCGGGACATTATCGGGCTCGATTGCGTTTCTATTTTTTATCCTCTTTAAAGCCTCTTTAACTTATGAGGGTTAAATTTTTTGATAAAAGTTCATATTTCTATACTCCTTTAATCTACTTAGCTCACTTAAACTAATTTGTTCATCTTGGCCTTTATTAAATAGCTAATAAAAATATCTCTTCTACTACTCTTTTATTTCTCCATTATTCACTAATACCTTATTTGATTCATTTTTAATATATCTTATTTGTGTAAGATTTCTTGTTTCATCTCTCATGATTTAACTATTTTATAAATATCCATTTTCCCTTCTTTTGTATCAAGCTATTAATAAAAGTCTTTAGAAAATTCATTCTTGAATTCACTCACTACAAAACAAATGCTCTATCCAAACAGATAAAAATCGTCTGCAAAATCCACTAAAACCATTGGCAAAACCTTTTTTGATGGATATGCCTTTAGTTTGCTATATACCAATCGGAATAGGTCTATCCTGATAGTTTTGGTTACCGTTAGAGTATGTCTTGAGTCTATGCTGATGGTTAGAAAGCGCTGATAAAAATTACTATCTTTTATCATCGGTTGCCATATGTGTTAGAAAAAGTTATTACCTTTTATCATTGGTTTGAAAATCATTGGTAAAAGTTATTGACTTTTATCATCGGTTAGCACATGAGTTATGAAATATTACTATTTTTTATTGTCTATTGTCAATTAACACAACTATTAATAAATATTACAATCATTTATAACCGGTTATCACATGTATGAGGAAATGTTACTAGTTTTATCGTCGATTACAACAAATGTTAAGAAAAGTTATTATTTTTTATCGTCGGTTAGAAAAGTATTAGGAAAAGTTGCTATCTTTTATTGTCTGTTACCACATGTGTTAATATAAGTTACTGTCTTGTAGCTTCGATTATCACAAATGTTAGAAAATGTTATTGCCTTTTATCATTGGTTAATATAAGTGTTAGGAAAAATTACTGTCTTTTATTGTCGATTACCGCAAGTGTCATTTTATCATCGGTTATCACAACTATTAGAAAATGTTACTACATTTTATTGTCTTTTATTGTCAGTGATAGGAAAATCTATTACCTTTTATCGTTAGTTACCATAAGTGTTAGGACAAATTACTGTCTTTTATCATCAGTTACCATAAGTATGCATTTTATCCTCGGTTAGCACAAGTGTTTGGAAATATTACCGCACCACAAGTGTTTGGAAATATTACTGCATTTCTACATGATATCAATAGTAATGGTTTTTTTAAGATGGGGTAGATTTGATTTACTGTAAATAAATTAAGAAACTATAAAATAAAGAAATTATAAAAATAATATAAACATAATAAGGATTGTATTAATATGACGGATACATGTAAGACCAAAAAGATTACATGTCACAACTACGTGTCTTTTGAGATGCTCAAACCAACAATGTTCACTTCGATTATAAAAAATGTTATCATCACAATTTGAAGGCACTAGCATCAAAACCAGATAATTCCAACCAACTTTATGCACAATTCTTTATGTCAATCTATTCATAAAAACTAGTAGTGAAATGAATATAATTATATGGTGACATTATAAAGAATTGTTGTAAATAAAAATATTACCTTCTAGGATGGAATCATGTAGTGATGATAATGGTTGACTTCTATATGCACTCCAAACATCTAGTATTGAAGGAATCTAATAATACAAATAATTTGGAATATTATTCAAAAACAAACATGCATAGCAACATGCATATGAACATTGCTCACCAAACTAGTAAAATTGTGATTTTGTTCCATTAATCGTTCCATCATAACAGTCATATCTTCATTCTTAGGTTTGGTTTGAATACACAAATTTACATTGTGATGGTGTTATAACCTTTCTCACACATCTAATTCTTTCTCTCGAATTAGACCCTTTAACTTTAGATACGATGTCACTTTCCCAAAACAAATTTGAACTTTTTACTTGTCATTCTTCACTACCAATAGACTCCATTCCGCTCTTAACATTTCCTATAAGAAATAAAGTGAATCAAATCTCAATATCCCATAAACGTAACAATTAGAATTACATGAAAGACAATCATCCATACCATAACTTCTGATACTTTCATAGAAACTAAACTACATTTAATTGCGTTCTACTTATAATATAAATCTCAGCTCTATAAAATTTTGTTCCATCAGATTGTGTCATCTATAATGATAAAAATAAACTATTTTGAACTATTATGTGGGTAAAATTAATTGCAAATAAAATGAAATACTCATCCATTGTTTAGTTCGTCCCATATTTATACTTGGAAAAATTTAAAATCTTTTAAATACTTATTCCCAACACAACCCAATTGAACCCAACACAACAGAGTAACTTTTTTATTGAAAAAAATGCGATTATTATTATTTTTTTTATGAAACTTTGTAAAGATGTTGAATAGATTTATTGGTATTTGAATATATGTTATAAAGAGCTTCGGTAAGAATTTGACTGAGAGTTTGGTTGGGTCTAGAGGTTAAAAATATATTTAGTTGATTGTATGGATTTCAGGAGAAGAAAAATTTTTGATTTTTAGTTGAAAATATGTTTGGTTAAGTGAAAGTTTTCTTTGGATCATGAGAGATTTTAGGAGAATGTGACTAAAAATATATTTGGTTGAGTTATAACTTTTGATGAATCTTGAGAGCTTTGAGGGGAGGAGAGCTTTAATGGTTTTAATGGTTGAGTGAAAGTTTTTGTTCGTAAACACGGAGTATGCTGAACCGAGTGATCATATGAGTCTATATGAACAACTGAGCCTTAACTGCAATTATTTGGGCTAGAGGTTAGGCCTTTATCCATTTAGTGAAATAATCTATAGCCACTATGAGGAATTTTCGTTGTTCAGTAGTTGGTTGGAATGATCCAAGGATGTCCATCCCCTATTGGACGAACGGCCATAGTCCTGCTATAGGGCTACGCTCAGTGGAGGCAGTTGTGGGATCGAATAGAATCTTGGCACTTGTCGCACTTCTTGAAATAGCTATTCGAATCGATCTTCATGGTCGGCCAGTAGTACCCTTGTCATAGGGATTTATGGACTAAGTTTTGTGTCCTTAGGTGGTTGTCGCATATCCCTTCATGGATCTCCCGAAAGATATAGTCTCATTCTTTCGAGGTCAGACATCTCAAGTACGGATGAGTGAAAGACTTTTGGTACAGTTTTTTGTCGATGATTGCATAGTAGGCGGTTTTTCGCTTTAGTTTGGCTGCCTCCAATGTTGAGTCAGGCAGTCGATTGTCTCTTAGGTATGTTTCGATTGGATCTTTTCAACTAGGAGGCTGATCTATTACTGGGATCCCTTCAAGCTCGACTATGCTGGGATATGGTAAGTTTTCGATATAGACTGTTCGGCTAGAAGCGACTAAATCTGAGTTGGCCAATTTGAAAAGCGTATCGCCTCGTGCATTTTCTGAACGAGGGATTTGCTGAATATTGACTTTATTTAGTTTAGCCATCATCTCGCGTAATTTTTCTTAGATATTTTTTCATAGTCAGGTCTTTAGTCTCGTAGATCCCTTTAATCTGTTTGACTACTATTGGCTATTGGTGAATACCCGAACACTTCGAGCTCCCATGTTGGCTACATTCGGAGTCCTATCAACAAGGGTTCGTACTCCGCTTGGTTGTTGGTGGCCCTGAAGTCGAAATAGATGAAATATTCTACTTTGAAGTTGTCTGGACCCATCAATATGAGCCTGACGCTACTATCCAAAGAGTTTGAGGTTCTGTCAACATATATGGTCCAGTCTGGCAATGACCATTCATTAGGGCTATTAGTAAACTCAGGTTCGGCTGCCACTAGGAGGGTGCATTCAAGAATGAAGTCGGGTAGGGCTTGGCCTTTAATCGCAGGTCGAGGCTACTACTAAATGTCAAATTCACCCAATTCAACACTAGACTTGATTAGAAGGCTAGGGATGTCTCTCTTGTAAAGGAACTGTTTTAATGGTTGATCGGTAAGCACCATGATAGTATGAGTCTGAAAATATGGCCGAAGGACCTAAGCATATGTTATTTTTTCAATCGGTCGATAATTGACTTCAGTTTCCTTAAGTATCTGACTGATACAATAGATCGGCTTTTGAAATGTTGAGTCTTGTCTTACAAGGATAGAGCAAAGTGTTTGATCAGAAATAGAAAGATAGAGGTAGAGTTTCTCATCAGGAACTGGATGAGAGAGTAGCGTTGAACTTATAAGGTATTTTTTGAGTCGTTCGAAGGCCGATTGGCTCTTGAGTATCCATAGGAACCGTTGAGATCTCTTTAGAGTGTCAAAGATATGTTTTACTTTTCTCTGACTTCGATATGAATCGGCTTAGAGCTGCTATTTGACTGGTAAGGCGCTGCACTTCCTTTAGTGTTTGAGGTGGTAACATGTCCAGAATGGCTTGTATCTTTTCGATATTTGCTTCAATACCGCGATTGGTGATTATAAAGCTTAGGAACTTGCCCTGCGCGATACCGAAGGTACACTTGGCGGGATTCAATCACATGTTGTAGCGTTCGAGTATCTAAAAGGTTTCCTCAAGATTAACAATATGGGTCTTAACATCAGTGCTTTTAACGAGCATGTCATATACGTATGCCTCTACATTTTGGCCAAGTTGACTTTTAAAGACTTCGTTGACCAACCGTTAGAAGGTTGTTCTTGTGTTTTTTAGACCGAAAAGCATGACTCGGTAACAGTACGTATCGAATTCAGTGATGAAACTTGTTTTTTCTTCATCTTCAGGCATCATTCGTATCTGATTGTATTCTGAATAGACATCCATGAAACTTAAGAGTTGGTGGCCTGATAAATTTTTCATCAATTTGTTGATGTTCGGGAGAGGATAACTGTCTTTCAGTGATGCTTTGTTGAGGTCTATGAAATTCAATCACATCCTCCATTTACCATTGACTTTTTTTACTAAAACCATGTTGGCTAGCTGTTACGCGATTTTTATGTATCACTATTTCGGACAAGTATACTATAGTCGAATGTTGTGTATAGTGCGAAATAAGTGTCGTTTCCATGAGAATATTATGTATTACCAATTATAAAATACTCTATCTAAATTGGACAAAACGAATAAAGATTGCAAAGATATCAAAATTACGAAAATATCAAAAATAGAATATTGATGAATAAAAACCCTAGTTTTATAAAACCCTAGAATATCGATTTCATCTGTATCCAATTTTTTCACATGGTCGAATTCTTTCAGATCCCTTAAAGTTTATTGACTAAAAATTCATTCTTGATGATGACAGATTTTTCTAAATTAGATTCACCTAATGGTCATGCAATGAAACCCTAATTCAACTAATCAAAACTCAATGGTCGTGCAATCTTCATTAGGCCGAACTGCATTAAGATCTATGGAATACCTATAATCTAGGTTTTTCCTTAAGATCCCCACACACAGAGTTAATCATCTATCGATCTCATAACCCTATATGGATTTTATTGTATTGGAAAGATTTCATGCAATCTTCTCTTGATCTCATACATGTAATTGCAAATCATCAAATTATAGGGCCTTTTACGAATGAAGCATTAAGTCCAACAATGAAATCTCATCAAAGAAAGAACATGCCTATAAAGATTTAAGGGAAAGAAATGAATTAAACTATATTATTAATCCAAGAACAGAATTCATCGAGTTCTAGGATTAAGAAATCTAACTAAACATAATAAAGAAAAGCAAGAAATGTAAAGAAAATATCTCTAGATAGAAGAATCTATCTAAAGAGAGGCTGCTAGGGTTTTTCTCCTCCACCTTTAGTGTAAAGGATGTCTCCTCCTTATAATCCAATTCTTAAGAGTCCTAAATGACTAAAAGTTTATGAGTTTTCATAACAGTTTGATATTTCACTTGGATTTAGACTTTTAGAACTCATGGACCTTGATTTCCAGCACTATAGTAACTTCGATTCAAATTTCGGATACCTTCTGATCTGACCCAGCCTTTGAGGTTTTCATAAGATTTGTAGGTCTTGAAATCTTCTTTCCAACCCAACTAAAATCAAGTCAATCAGATATCGAAACAAAAAGTTATGCTCAAAATCTTAACAACTGTCTGTGCAATTCAATATCCTTAAACAAGTCTGATAATTCTAAAATAAAACCTATGAAAATAATTAATATGAAATCATGAAATAAAACCTAAAAATAGTTCTAAAAGTCATAAATAAAGTTTAAAATAAAATAAAATAAAATAATTCAAATGTATAAAAATATCGCTATCAAATACCCCCACACTTGAATATTTGTTTGTCCTTAACCAAGAATAAATTTTCTCCAAAATCAATTCAACCTCCCAAGTCCCTAACTATATATATGACAACTTTAAACTGGAATTGCAATCAAAATAATTAATACTTCGTAGTATCTACTACTAGAATAACTATTGCATTTTATATAGTTTCATTGAAATAAAAAACAATACAAAATTCAACCACCCTCGCAATTGGTTCAGTCAATAGAATAAAAGAAAATACTAATCAACTACTCAAAGTACTCATTTTATGTAAGGGTACGTGTATCACTCAAATCAACACAATGGGATATGTGTGATATACACTCAGTAAGAAAAATGATGAAAGCAAAAAATTACTTTATAAGGTTCAAATCCTCACTAAAGTAAATTTGGTGTTAAATTTTACATGTCTATCCTTCAAATCAACAATAAAAAGATGAATAGTCACTTATATACCAATTAACGACTAATACCAATGGTTTGTCATGCAACTCAATTCAAGATAAGTAACATACAAGAACTAGAAAATCTGAGAAAATCTAATTGGCATAGCAAAAATTTTCAAATCTTAAAGAAATCAGCAAAAATCAAGATTTTTGAATAAAAATGTTCTAATTCCTAAAGAAATGTCATAAAAATCAGAATGAAATAAATAAAATACATAAAAATCAAAACGCAATGCATCCCCCCACACTTAATCCAAATATAGTCCGCAATGCAAATCAATCTAAAATTAAAAGAAGAGAACATAAAGACTCCCCTGATTAAGTCAGTGAACTCTCAACCTCCTCTTTAGCAACTTCTCTTCTCTCATGTAAAGAGTTGCTTATTGACCTATAAAATATCATCAAAACTTAAACATAAATTAAATCAACAAAAACAAAGATTAAAGAAAATCATAAAATTATGAAAACATTGGGTTGCCTCCCAATAAGCGCCTTTCTTTATTATCTTTATCTAAACATAAACTTCTTACTTCAACCTGGATCAAATTGTCTTCGAAGTTAAGGTAAATTTGCATCCAAAATAGCACATACATCAATGTGTTCGTCATCTAGAAATTCATGCCTCACATGCAAGGAACTAGCAATGTAATTTTCAAGAATATTTTTAGAATAAAAGACATTCAAATCATATTCAACAATTCTATCAATGCAATCAGGTTCAAAATCAACTTTAAAAATCTCTTGAGTATCAAAATTTTTCATTGACTTAAGAACATCAAACTCAATTTTTTCATCATTCAATCTCAAAGTTAGTTTTCCACAAAAACATCAATCAATGCATGTGCAGTGTTCAAAAATGGTCTACCCAAAATCAAAGAAGTACCCTCATTATCATCCATATCCAGAACAACAAAATCAACAGGAAAGATGAATTTATCGACCTTTACAAAAATATCCTCAACAATGCCTTTAGGATACTTGACACTCCTATCAGTTAATTATAAAGAAATATTAGTAGGTCAATAATCCTTTAATCCAAACTTTAAAAACACGAAGTATGGCATGAGATTAACGCCAGCACCCAAATCACAAAGAACATAAGAAAAATCAGACGAGCCAATAGTGTTAGGGATGGAAAAACTCTCTGGATCCATAAGTTTCAGCAACAGGTTTCTTTGTAAAATTGCTGAACACTCCTCAGTAAGTTTGACCATCGAAACCTCATCCAGTTTTTTCTTGTTTGTGATCACATCCTTTAAAAACTTTCCATAGCTCGGCATCTGTTTGATAGTATCTAAAAGAGGAATATTAATATGCAGACTCTTCAAAATTTTAAGAAATTTCTCAAATTGCTTTTCTGCATTATCACTCAACAAATGACCAAAAAAAAGAACACGAGATCTATACTCTCTCAAAGGTAAGGAATTTTCCTGTTTTGTTTCAGAAGCCTTGCTCTTCTCTTTAGTAGGCTGCTTGTTCTCGGCCTCTTATTCATTCTCTTCCTTTGACTAAATGGGTTCCTCCTGCAGTTGCTTCCTACTCCTCAACGTAATTACCTTGGCTTACTCTTTGGGATTCTTTTCTGTATCACTTGACAGTCTACTTGGCATACTAGAATGAAAGAGTTTAGTCAATTGATCAATCTTATTCTCAAGTTTTTCAAACCTTTCATTAGTTACAATTGCTAAACGTTCAATTACGATCTCCCATGATACTTTGCTCTCCATTGGCTATTGACTTCCGGAAGTAAAATTCTGTGGATTGCTTGGTCGTAGTGGTGTCCCTTGACTCTATAAAAAGTTCAGATGGTTTCTCCACTCTAGATTATATGTGTTGGAGTACGGGTTGTTCTGAGGTCTGCCAAAGTTAGACACATAGTTCGCTTGCTATATCTGCGGACACTTAGAAGACACATGAGTAAAATTACCACACGAATCACAATATAAAATTTGACTAGTCACAACATTTGTTTGATTAGTTTTTAAAGCATGTAATATAGAATCCATCTTGGCATTAAGCATGTTAAAAGTGTCAACCTCATGCACACCATCCCTCTACTTAGGAATTTCATGCTCACTAGACCAATTGTGTTGATTAGATGTCATATCATCTAGTAATGCACATCTCTCATCATATGACTTACTCACGAATGCACCCTCAGCCGCAGCATTAATGGTAATTTTCACAAAATTTTAAAAACCACCATTAACTGTTTATAAAATAAACTAGTCAAGAATACCATGATATGGGCACCTTCTAATCAAATTCTTTAACCGTTCTCAAGCATTATACAGAAACTCACCCTCAAAATACCTAAAACTAGTAATGTCATTACGTATTTTAGCTGTCTTATCAGTGAAAAATATAGCTAAAAATGTCTGAGAAAGAATTTTCCAAGTTGTGAAATGATTAGTAGGAAAAGAGTTTAACTATACATTCACATTTCTCTTAAGAGAGAAAGGAAATAACCTTAACTTGATGGCATCGAGACTAACTCGATTTAGCTTGATTGTGTCACTGAATTCAAAAAAAAAATTTAAGTGACTGTTTGGATCCTCGAATGCTTCACCACTGAACTAATCTACTTGTACCATCCCAATGAGACTCGGCTTCAACTCAAAATTGTTTGTCTACATAGTGGGTCGTGCAATACTAGTCTGAATGTCTTGAAATCTAGGCATCGAATACTCTCTCATTGCTCTATTTTCATGAACCATTGCTTCTTTTTCCTTGACTTTCGTAACTTGTTCACAAATGATTCATAAAGTTCTCTCAATTTCAGAATCAAAATCAGTTAGGTTAAAACTTTTGGATCATAGCATGCACTATACGGACACAAAAAAAGAGTACAAAATTCAAAATTCAAAACCGATTGCAATAACCACTCAAGAAAATCTATAATATTTAGATAAATATAGAAATTACAAAAATATAGCAAAATAATGTAAAAAAAATACCCAAGAAGACAATCAAAAAATTCTAAAAATCATAAAAAATAAAAAATAGAAAATCCTATAAAATGATGGAATTTGATGAAAAAAAAGCCGTGCCCATAGCTTAAGCTATGAGTTTTGTTCAACAGACTGAAATCTTTCGAAATAAGTGGTTACTTACCCTAATTCCTTAATCCATTTTCAAACAGTCAAAAAAAAAACCTAAAAAACCTAATTCTATGCGGAAGAAACAAGAAATTAAAAAAAAAAAAACCTAAAATCTATATACCCTATTTACCAAAAACAAGAAAGAGACAAAATAATAATAATATCCAATTTCAAGCAAGATGATTTTTATTGATATGCAGAATATCCTCGGCAATGGCGCCAAAAACTTACTACGTGATTTTTGTGTATCACGATTTTAGACAAATATACCCTAATCGAATGTTGTATATAGTGCGAAGTAAGTGTCGTTTCCATGAAGATAACATGTATTACCAATTATAAAATACGCTATCTAAGTTGGACAAAATGAATCAAGATCGCAAATATATCCAAATTACGAAAATATCAAAAATAGAATATTAATGAATAAAAACCCTAGTTTTATAAGATTCTAGAATATCGATTTCATATATCTTCAATTTTTTCACATGATCGAAATCTTTTAGATCCCTTAAAGTTTATTGACTAAAGATTCATTCTTGATGATGACAGATTTATCTAAATTAGATTCACCCAATGGTCATGCAATGAAACCTTGATTCAACTAACCAAAACCTAATGGTCATACAATTTTCATTAGACCGAACTATATTAAGATCTATAAAATATCTATAATTTAGGGTTTTCCCTAAAATCTCCACATACAGAGTTAATCATCCGTTGATCTCATAATCCTATATGGATTTTATATTGGTCGGATTTTATGCAATCTTCTCTCGATCTCATACATGTAATCGCAAATTATTAAATCATAGGGCCCTTTACGAATGAAGTATTAAGTCCAACAATGAAATCTCATAAAAAAAAAGAACATGCCAATAAAGATTTAAGGGAAAAAAACGAATCAAACCATATTATAATCAAAAAACAGAATTCATCGAGTCTTAGGAATAAGAAATCTAACTAAACATAATAAAAAAAACAAGGAAGGTAAAGAAAATATCCCTAGATAGAAGAATCTGTCCAAGGAGAGGCTGCTAGGGTTTCTCTCCTCTCCCTTTAGTGCAAATGATGTCTCTTCCTTATAATCCAATTTTTAAGAGTCCAAAATTGCTAAAAATTTGTGGGTCTTCATAACAGCTTGATATTTCACTTGGACTTGAACTTTTAGAACTCATGGACCTTGATTTCCAGCACTACAGTAACTATGACTCAAATTTTGGATATCTTCTGATCTTGCTCGTTTGTAGATCTTGAAGTCTTCTTTCCAACCTAACTAGAATTGGTCAATTAGATATTGGAGTAAAAAATTATGTCCAAAATATTAACAACTGTCTGTGCAGTCTAATATTCTTAAACAAGCCCAAAATGCTAAAATAAAATCCACGAAAATAATTAATTTGAAATCATGAAATAAAACCTAAAAATAGTTCCCAAAGTCATAAATAAAGTCTGAAATAAAATAAAATAAAATAATTCAAATATATAAAAATATTGTTATCACTAGCTATTCAAGATACTTGACTTCACGGATGGACCCGACAGTCAGTAGCTTTTAGACCTCTTCTTGGATGGCACGTTGGTGTTCGAGGGCAAACACCCACTTCTTTTACTTGACCGGCTTGTAGTCAGAATTTAAGGTTAACCTATAAACAATGACCGAAGGATCGATGCAGGGCATGCCCTCAAGGGACCAAGTGAAAACTTTGGAGTGCCATCGCAAATAACTGACGATTGCCTCTCGTAGGGATGTCGATAGGCCAGCTCCAATTTGAACAGTCCGAGTAGGGTCATCGGTTAGAGGGATTTCAATCACCTCTTCTCCAGGTTCTGATTTGTTCATTAGTTCGATGTCGTCCCTGAGTTTTAGGGTGTCAATTGGAAAATTTTTCTATCCTTCTCTGTCTGCGAAGAGGGTGTGAGGATCAGGATCATTTCGGATGGTAGTAACCCCTTCTAGTGTTCTAAATTTGACCTTTATGTATTCGGTGCTGAGTAGCGCTTCAAACTCGTCTAGACTCGATCAACCGAGGATGGTATTGTACGGTGAGAATAGTTTCACCACATGTAAGGCGACTTTGACAGTTGTATGGTTAGAGGGAGTCCCCAAAGTCACAGTGAGGGGGATGATTCCCTCTGAATAATTGTGTTCGTCAAATAATCCCTTGAAAGATCCAGTTGAGGGCTGAAGATGTGAAGCATTGAGGCCCATTCGCTAAAAAGCATACCAAGTAAGGAGGTCACAGTCCGTGCCCTGGTCGACAAGGACCCTTTTGACTGCGTGAGACCCTATTCTAGTAGTAATGACAAGAGGATCATTACGACTAGTGTCAACTCCGACCGGATCATCATCGTCGAATTTGATGATTGGCTTTTTTCCCTTGACTGTAGTCATGCTTCGTTTGGTGACAAAAGGTTGGTGAGAAAGACTGGTGATTAGTTTATTTTTCATGAACGGGCTAATCTATTGGAGGTGGGTCTTGACTCCATAGATCCAGCTCTTTATGATTTGAATAGATACTCGGTGAAGAGGCTTGAAACTTGTAAAAGATCGTCCGAGGGTACTCTAACGGGGGAGCCTCCGATAATCAAATCAAAAAGAGTGATTTTCGAAAGAAATGGAAACAGACTCAGAGAGAGGGATGACAGATCTCCCTGTGATTTGTGTATCCAGTGTGAGGTCAAGAGAACTTACGTGGTTGTGATGTATCGAAGACTTTTTTATATAGAGTGCCGTGAGAGTCGTATATATTCGGGGCATTACAATTTTAGTTTCATTACAGGGAGAGACAAAAATTTTAGACTTCAAATGTCAGAAATTTAAAATTGTTATCATTTAAGAAGGTTAATTATATGAGGAGATTTTTTCTCTTATCGATTAGATTTTCAAGGGCTTTCTTCCTTATCTAGAAGATATGTTTCATACTGAGATAGGAAACCTAATCAAAGTGAGATCCGGTTGAGTATTACTATTCAGGAGTCGAAGTAGTCGGTTCCTTAGGTGTTCAATAGCCATCGGTCGAATGAAAGGAATAACCATTCGGTCTTACCGAATGTGCTTATGGATCGATCGTACCATCTTGATCAGTCTGTTTGTTGTTCGGTCCAGGAGTTGAACCGGTTGTGATCATGGGTGTCAAGTTGGGCTTCCAAGCACCTAGGTACTGCACCGACTTTTATTTGGATCATATCTCATCAGTATCTACTATCTCCACCACTTTGTCAATGAGGGTTCATAGGTTCCATGCTCCAAATTTTATACCATCCTCAGTTCTATGTTGTTTTGTCTTATACAACTTAGAACGTGAGAACTTTTGCTTATTTAACATTACATCGAGTTTCAATAGAGATGTAGCAATCCTTGCCTAAGCTTCACAGTCAGACTCTACAAATGTGAAAACTCTTGCATACTTAACACTACACCTGAGTTTTTATGGAGATGTAACGATTTTTGCCAAGATGTTTAGCCGGACCCAGCAACGTATTCCAATAGGAGAATAACCTAACATTAGCACAATATTATAAATGACATATACATAAATTGTTACCTTAATTTTTTGCTAACTAGCTACGTAACGCAACCATCTTCCTTTACTCAAATTTGAGACCAACCATGGCAAAGTACTTTGTTCTCCTCTCTTACCCTGAAGCTCTCTGAGCCTCTCTTACCCTCATTTGGAGCTTCTCTCTCCCTTACATCGTGTACTTAGTTCTCTCTCCCTCACTTGCCACTTGATTGAGTCGCTTCATTTAGGTTGAAGTGACGAACGTCTCCTCGGTGAGTTCAAGAGATATCTCACATGACAAAGACTATTTCAACTAACGGTATCGAATTTACCAAAGTAGGATGGTCTAGATGAAAGAAGCGAGGTAATGGTGGTATGGTGTGGTCAATGTTTATCCATGTAAATCCCGTACCACTTGATCACATTCAAATAATTCCCAGCCCTATACCTTTTAATAAAATTTTTGATTGATGATAATTATAAAAGGAATGATTTTAAAAGGGGAAGAAAAAAAAAACCTCTTCGTTCACCGTGAAGACCGCCAATGATGTGTCGCTTTGGTAAGCAAAATTTTCTTTTTATTTATGTATTTATTTATTTTTTACTTTTTTCAATCTGTGGGTTCATGCTCATGATAAATGATTTCCCACCCTTCTCTATTTCTCTACACCTGTTTCCATTAAAAAAAAAAAAAAAAAACCCACTAAAACACAAAAACTAAAACACCAGAAAATAAAAAATTAAAATTAAAACTAAGAAAGACCCACCATAACTTTCAAGGTTTCGATCGTCCTTCAACAGTAAGAATAGCATGCCCCAACAGTAGAGTCCAGATTAGTTCTTACAAAAAATTTTGAACCATTAGAACATCTAATTTGAATGGTCACCGCTAAACCTTTACTAGCAACACTCGAATCGCCTTCAACACTCTTTTCTCTGTAAACCCTTACGCACAAGCTTTTTTTTTTTTAATATACAATGAAATTCGAAATCGAGTTTATTATAAGAATGAGGGAGAGTGATGTCACTTGAGTTAAAACTCATTACCACAATATAGGTCTCTCTTTCTTTTCTTTCTCTTGTGAAATCTATGCACAAGAATAAAATCTTTTTGTATTTGTTGTATTTGATTTTAAGGGAAAAAAGTTAATGAGAACGAAAATAAATGGTGTGGTTTGGAAACAAAAAATTGTGTATTTATTAAAAAAAAATGAAAAAGATAATGAGAGAGAGAGAGAGAGGCTTTGTTAAAGTTGAGGGCCAGAAAATGTTCTTTTGCTTGGAAACAAAATATTGTGTGTTTAGAAGAAATGTTCTTTTTCTTTTTTTATTTGGAGAGATTGATTGGATAGATGAAGTTGTAAACTAGATTACACGAAAACGGAAATAGAAAAATGAAAAGAAATATGAAATAGGAATATGAAATGATATAAGAAAATAACATTTTATAATAATATAAGAAATAGAAATGTGAGTAAATACACAATATAAAAAATATAAGGATATTTACGTAGATATTAATTATTTATAAAAATAATAAAATAGTCATATTTTATAATAAAAATATAAAATAATTAAATATATAATTATTAATTATAAAATAAATAATATAAAAATAAAAATTATAATTAAATAAGGAAATAATTCATTAAATATGAAAAAATTATAAATATAAAAAATAAAAATTTTTATATAAATATTAATTAATTTAATATATTAAATTTTTTCAGAAATAGAAAACATTTCAAAAGTAGAGAAATATCATTATTAAAAATTTTCTATCCATTAAGGTTGTAACGATGAAACATGCCGTCAAATCTAAGAATTTCCCATCATTATTTGAGGAAAGATTGATGTTTGAGAGAGTGAGAGAGAGAGCGAGAGAGGAGTGATCTGCAGATAGGAGGTAGCAAGGATAAACATAGGTTGAAGTAAATAATAGATTTTCTTTTTTCATCCGACAATGCTTCTTAATGAATAAAGAACAATGTGCAAGGAGGAGAGAGAGTGATAAAGGTAATTAAGTAGGATTGTGTCTGGGTTGGGTCGGGTATTTGAACCCCAAGCATACTATTTTAAGCCGAATCTGAAGTATCCAGATTACATGAATAAAACTCGAGCAAATTATTTAGATTCGGGTTGGTATCCGAACTCAAAAAAACAAAAGGAAAAAATTTGAAAAAAATTGATTTTTTTAGAGCTCTATATACAAATCCAAAAAAAATGAAGATGGAGAAAAAGAAAGAAGAAAAATTTTAAACATAAATGAAAGAGAGAAGATGAAACAAGATCACTTACCGGTCGATGTATCTTAGCCAGTAGCAATGATATTCTAAAAGAGAGAATCAAGATGGCATGTAGGAGTCACGACAAAGATGGTGGAGACGAGAGAGATATGGTTGGATTAGAGATGGTGGGAGAGAGACTAGAGTGGAGACGGCAGAGAGATGAAAGGTTAAGGTTTTTCTAATAAAAATATACATATATATATATTTTTTTACCCTCGTTTCACTTTTACCTTTATACTTATAACATATTTAAAATATATTTGGATTAATTTGAACATGTCGGATTAATTTAAGTTTTTTAATTATTGGTTCGAATCCACCCGAATAATAAAAAACTCAAATTAACTTGATTTGAGCATCTTAGTTCGGGCGGGTTTGGGTTTTGTTTGAGTCCAACCCGGCCCAACAATCAAGAGCTAAAAATTGAATGGATGGCTTGGATTCAAAGATAAATTGACAGTGGAAAAGAATACTCATTTGAAATAAGCATTGGGATTTGAGAAAAAATAATTATGATTATTACGGTAAATGTTTCCTCAGTTCTAACCAAAGGGTTTGGAATGGCAATGAACCCTGAAAAAATATTTTAAATTTTTTTTAAAAGGCATAACAAAGTCCATGATTTATCATCAGCAACTCAAGAAAATGGGGATTTCATCATCATTTGTTGTTCACCTTTTATTTTTATTTTGCCGGTGGCTTATTGTTCACTTTTCTTTGACCTTGGATATGGAACGCTCTAGTTGAAATTCCTTTTGTTTCTCAGAAGCAATTTAATTATTTGAAAAAACAAATTAACTTTAGTTTATAACTCTCATGGAGTGATTATGATTGGTCTTTAGTTACAGTGGATTGCAGAGGAATTTGTAGTTTACTCCTAAGGTTCTGAAAGTTGCCACGGAAAGGATTTAAAGGTGTCTATTAACATGATTTGTAGTACTTAATTTAAATAAAAGTTTTAATATTTTGCTTAATATATATTTAATATTTTTATCATAATTTTTTAATTTTGTTTTTATTTTGACCACTGAATCTTAAATTCGCTAACTTAGCATGCGGGTGCGGTTGACTTTGGGTCAAGAATCGTCCTGAATATTAAAGAAAAAAAAAATTGGCTGTTAGGAATCGTCGTGATTGCATTTGGGACATAAATGACGTTTAGAGAAAAGTTGAAGGACCATACTAAGAAATTCCCACAAGGACAAGTCCCCAAAATAAAAAAGGAAACTCTCTGTGTTCTCTCTCTTGGACTACGGTGCATTTTCATCTCCTTCCCAAACCAAAACCTACGAATCTCGTCGCCAAGCTCTGCAACTGCAATTACCTAATCCTTCATTTCTTCATCTTCATCCTCGATTTCCACGATCACTCTCTCTTGTCGCCCGGGCGTTTTGAGAAACCCCAGCAGAGTTTGATGATCAATTGAGAATCTGAACAGAAATGGATGGGAACAACAATTGGAGACCCGCGCCTG
The DNA here is from genome assembly GCA_037126225.1 of Dillenia turbinata. Classification (NCBI taxonomy): domain Eukaryota; kingdom Viridiplantae; phylum Streptophyta; class Magnoliopsida; order Dilleniales; family Dilleniaceae; genus Dillenia; species Dillenia turbinata. The sequence goes on from JBAMMX010000024.1 coordinate 9,071,716, forward strand.
GGCATCAGGCAGAGCAGCCTGTCGTGGATGGCTTTCCTGGTGGCGATTGGAGGTCTCAGCTTCAATCCGATTCTCGTCAGCGTGTTGTCTACAAGATGTATGTATTCTTCTTCATCACAATTTCAATTGATGATCGTTTTTTTTTCTTTTTTTCTTTTTGAATTTAAATGACGAATTTCAATTGGGTAGAATGGACACTCTGAAGAGGCATCTTCCCTTTTCTGGTGCAGAGGGATTGCATGAGCTTAAGAAGATTGCTGTTCGGTTTGAGGAAAAAATTTACACAGCTGCTACCAGCCAGGCAATTTTTCCTTTCCTAGATAGATAAAGATGCAATATTTTATCATTCCTTTTTTGTCGAATTTTGAGAATTTTTTATTTTAATTTCCATTTTCCAGTCTGATTATCTTCGGATGATATCCTTGAAAATGCTGACTTTACCTCCGAACCAGGTTCCCAACAAAGGCCCCCAAGACCCAGGTAATAATAGATATTTTTTTTTTTTTTTTTTTGAGGCACACACAATCAACATTTTCATGTCTTTTAGATTTTGTTTGGCTCTTTGTACATGACTTTATTTGCATTTGTGAAATTGTATGTGTTGCCTGCATAAACTGTTTCAAATTCTTACTCTTACGACATGAGTGGTACAGGGGCAATGATTCGAGGGTTAACAATTATAGGGATAATTTTCAGGGTTGAATTTTACCCCAATAAAAGGAATCCCCCTTCCTTGTGTTTAGTTACATCAGTCAATTAGGGTAATTTTTGGCCTCTGAATTTTGAATTCAGGGCACGCATGTAAAAATTTCAGAATCTCTCTCTCTCTCTCTCTCTCTCTCTCTCTCTCTCTCTCCTTCTCCCCCCATTGCTGTCTCTGCAGAAGAAAACTCATTTTATTAAACAATTGATGTTTAATATGAAGCCTTAATCAAATTCTATTATGCCAGTTGATTGTGCTTGTATTTCAATCAAGGAGGGAGGGGGGCAGAGAGAGATAGAGAGAGAGAGAGAGAGAGAGAGAGAGAGGAAGAAGAACTTGAAGATGATGCTCATTTGCACAAAACGTTTCATCCATGAAAGGGATAATGGAAGAAGCGAGATCAAATTCTTGCTTCTTTATTTTTGCAGATTTGAACTTCATTTGAAGAGCGTCAGGGTTTGTCTCTGAAATCTTTTATTTGGTCAGAATTGTAAAGGGTTAATCTTGATTATTTTCTGGGAGCTTTACTGTGTTCGTAGGTGGGTTGATATTTACCCCATTTTTCTTGGGGGGGATGGTAAACACATGTCCCTAATATGTTTTATCTGTTTGAATTTTGTACCCTAAATTTTGGGCTTGGAGTGAAGTGGGATTTTGTACAACAAAGAGGAGTCCTTATGATGCCTCCTCTACTTGTGTTTTGGTTGGGTTGGAGGGAGTGTAATAGGAGGATTTTTGAAGGTGCAGAGAGTCCCTTGCTTAATTTTGTTGACAATTTTCTTTGGTGCTTGTATTTATTTTATCCTTCCCATGACTTGCTGTCCAGATTTGCTTTTAGGAAGATGTATGGACGGGGTTAATAAGTTTATCCTCTTCTTTATTGCCCTCTATCAATATCATGTTCCACTTTCCAATTTCTTCGCTGCTGAAGGGATTCCGATAATCAATTTGTG